>VXBJ01000244.1:160-214205 GCA_013400055.1 Nycticryphes semicollaris | reverse complement strand
TTCTGTGATTCTGTGATTCTAACTATTTTTATGCCTTTCAGTATTTGCTTCCTTTTGTTCTCCTTCTTCATTGTAAAGATTTTAGAGACTTCCTGAGCTACTGCCACCACTGATTTTTCAAAAAGGCGCTTTTCACTTCTCAAATTGAAGCTAACTGCTGACTATTGACACCCTGCTACTTTAATCATGTTATTTTCAGGGAATCACTGCTTTCAGAAACTACCAGGTTTGAGGTGAAGCTGCGCTGCACTTATCCATAGAAGAGAGAAAGCCCCACAGTCACTGAAATTCTCCTGTAAGTCCTGTGCTTGAGGATTCAGTGCAGAAATGAGAAGGCATTTTAAGCTCCATACCTAAGGATTATTTGGACCTTTGTTGAAGCGGCCAACAAGCTTGCCAATAATGTTAGAGGTGAGGGGATAATATATCCTCTAGAAACTAGAAAACAAACAGGCAAACATCATTTCATACAGTCTAATATCACCCTAGCAAACTATGCAGCTATGCTGAGCGAATATTCCCATATCAGCTCTGCCTCTGAGGCAAGAAATTCTCTTAAAAGAATGTCCTTATAATGGCACAAAGCAAGTGCAAAAATTCCCCTGTACCACTTCTTTCATTTATAGAAACAATTTATGGATTTAAAAGCAAATACACAAAGAGCAATTATGGCCTTCTTGTTGGACCCTGAATAAGGAAGACCTAAGACTATATCTGCTGGTGAACACACACTTTTTTATTTTATTTCTTATGTCTTTTACACCTATTTCTGTACTGTTAATTGCAGCACTTCATTTTGAGGCAAGGTGAAATGAGGTCTCTTCACTAGTCTAAGTTTACTGTAGCAGCTTCTAGTAGGAAAAAATCAGAGGCACAAAAATTTTTTTCAGTATTGGATAAAATCAAATTTAAAGTAAAATTAGTATAATGATAATGCATATCATGCCAGCTACAGAGCTTCACTTCCTAAGAGGCCTAATTCAGCCAGGTACAAATTCAGAGTGGCTTATCAGCAAGTCAGTGTCTGAAATACCAACTACTGTCACATTACAGTTTGACATTGCTTTAGCTCACAAACCTTGGTTCCATGGGGCCTTTCAGTATTACTAATGAACTAAAACAAGGAAAGACACCATATCTTTATGTCACAAAGGGAATCAAAATGTAAAAGCAATGACAAATTATTAATACAATTTATAATCCACAGAGACAAAGTGTATTTCTGGTAGAAGCTAACAGAACAAAAGAGCTAGAAATATTTTCCTATTGTGAGAGGTCATTTTCTCAGTGAACTTATTTTTTCTACTAGACATTAATTTTCACTTTTCTGTTTGGGAGGAACACCTGGAAATAGCTGCAGAAATCATAATATATTAGCATATATATATTTTCTACTATAGGAATTGTGTCAGTTTCCCACAACACTTTTAACAGGTACTTGGGGTACTTTTTGGAATATGACTTCATAAAATTTTTTGTACTAAATTTAAATGCTAAATGTCCATTTTCTTAAGGGAATATGCATTTCATATCTTTAGTTGCAAGTTTTCTTGATGCTGTTTTTAAAACTGATTTTGGTTTAATCTGTTCTTTTTTGTCTTTGCTGATTAGCCCTAACCAAACTTATTTCCTTCTCTTTTACACCTCTTCCCTTCCAGTGTTCTGCCATTCTGGGATGCTTTTCTCTACAAATACCTTCACATCTTTGACAAGAATACTTTTCTCAGCATCCCGGTCTCCATCTTTACAAATCTAAATAGTGGTATCCGTATCTTGTTCAATTTCTTCTTTCTTATCCTTGGCAAATTTTCCAAACTTTCACTGTATTCACTGCACTTCAGCCCTCTTGAAATCGGACTTTCTATTCTTTATCTGAATGTTCATCCTTTTTCTATTTTAGCTCAGTGGTTGCAGAATACAACTTTAGTTCCCCTTCAGTAAATCACTATATCAATAAAATCTGGAGCAATTAAAATATATATACACAGAAGGAACATGTATTTTTACTACAACTTATATTAATTATAGAACTGCTGTGTTATTTTGTAAGAATTTTGTGTATTTCTCTGTCTAGCCCAAGCACATGCAGAATCATAGATTCCTAGACACTGCTTCCAAAGGGGATAATATGCCTCAGTAAAATTCAGACTGAATAGTATTTCTCACCCTCCCCACAACTTTCATCTTCTATGAGTGAATTTAAACTACTATAGAATTATATATATTTAGACTGGTCATCAGGAAGCCTTTCTTTACTGACAGAGACTGGAATCAGTTTCTCAGAGAGGTGGTCAATGCTTCAGGTCTGTCAGTGTTTAAGAGATATTTGGACAATACCCTTAATAACATGCTTTAACTTTTGGTCAGCCCTGAATTGCTCAGGCAGTTGGACTAGATGACCTTTGTAGGTCTCTTCAAACTGAAATAGTTCTGTTATTCTATTCTATTCAAACAACAGTAGACTGTTCCCCCTTGCTTCTCAAATGGAAAAGGATGATTAAGAGGAGCAAGTCCTCAAGTGAACAAACCCATGCTTCTTCAGATTGGATGATGAGAAAAAGGCTGGGTAAGTTTAAAAGCTTGGGATTCTAGAAGGAAAACGCAATTCTGACAGTGTCCTTAGTTCTATGTTAAGAAGGTAACAGAAGCTATGCTTACCCCAGCATTTGCAGGAGGACAAGAGGATGTACATTGTCTCTTAGAGAGTCAATATGTTGTTTGCTAATACCTTATACTTGGAAATAAAACACTGGCAGACACTGCAGATCTTAACCGTATAGAGATTGGATCCACTCTACTTTAAATGTAGTTGTCTCTTATGTGTCCAGGCTATTCTAGCTATCCAAGCTACTTCAAAAGTGAACGAAGGCTGAGAAGCACCTTTGGCAAATAATTTATTTTAGAATGAGATAACTGAGATAGATATGAGGAATCCTTTTCTGGGGGAATTTTCTCCCTTCACTGATTTTAGAAGTCTGCTTGAGTGGTTTAAACTGCTTTAGATGGTAACAATAATGCAAGATGAAACTTGTCCACCAGGCCTGTGCTTTTGGAAGATATACTATTCAGTAAGTCGATATTACACCTTTTTGAGTACACTGCTTTGGGCTCCTCAACAGCCCAGAAAGACACTGATAAATTAGAAAGAATCCAGTGGATCACTACCACGGAGGCTAAGGGGCTTAAGCACATGGCAATAGGCCATATGTGAAGAAGCGAAGAAGGTTGCTTCCACTTACTCTGCAGACAAGGATGCTAAAGGGGGATCTAATTGTAGTCTTCGGTTACCAAGTGGATGGCTACGGAGAAAATGGATGGAAAAAGCCAGTATCTTCTTGAAAGGGCACAGTGAAAGGAGTAGAGGTAACACTCACAAACTGCAGAAAGAGAAAGTCTGAATAGAAGGAAAAAGATTCCCCACAAAGAGTGTGCTTAAACACAGAACCTGATTGCACAGGGAGGTTGTGGGATTCAAAACTCCTGTGCACGATGCTCAGAGCTGCTCTGACAGAGCAGTTAGCTGCGTGGTGAGCACAAGGTTTATGATGCCCTCCAAACGTCCCTTCCAAGAAAGTCTATAAACAGTATTTAGAATAACTTCATAGTAGCTGAATGTCATACGAAGTATAGGTCAAATGGCTGCATTAATGAAAAGCAAGGTCATAAGGTACTACAAATGCACAGAGCTATGTAATGACAAACTCTGTCACTTCAGCATGAAAAATTAATTGAATTTACTTTGAAAACTGGGTCAGAGATAAATTGCTTCATGAATAAGGCCCAATTTATTCTTTATCACATAAAAATCAGAAGCTCAGTTTATCTAAAAATAGTTTGGGAAAAAATATGTTCGTGTAAACATCACAATGAATAAAGCTTGAAGTTCTAGAAAACAGACATTCTCTGTCATGTACTTATACATAAGAGCATTTACTGAACTGACAAAATATTCAATCATCTTATTTCTTTGACAGTGCTCAGCTTCACATGCCCTGCTTCAAGGATGTGAAGGCTACTGGGCAAGCCTAAAACACCTGAAGGATGAAGACCTGATCAGCCTTTAAGAAGACATAGCGAACAGGCAGACAACTTGGAACTCAAAATTTTGTATTTGCTGTAATGCAAGCACTGTTTACTAAAACTATGAATAATATTTCCAATAGTACAGTTCATTTGCCTTACACTTACATGTACTTACATATTACCATCAATTTAAAAAGAAATCAGGCCATGTAATATGGAACAATGAGTGCACTGATGCCAGCCTATTGAAGAAATCAGAAATGTAGTTCCACTCTGAAAATAAACACCGTTCAAAACACTCCTTTTCACAGGAAAATACCCTCATTTAAAGGGTACTTAAATCAGAGTATTCTAACTTAAGGATGGTTTTGTACTGTACACTGAAGACCTGCAATTAAAATAACAACAATAACAAAAAATTAATTATCACTTAATTACCTGAACTTACATTTTTTGTCCAACCAAGATTTTGATAAAAATTAACATGCATGAGCAACAGTATGAATACACTTAAATTTAATTCTGGTTTTGCCTGTAAAACCAGAGCATTTACTACAGAACCAGCACACTGAAGAAACTCTATATAGACAATCATGATAGATAGATAGATAGATAGACCTATACAAGGGTGTATATACATATAGTGTACATATATATATATATATAATGGTATATATATATGACCTAAAGATGTTTCAGTTATTTGGCTGATACAGTTGCTGTAGTGTAGCATCATTTAAGGTAACGTGAGCACAATCACATACCCAACAGAATATCTTATTCTGAGACTAAGCAAAATTCTGATTTAGTTTGTTACACTATGGTTGCCACTGTCGTGACAATAGAATCTGGTCATAATAGTTTCTCACAACTAGCTGAGTCATATGGTCTATTTTCTCTGGATTACCTGTGTCCTTCTCTCTAGGAACTCCAGAAACAAAAACACACCTTTGTACTGGGGTTACTGTGCCACTTTTGCCTGTGTCTCTTTTAAGATAGTTTCACAGAGAACCTTACATTTTTCTGTAAAGCTCTTTTTACCTACTGTGCCACAGCTCCTGTTACTGACAAATCTTTTCTGCAACATTCATTAGCATTCAAAACCATCCTTCTCCATTTTAGAGTTCCTTCTCCCTTTGTAATCACCATGTTTCATGCTAAAGAGAAAAACACATTAATTATTTATTCCTTGATTTAATGCAGTGCTGAATAAAGAATAGCCAAATGGCTTCAACTTACACATTGCACTACAGAAAACACTGACTGAGGATTCATTTCAGTAACTATGATTCTGTAACATGAATTCTCCATGCATTAAGCATTTTATCCAGCCCTTCTATTGCATCTAATTTTTTCCATAGATGATTTTTTCTGAGATCAAGAAGAACAGAGATGGACTTGGAGCAGAATGAAAAATTGGTTACTCATACCCCAAATTTTCGTAGATTAAGGTCTGTTTCCAGCAGAAAACAACCCCTCAAAGACAGTCACAGAAATACTCAGGGGAGCTTTAATTGTTTGCACTGTTTATCAATGACTTTCAAAACCAACAGATCAACCTTAAAAAAAAAAAGTGTATTTTAAGGAGAAAGATTTACTCAAAACATTAAGAGAAAGCAGGTAGAACTTCTTGGTAAGTAGTTTTTACTTCATATTACAAGAACACATGACCCTTGCAACATTTTAAGACTAGAATTAAATCATAGATGATTTTTAAATAACCCAGTGAAGCAGAGTAAACTTTCAACCTTAAAGTATTTCAGACTTCTAATATTCAAAACACGTTTTAAACTTAAGAATAATAGCATTTTGTACAGGAGGAATAGGAGAGTACTCCCTAGATAACACAAAAATGCTCAAACAAAGCCCATAGTCAGCCTAAAGAGGGAAGGTGGGAAAAGCAGAAATAAGTGCCACATCCAAAAAGACTCCTGAAAATTAGAAAAAAAAATTATTTCTTTTTCATTTTATGCTATGAACACACTTTTCACTGTAATGAATTAACTCATATAAATTCCTCATTTCCTACATTCCGAACACTTTTGGTCTTAAGAGAAACATATTATACTCCTTGGCCTTCCTGTCATCAGCATCAACTAATTCTGTACTCTCTAAATTTGTATTGCCCCATCTAACTTAATCAGCTCTAAGAACCAAGACTATCAACCTTAATATATATAGCCTGGATATTTTAAATGCCATGTACCAGAACTTGTAGATTAACTCTTTGGCAAGAGATAACCTTTTTGCACACTTCAATAAAATGATCTCATTTGTATATCTAAATATTAATGAGATTGTCACTATTCCACTTAATTTAAAAACTAAACAGCCCTTTAATGAATTTTACCTTTCTAAGGATAAGAAATTGAACCAGCGTCAATATGATTATCTAAAGCCTAACAGTTGTTTCAAGCAGCTCATTTGTTATAGTAGACTAGTAGACATTATGATTGTTATTCCCACTCCAGTGTGTTCTCAAACTAGCAGGATAAACTTCATTTGAGTTGATATTTACAGAAGAAATACCGTGTACTATAGAGAAAAGGTTGGGGAAGGCGTAGGCATTTCAGTCAGTTGTTTTCCTGTGAGAAATTTCCTACTCTTGCTCCATTGTAACTCACAATAGACTCTAACTATTATTTCTTACACTTGCAGCCATTTGCAAAATGAAAAAGATTACATAGCAACTATTTTTTATCTTGTTTCTGAAAATATTTAGACAGAGGACACGGTGACAAGATGTTGGAAACTGCAGGTTTGAAAGAAAGCATACTTTTAAAATCATCGTAGTCAACTCATCCATTTACAACAGCAGCCCAGCACAAACAGTATTACATATATATACGAAAATTGCAGAAAAAAAATGTACTTAAAAATCTTCAGAAATTTCCCTGGCGTAGTTGAGAGCAGATATTGTTAAGCAGTTAAATTAGCCAATATAAAAATTAATGGATAGTTAAATTAGCCAAAGAATATCCATGAGATACCCATATTCTCCTAAAAATAGATTAATACTATAACAGTGTATAATTCCCAGAAAATAAATTATATAACATAGCAGAT
Organism: Nycticryphes semicollaris; assembly: GCA_013400055.1. Classification (NCBI taxonomy): domain Eukaryota; kingdom Metazoa; phylum Chordata; class Aves; order Charadriiformes; family Rostratulidae; genus Nycticryphes; species Nycticryphes semicollaris. The sequence continues at coordinate 207,116 of VXBJ01000244.1, read as the reverse complement.
ACATTATTAAACATAATATATAATTTATATATTAAGCAATATATAAGTAAATAATTCCAAAATCTAGTATTTATGTGGTATTTAGTAATATTGAATTTCATGTCATATTTATCCATTTCGCAGATACTGAGAAAACAGTCTATCCCAATCAAAATCTAAGATAATAATTCCCAAGGTCGTCAGGGAAAATGGGATTTCAATAACATGTGTTTGGGTAAATATCACCACTGGAATGGTTAGCCATTGAGCCAAAAATACTATAAGAATATGAGATACTTTAAAAAGGTAGATTCTTAGGGAACAGAAACAATGACCTGTGGAAAGCAAAAAAAACTGACCTCAACCAAAATTTGACTCCCAAACATATGCAATACCCCTACGACTAGAAGAAAATATCTGTAGTGTAAAAGGAAATTTTTCACTGATGTAGGTCACTAACAGCGAACTACTAAATGTAGTTATTTTTAAAACTGTCTTTTATTTACTTATCACTTGAAGTTATTCCGTAATGTCAGCATATTTATGCTGTTACATCAGCAATTCCATTTTCATTGCCATAAAACTACTTGAACTTAGTAACTCAGAAGTGATATATTTTTCATACATCTGAGTTCCATCACAAATGCTCACCAAATTGAACTGAATTTTGTGACTTGGAAGTATGTGGACAAATCAGTCATCCTATGTTTGTTCAGTCGTATGGTTCAAAAGCTCTGTTTGTCCTATTGAAACATGTCTGGAATCTTATGGAATAACCATGCGATAACTCAGTGCAACTCTGAGTTCATTGCAAAGACTTTAGAGTCCATAATAATTGTAAAATAATGAAACTGAACAGTAAATAATAGTTAATAAAGTAAGCATGAACATACAGAATTTCTATTCAGAATATTACCTGATGTTTCATTGCTCCATAGAACTTTATATTTGAAGATTTTTTTATTCATGCTATTTCAAATTATGAAAGCGTGTTTCTAATGCTCTAATTCCAGAGATTAACATTTCTAGGATGGATGCCAAGAGCATGATTTTGCCTGTGTTGTTTCAAGCAGAAACTGTATCAGGCAAATAGAATAATATAAAACAAATCTGCAGTTCAAAGAATACAAATGAAATGGATATTCTTGGAAACAGTTCTGTACAGAGTGGCATGATTCAATTTGAAAGTGACAACTCCTTGCTCCTTACCATGGATGTACCTGTGCCATCATCAATTTCATTGATAATAAAACTACATTTCTGTATCTACCAATTCCTCCATTTCTTTTCATTGCTGCCAGAAAGTGTTTAATAACTGCTGTGCAGGTGACAGTACTTCGGTGACAGCAGCAGTAAGGAATTTAATGTTGTGGACTCTGGTGCAATAGGAATTTCAAAACTGTTTTCCTTTAGACACTGAAGCAAAACAAAAAACATCTTCTAGACTGCACATGTGTATTTGCAGGCATAGTACTCATCCAGACAATGTAGACACTACTATGAACAATTCTAGGCAGTGCTCATGAGAACAAATAAACATGTCCTCAAAGGGAGGTGGGGAGCGAAGGGTGGGGAGGGGGCAATCAAAGAAAAAGATTAATTGAAATCATATTTCATACTACTTGCAAATGTACTTTGCACTTTGGAAGAGCATAAGTTAAAAAAGAAATAAATAACCATCTTCATTATGAACCTTAAAGAAGATTTATTTTCTCTTTTTGAAGCTTTGACAATTCTTTTTCCATCTGCACTTTTTTATCCATTCCTAGTGACTTTATTCCAATTCTGAATTCCCTAAAATCTTCTCAGCAGGTCCACAACATCATCTTCACCTAGCACACTTCAATTACATAGAGCTCATCACTTTACTGTGAATAGATACGCAGCATACTAAGTAGGGGAAGAAAAAGGCTTCTCAACTCACTGTCTGTTCAGTTGGAAAACACTCTCGTGGTCTAAACTTTACACCAGGGAAGATTGGCTAGGTACAGCAGAGGAGCCAGTTCAGTCTCACAAAACGCTTTGGTACAGAGTGCTGACTTAATAGCATCTAAAAGTGGAAAGTACAGTCCCAGCAGGGATGGAAAAGTAAACAGGTGTTGTCACTGCAGGAGAGAGTGATATGCAGTCTTATCAGTATTCTTACTGCCTCCATCTCAGTCGGTATAAACTGACTTACGAAATCCCTCGGTAAGGAAGAAAATCAGCAAGTCAGGAAGTAGAAAGCCTTGCTACTCCCTGTTAAGTCTGACTATTAAGATACATCCAGTGTGTCACTATTTGCAAAGCCGACAAGTATCAAGGTCAGACAGGTGAAAGAGCCAAGATCTTAATTGCTGGAATGAAACTTGGAAATCAAAGTTTCTGTGTACAAGGCTGGGAAACCTGTATTCTAACTTTCCTGTCTCATGAAAGCTTGAATTTACATATGGTTTTGGATGGTTTGTGCTTATAATAGTATCTATGTTATTTTGCCAAATAGTAAGAGATTAATTTTCCATCTTAAATTCTAAATTAAATAAGTTTATTTGTTACCAAGTTGGGAACACCAAGTTGTGCAACAACAGAAAAAAAACAATTGCCTCAGCATATTCTAGCATTATATAACTGGATTCATTTCAAAGATGTGCCTATTTTCTTCAGTTGATTAGATCAATAGATTGTGATATTTTCCAGCTAAATACTTGCTTCCCAACATACATCACAAATGCAATTAAAAACTGACTATTAGTCTGAAACTGTTGTACCTTAGGGACTACCAGCACTTGCAGTGGCAGAAAATGCAATGCTACTATAAATCTTTGCACAGTTTCACATTGATCTATACGTGGAGTAATTGATTGTTATTTTCAGTTTGCATGAGTTTGTATCAGGTAAATCAGCATAGATTATTCTGATCCAAACACTTTCCTGAGACAGACAGCGCTTTGCTTCTTTTTAAGGACATGTCATTTTTTGGATCAGCCAGTAGATAATCTATCCATTTAGAAACTTTGCCTAGGGAAAACAATTAAAACAAACTTAATAAGTTCTCTATCAGTTTAAAGTCTTCTTTATTAAAGTTCTGACTGTGGCCTTGGGGTAAAATTCCAACAATAAAAAGTTGTATTAAGGTCAAAACTACACTGCTAGGAAGTCCTTTAGAGCAAATACCCAGCATTAGGAAGAGAGGAGAAAGAAGGTCAGGAAGAAAAAGTTAAGAAGTCAATACTCAGAAGACATCCAAAGACACAGACACCCTGACCTTCAACAAAGTAATTGTGCAATATGTTACCAATGCAGAAATGAACATACATAGTGCAACTGAGATAACACATTACAGTAATTTCCTCCTTTGCTGTTTAGTTGAATGTTATTCTACAAGTTCTGAAAAGGAAAACCATGTAAACAGCATTCCTTGAAAAAGGATGTGGGACACAACATTGTTCAGAAACTGAACACAGGCCAACAGCAATGTAATGTCATGAAAAAATATTATTGCATCCAATTATTACCAGTTATTGTTTATAAGGCTCATAAATTACTTATTTCACTCTGCTCAACACTGGTAAAGTCCCACATGGATTGTAAGGCTGATTGTTGAGCACTGTAATGCACAGAAGATGGAGAACAACTGAAAGACTGCAGAGAGGTCCCAAAATTTTCTACAATCTATAGTGGAAAGAAAGTAGCCTGTTTGGTCTGCATAGAATAAAAAGAGTAAATATAAATATATTTATCAAATATCTAGTATTTTAGAAAGAAGGAAAGAAGCATTCTACAAGTTTAGTCTGAATACGATTTACAGATCTAATAGGTTCAAATTACAACAAGAAATATTCAGAACAGGTGTTAGAAAATACTTTCTAATAGGACAGCTAGGATCTAAACAATTGCTTGGCTGAGGAATGCCTATAATTTTGAAAATGGTTGTATAATAGTTGATAAATTATGTCAGGCTGGGGAGGATCAATGAGATAATACCTTGATACTCTTCCAGCCTTATTTATATTACCCAGTGAACATACATGTGTATATATATACAACTACATATTGCCAATTCACATTGGCAAGTCACAAGAGGACTTTCTTATTTGAAGAAAAAAAGTAATTCCTGACTTTATCTGGTTATTATATTTTACAAGTTTTATAACCATGTCATAAGATAATTGCTTTCTAAATATAGGTATATAATTCCTGTTACATAAATCCTGTTTCATTGTTAACATTCATGCCACAGTACATTTAACAACTGCAATACCAACATAAAACTAATTGTGCTCACATATGGTGTATTAGTCTAAATTTTTGCTGTTTTCACTGAGTGATATTATGTCATCAACAATTAAGTATGCTCCCTATTGATTTCAATAAGAAATCTGACGACACAATAAGGTCTACTGATATTAAATAGCATGTGCATACATTTTAAGCATAGAAAATACTTAAAAAAAGTCTTAGAAAGACTCCATAGGAATCTACACAGGAAATAAAATTTTACTAACTAGAATACTCTAAAAGAGAGACAAAGGCAAAACAACAGCCATAATCTACAGGCAAATAATTGAGAGATTCAGACTACAGTTAAGATCCAAGTGTTTAACAATGAGGGACTACTAAAGCATTGAATCTTTACTCTCAGAAAAACTAAAAAACTTGAGTGTAAAAATCAATCATTCTGTTTCAATAGTATTCAGCATTCAACTTATATTTATGGGGATGACAACTTACCTCACACAACCTCTCACGTCTTTTATGAAAGAGGGCCCATATTCTCCTAAACTTACTTTTAAAAAATAATTTTCCAGGTAAAATATACAAAAAGGATAAGGAAATCGTATGCACCTTTGGACGGAGAAATCCCACCAACTGGGAAATTCAGCCTGGAAATACATCTACTTAAAACTCTTCTAACAGCAAATTACCAAATTGGATCAATTATTGTTCTGAAGAATAGAAAGTAGGTATTACTTTAAACTTGAGATTATAACAGTGATTATATTTATTGGCAAACACTGCCTTTCTGATAGCCATTACTGCGATTCTTCAGTTCTCTGGCTGCTTTTGCTCCTATTAACTAAGCATTACTCAGCAGAGACAAGCCATGTTTTTAAGAGTTGATTTATCCCTGCAAGTCTTTGGTACTCGGAATCTTCAAGGACAGCCAGGCCTAATTGAGCACAGGTGGAGCTACAAAATCAGTAATGTACCAACAGTGACGGCAGTCCTGAAAAGTGCAGCCTGACTGGTAATTAAACACAAGTGCCTGTCAGCTTTTTGCTGAGGGTTGTGAGGTAACAGTCACAGCTCTTGTTCTATCTAACTTGATCCTGATATCACTCTGCTTTGTAGCATTGAAAGAGCAAGTGCCATGCAGTCATCTAATTGAGAAACTAGGTATCTTATATTGTTAACATACATTTTCCAAAGCATGCAAACATCTTGTCTTTTAGAGGAGTACATCTGTACAGAATTGTCTCTGACAAGACTTCATATGAATCTAAAAGAAATACATTCCCCTAATATGATTAAATGATCTGATAGAAATCCACCCTACTTCCGTAATTTTCAATAAACCTTTGCAGAGAGCTTAAGCCACAGAGTGTACATGTGAGAAAAGACTATTTATTAGTGTCATATTTAAATATCTATAGGCATTAAACAATATAATGAGTGTTAGCAGAGATATATGAAAGATAAGGTACACACCTGTTTTTTTCAGTTTCTACTACACTAATCAGCAAAGCTATTAATTTCACGAAGTGCCTAAATGAAATGTGTAAGGCAGAACTGAATTAAGTAAATCATCATGATTAATCGTGAAGATATTTCTCAAGCTGTATTTTGGCTGACCTTCCTGATTTAATTGGCAGTGCTATAGAATATCCAGTGTCAGATACAGAACTGTTGAATAGTTGACTGCAAGTGTTAGATGAAATTTTCAAATGTGTGTAATTAAGATGGGAATCAAACACTTGCATTCATATTAGCTCACATAGAGGATCACACCTCTGTCATTTGGATGATCTATTTCAGCTCCTGAACATGGATTCTGGTGCCTTCAGTTAGGCATCAAGATATAAATAGTAGCACTAACATACCCGTTTCTGGATTTTTTTGTATTTTTCTTCTAGAATGTGTTTTCTTTCATGTAATAAGATCTCTAGCTAACAAAGAAGTTGCAACAATTTGACTTACTGAGTTAAGAATGTGGGTATTAATGTGGTCTCTAGAAAATACTACTTCTTCTCATTATAATGCCATTATTATCTTAGAAAAGATCATCTGTCTTTCCAGAGACAGAGATAACTGTTGTAATTTAATTTAATCCAAAGGTGCATATCTGTTTCATGACTTGAAATGAGAAGAGAGTGTAAATGAACCATATTTATCCAAACACAAACCAATTTAAATGAAGAGGTGAGTGAGAATTATGTATATCTACAATTTTATTTTGACTTTTATGCCTTTCATTTTTAGTAATAGCCATCCCAAAAGCTGTAGAAAAATGTCAAGTAAGAAGTGCTGTATTAAGTAGCTGTAGCTTTTGCAACAACAAGTAAATAATCAATTTTTATTAAATGAATTAGACACATTAGTACACTAACTGATTCTAAGAACAATCTCTGTGCTGTTATTCTCCTCTAAGTCACAAAAGTTTGGGCCCTGAGGTTATTGTGAGGCCACAAATCTCTGAAGTGAAAATTTCTTCAGCCCTTGAAGAACAACCTGAAAAAACACACAGTTTTGAAAATGATTTTTTTTATCAAGGATCTATTTAAAAATATATCTCTGTTTGCCTGTAAGCTAACAGACAGGAAGAATTAAAGTCTTAAAGTGATCTATCACTTCAGAGAGTGAGACACAATTCCAAATTAAAATTTCCCTTCCACAGCTTGAAAGCAATGGATTCTAAGACCGTCTTCCTCTTCTGTTCCCCAGCCCCCCTTCCCAAAAGGCTTTCTTTTCCTCCATAAACTTTGGTTGATGTTTTTATTTTCTTTTTTCCTTGACTTCCTATCCAAAATAGAGGGGCCAAAAAAGGACACTAAAATACCCCAGAAGAGTAAGCGCAGGAAAAAAAGAACTCATAATCCTGTCTATGCTGACGAGTCTTCTCTGGCTGTCTATTGGTGAGAGGAAGGGAGACTGATAACATCAAACAAGGTCTCACCATCACTCACTAGACTGAAAACTAAACACGGACAGTTCATCATGACACATCCCATAGATGTGCTAGTTTATGTCTGCATTAATTACACCTGAAATAACAGGGTACAACATCCTATCACAAAGTCAATCCTGCATATACTGTAGTTAGGCAATGACAAAACATCTTTACGCAAATAAGACTTACAAGCTACTTGATACTTGTTAAGAAGCCACAGCTCATAATAGTGCATGGATTCTGAATGATGAGGGCAGAGATTAATAGTTGCCATAGGCTACTGATCTGTATGTTGATATATATATCTCCCCAGGGAGACCTTATTGTGGCCTTTCAGTACTTAAAGGATGTTTATAAGAAAGATGGTGACAGACTTTTTAGTAGGGCCTGTAGGAATAGGACAATAGGTAATGGCCAGTCCAGACTGAACCATGACAGATTTAAACTAAAAGAGGGCAAGGAAGAAGGTGGTTTATTACAATGAGGGTGAAACACTGAATCAGATTGCCCAGAGATGTGATAGATGTCCCATCCCTGGAAACATTAAAGGTCCGGTTGGACAGGTTTCTGAGTAATTGGATCTAGTTGAAGATGTCCCTGCTCGTTGCAGGAGTAGATGACCTTTAAATGTCCCTTCCAACCCAAACCATTCTGTGACTCTATGATTCTTTGATTCTTTTTAAATTTTTAAATACAAAGATTTTAACATTCAAAAATATTTTTTAATTCTCTCTGTATGCTTGTGAGATAGCAAGAGACCTACAGATTTTGGTAGTATTGTTGAGTCCAGAATAGATGAAGGTTTAATTACTGTCTTCATCTACACCTTCATGGACTGTCTCATGCAATTTTTACCCTAGGCTTGCATAGTCAAGACCAGGATGACCTGAGATGGTCTCACATTTCCTGTACAATCTAATTTTATCTCATGACTCTATAACTATATCCCCTATGCCCTGTCAGCCTAGTGCAAGTTAAGCTCCAACCACATGTGGTCATTTTTTGCAAGAACTTGAAGCTTACCTTGATTAGATCACTTATTGTCTGCCTGCTTAAATCCTCCTTGTAGTCGTTTCTCTTCCACTAGCTACTCCTTTGCTTTCTTACAAATATTCGATGGATGTTCAAAATAGCTGCTGTATTTCATCTAGCTCTATTGCCTTTACTATTCCTAATGCCAGTCTCTGTTCATTTCCACTGTATAAATACCTATACTACAGTAAATGTCATCTCAATATAAGCTCTTCCAGATCATTCTGCATGAATTGTTACAAATAAATACAGATTTTTATCAAGTGGATCAAATTCAAAATGAATGGTAGTTGGGTCAACCTACCAGTGCACACCGCAAGCATAATTTTTTTGCATTGTATCTCATAACAACCTCGTGGCTCAAAGGAACACTCACTGGCTGTGAATTTCTTTGTACTTCTCAGCACTTTAGTTGCATTGATACACATGTAATATATTTCAAGCAGTTCTTCAACTAAGGGTAAAAGTACTGCAATGGCCAAGGAATAAAACAGAGAACCACATCTTGAAAGAAAAAAAAAACTGTGGAAAAGATTGTTATATATTTTATTAAAGAGTAATAGCAAAAAAGACCAACAATTAGGGGGAAAAAAGCAGACTTTATCAAGGCAGCCAGGGACTCTGTACTAAGTTTAAATTATTCAGAAAATTCAAGATGCCTGAATGTTTCTAATAAAATCAATTGGAATGATAAAAAGCCTGGCAAAATATGTTAAGTTTCTTCAAGAATTTACTTTAAAAAGAAATGTAAACCTGTTAAAAAAACTTCCTTGTAAAATCGTCACTTACTCAATAAGGAGGTGAAGTTTGCAGCAGTTTTGTGCAGTAATACATCACCTTCTTTACATATAACCAAGAGATGGAAACCTTGATCTGCATATAGAACACAGTTCAGGCTTAACTACGGAAGTAATACTCTTGCTCCACGTCATGCATACACATGCATTCATTCAAAGGGAAGTTTTCAATCTCCTGGAAAATCTTAATGCTGAGGTTGCATATATCTAGAAATTATTTTATGTTGATTATTCTTTTTGCATATTCCTTGTTTCTCTTTTTCAGAATCCCATGCTGTTTAGCTAATCAACAGTAAGGAGGACAAGTAGTACCTGCACAATTCATTGCAAATGAAACAGCAGCACAAGTAACTAACAGCGGGCACTGAGCTCAGATCAGTCACTTTGCAAAGGCTCACTAGAATGTCTCTAAGTTAGACTTGAAAGAAATAGGAAAACACCACTGAGGAAGTAGAAAGAAACACACTATCCAACACATTATCCAACACATTATCTGCTTTAGAAATCTTTAGGAGTATTAAAGCCATACAGGACTGACCACACTTTGTTGATAGTATGACACTAGAATCATAGAATCATAGAATGGTTAGAGTTGGAAGGGACCTTAAAGATCATAAATTTCCAACCCCCCTGCCATGGGCAGGGACACCTCCCACTAGAGCAGGTTGCTCAAAACCCCATCCAGCCTGGCCTTGAACACTTCCAGGGATGGGGCATCCACAACTTCCCTGGGCAGCCTGTTCCAGTGCCTCATAACCCTCACAGTAAAGAATTTCTTTCCAGTATGTAATCTCAATCTCCCCTCTTCTAATTTAAAGCTGTTACCTGTTGTCCTGTCACTGCACTTCCTGACAAAGAGTCCCTCTCCAGCTCTCCTGTAGGATCCCTGCAGATATTGGAAGGCTGCTATAAGGTCTCCCCGGAGCCTTCTTTTCTCCACCCCAGCTCCCTCAGCCGGTCTTTATAGGAGAGGTGCTCCATCTCTCTCATCATCTTTGTGGCCCTCCGCTGGACCTGTTCCAACAGTTCCATGTCCTTTCTATGTTGAGAACTCCAGAGCTGGACACAGTACTCCAGGTACTCACAAGTACAGAGTACTGGGGTAACTCTCATTAGTTACCCCTAGAGGGGTAGTAGAGGCGTACTATTAATTACCAAGTTTGTTGATATGATCTACCTCTATTTTTTAATATTCTTATTATATTATGTTAATTAGTTAGCAAGTATATACAAAGAAAAGAAAAAACAAACCAAAAAAAACTTATAAAATTCATACTACTACTTGGATTTTACTTAAAAGAATTCCATGTTCATTCTGTGGGTTTATTAACTTCATCTTCTTTCTTAAAAGCTTTGCTAAAAATAAATGTGGCAAGTAGCATTAAAATGATTCAGGAAAAAGAAAACAACCAGCCCTCCCAAGTGTTCCAATATCTGTTTCAGCTCAGGTAAAAGGCTTAAAAAACACAGGTGCCCCACAAATCAGTGAATCCAGTTCTGCCTGGTCCTAGTCCCCTCCTCTTGTCATCTACCAATCCTTCCTGAGTCTATCCAAGCTGCAGGATTTCTGTTAAAATTTCTTTGATTATACTTCTTCTCTTCCCTTGCCACTGCTCTGATGCTGCCTCTTCTTTCATCCTTCCTTGAGCATTATAACTTCACTGTGTAATACTGTAATTAAAACTGAACTGAAAAAACCACTATTGGCTGTCTTGAACTGCTACAAAATTTTTCATTTACCACGAAAATTGTTATGCTCTGATTATTGCATTAGTTGTTTTTTTCTCCCAGTCTGTTTTTTGTTTGTTTGCATAAAAATGTGTATTTGAACATTGCAGGTTACCTAAAGAAGTTTTAAGGAACCAGGTCACCAATGTGTTAGGCTTTGAGAAATACCATCTAGAGGACAGGGCTCTGAATGCAAGCTCCGCACTGGAAACACTCTTTAGAAGCTCTGATGGCAGATGCTTCTCACAGCTCTCACATGCTGTTTTTGCTGTTTCTGTGGCTATCCTTTCTTCAGGCTTTCTCATTGTAAGAACCACACAAGAATAGGGGAGCAACTCTAGTGGACCTTTCTGAATTTGTCTGAGGTGACCACAGTGAGTCCTCACAGAATTGTCAGAGTTGGAAGGGACCTCTAGAGATCACCTAGTCCAACTCTCTCACTAAAGCAGGATTGCCTAGAGCACATTACTTAGATAATCAGCTAAATCCAAACTAATTTGGCCTGTAAGCAATTTCTTCAGTTTCCAGTACAAAAAATGGATTAATTTTGTTTTTCTCAAGTGAAGGTTCCGGCACACTCAGATGCACAGGAATATATTCTGCAATACACATTATAAAGCAGACCTTTTATAGATGATCCTCCTCAGAGTTATCAATGCTCCACAAGTCTCACACCATTCCATAATTTAAAGGAAATCTCAGTGAATACTATAACCAGTGCAGGAGGGAGAGGACTCCCAAAAGCTGAGGTGTGGCATATCTGGTTAACTATTAGCATATTTATTAGCCAACTGAGATGTGCAGGTTCAGAACTAGCTTTAAATATTTCAGTTTTCAGTTCTATTTCCACATAAGCAAGGAAAGCCATTGAGGAAATTAAGCAAAGAACTCCATGTGGGAAGCATAATCTAAGGAAAAATCTGACATGCAAACATTTGATATACACCTTTCAATGTGCTTATAAAGTCAGTAAAATTAATCATAATTTTGTAAATGAAGAAACTGAAAGTGGCAAGTTAGTCTGTACATGGCCTATCTTTTGACAGTCCTAGATCTGCTAGTTTAAGGGTCCTCATCCTTTTGGTAGTCAATTCATAACTGAAAAAACTGCCAGTGAATCCAGGTCTGTCTAGTCCCCGAGCCCTCCTCTGACATCTGCCAGTCCTTCTTGAGTCTGCCTGAGCCTCAGGATATCTGTTATAATTTCCTTGACTATGCTTCTGCCCTCCTCTTGTCACTGGATGGATGCTACCTCTTCCTTCTCTTACTTTTTGTGCTAAGTTGTGGCCACATGAGAATGAGTCCATTAAGATGCATCTGTGTCCAGGGTCATTTTGATATCTCTGCACTGGAGTAGGGAAACAGTGCAGAGGACCTGACACCAGCCCTACATGGAGCCAGCACTGATCCATGCAGCTTGTTGCCTGGAGTGCCTCCAGGGAAGGCTTTACTTAGCAGAAGTCACTTTCCTAGATCAGATCATCTTTTTTCTGTGGGCTTTCACATTTATACAGAAACTGTAACTGTGCAAAAAGCTGTGCAAGTAGGCAGTAGGTATTCCAGTACATGTGAAGAATATTTTCCCCAGTTGGTTCACTGGGGAAACAAAATTCATTAGTAATATATAGTGACACTAGAATTTGATGAATGTATGCTACATCAAAATAGCATTGTGGGAGTATGAACTTTTTAGTGGACTTCTAATATAATTCATCTTCCAATATATGTATTTGCCTCTAAGGATGTAGCAAACACTTTAAGGTTTTAATAAAAACCTACAGAGAAAGAGATGTTTCCTTTTGCTGCTTGCATATTATAAAATGTTATTTTACAAAGAAGTACCTCTCCTTGCAATGCAAATAAAAAATGTAATCAGTGCAGCTGTAGAAATCTATGTAACTTTTAAAAACTAGGTTGTGGAATTCAGACAAAATCAATAGCTTCCAGAAAAGATGTTTTCAAGCTATTAAGTTATAGGTAATTAAAACACCAAGCTGCTAACAGCTCCTTCCACAAGGTACTGCATGTAAGAAAGTCTATATACTGATTTATATAGCAAACTTTCTGTTTTATCTACTTGCGAGCATAAAATAGAAAACGCTATATATTTTACATAGCTTAGTATGATTGATATTAACTAAACCTCTGCTATAACATTTCAAAAGATGAAAAGGCAGTAGCAACTATGTAATCCTTTCCACCCACCAGCCTGTTTCAGATGAGTGTTATCTATCTTCTCAAGGTATCCGGAAACTAAATGAAAATGAGCGTGGAATAGTCGTCTGATGGGTGACTTCTCTGGCATTGATGCTTTTTACTTGGTGGGGAAAACAAGCTAGTTTACGCTTAGCTCCAGGGCTCAATGGAAAACATAAAGATCGACTATGTGGGATAATGCATGCTACCTGCAGGAGAGGATGGGGGAACTGTTAAGAGCTTGTGGACTCGATCAGCAGAGAAGGGTGGAACAATAAAATAGATCATTTTGTGGCAACAGTGGGAGACCAGTCTGTTTTATTCAGAAGGCGAAATTGGGCTCACTGAGCCATTCATACTGAGAAAGAAGCACAGATGGCTTATTGACACATTCATCAGGCACTCCAGTGACAGGGTAGTAACTTTTATGCAACAATGAGATTAATGTTTCTGAAAAGCATTTCAGTATCTATTTAATTTTTACCAAATTTCCCCAGAAATGTGAGTACACAAGTCTCACTTCTTTCAGTTGTCATGGCTGAAGGTAAATGAGGACCTCTAAGCCATATTCTGATAAATACTGAAATAGTAACTAAAAACTCCTATTCCTTTCCACTGTCACTGTAAATCCCACTGGCATTACTGGGAATTTTGTGAATAAAGAATAGAAGAGTATTTGACAGGCAGATATTCTTTCATGATTTCAGCTCTTTGCAATATACTAAGAAAAACAGAATAAAGTGATAAATATCATCCCAGTTTGGATGAACTAGTAAAGAATTACTATTTTTGTCATAAAAGCAGGTAAGATAGTGCTGGATAAACTGATCAAAAGGTTTGCTAGAGCTTTCTATATTACAAAAGAAAGCCCATTCTTTTTAAATAGTCATCATCATCATCATCATCATTTGTACTTACATAGCACCTTCTCATGATCAGTGATGCAGATTCTTTACTATGAAGCTTGAGTATACATTGAGAAAATAAAAGAAAATCAGTTTTTCAGAAGCAGTCACCTCTGGGGTAAATTGTAATTTAAGTGAAACTAGTGATTATGCAAAGTGGTTTCTTTCTCATTCTTGGTCAAACTGCCAAACAATTTCTGCTCTGCAACACTGAAGAGAGTAGCCCAACAGAAGACTGAAACAAGGGGAGAATAGTAAGGAACTCTGCTGTACTGCAGCACCTTGCTGATCAGTTCATACTCAGTCTTTGTTGTGACAGAAAATTCCAGTTAATCCTTTTCTTAATCCTGGTGATCAACAGAGGTTTACAAAATAAAATGGTTTTTGGAGAGGAGATCCACTTCTTTTATTTTGCAAGTTGAAAGACTAATTTGCAAGATACTGATTTTTTTTATTAGTTCCAGATTCTTCAGAACTGATCACACTTTTTTCATGTTGACTCTGTTTTGAATACTCTTTCCATAGGGAATTGCTCACAAATATTCAAAATTTGTAACATACTGCATAAATATTATATGTCTGTAATTCCCCAGTTCTCAACTGAATGAATATTTGTAGCAGCTAAAACATCAGCTTTTTCCAAATTGAAACATTCTGCAAATAGTCCTCCATGTAGCATTAACACTCACCTTCTGTGAATGTTTCTGCCAGCAAAATCTTCAAATGCCAGTACAAACCAAATGCAAATAAAGGGCAACCTCAGTTTAAACAAGCTCAACTTAAACTATAGACTGAGTCTAAGCTCATCTTAAATTAGCTTGTTGTAATCACTCTAATAAGATCTACAGACTATGTAATTTAAATTTTTTTCAATTTTGCCAATTTTATATAGCTTCTGATACCAGCAGTGAGATGTAAACATATACACCAATAGCATAATGCACTTCAGGATATGTAATATATGGAAACAATATTTTTCAATAAGAATAACAAATGAGATGTCAATAGAAATAATATATTTGTCACTGCTGTTGATAGCAAGATAATGTGTGATAAAACTGACTCTATGTTAGACCATCAAATATACGATTCAAGGAAAGTAGATTTCTCATTTTTAGATTTTATTCCATCTAAAATACCAAAAGTATTTTGGTAACTTGAAATGAAACAGCTATATCCTTTGCAAGAAAAGTACTCATCCTGCTCAATAGACTGTGAATCCACGGTAATCACTATTTAAGTGCTGCTTTGTAGATCAGATGGAACAACTAAGACCAGGAGCAGAAGTCTCTTACACTCAGTTCTGTGTTTTGACTGTCTAAATTCAGTGAAAATATCTTCCTCTTACACAAAAAAATATATTTGTTTTGTTTTGTTAATTTGAATCCTACACAGCTAATTGCTCAGTTTTTAAAATAAAATACTAAAAAAAAACCCAAACCACTTTCATTGGGCATCTTTATAGGCCTTGCTTTTTCAGGAATAAAGTTCCAGTACCCTACCAGAAATTATTCTGTCCAAACAGAGGAAATAAACTATTTCCAGCATATTAGTCTACAGGACTCTTCAAGATAAAGAATGTTGCCAAAGTTCCGTCTCTTTTAAAAAGGCGTCATGCTCTTTGTGAGTGGACATACAGCAGCAAAACTTCTGGGATACCACTAGTCCTTAGAAGATAATAACTGATTCTGTTTTTCAAGAGATATTTGTGAGGAGGCTAGGTAAATCCAAGGATTAGTAATGGATATTTAATCTCTTCTATGACACCGCATCAAAGGCAACTGAAGTTGGCAGTTTTTATCAAAATGGTTGGGCAGTCTTAGACTGATTTCTGGCCACCAGATATGGTAAAAGAATTCCTGTCCAAGACTGGAGTTGAATCTTCTCATCAAAGCCAGCCCAGCATATAAAATCTGAAAGAAGCATAGCTAATGAGATGTATTCTGTTCACCTGAATGTCAATGAGGAGAATTATCAGTACCCAGCAGTGACTATACTGTTAAATTGAGTTTAATCATAACAGCCTTGCTCTTTCATTCCTACAGAAACCAACAAAACAGGTCTGATGAATAAAATATGGGGCATTTTCACACGGTCTGCCTAGCACAAGCAGAGGCAGTATGAGTTCTCTGCTCCCTTTGCCTGTGCTTAGGCCACGGTAAGATGGAGTGTATGGTGACATATGGTACCTTTGCTAAAAATCTGCTTCCACTTAAAAGCAGGGATCAAATGTTAAAAGACAGAAAAATTGGCTTTGGGACTAGAGGGGACTGCCAAGTTCAGAGAGTCTGCTTTTGCAGGCAATTACATCATGCAATGCTTTTCATGAGGCGATGACATACCACTTTAAAGTAGTTAGGCTTTCCACCACTACTCTGATGATTATTGTTAAGCTTCTTTGCCACTCTCACCACTCTGACCATTACACAGGTGAAGTATATTCATGACTATTTTATGTGTAGCATTTCTAGTACTAAGGACTTATAATTTCAGTATCTTCTTTGCCTCCCTGGAACAACACTTTGAAGAAATCTTCCCTTTTCCCTCTAATATTATGATAGACATTTTAAAGTAGCCATTTATGTTTCCATAGTGTTATCACAGGAATTAATTCTATGTGAACTTAAAGTTCTGCATATTAGTCTAACCACTCACATAAACTAGGATTTTGTCCATTCATGTTAACCATGCTACCACTCTCCTCTGCAAGGCACCTCTCTCTCCAGACATTATATGTGCAGAGAGGATATTGGTCTATAAGCCTAGCATCAGCATCTGTCTGCTCTTGGGTATTTTAGTTAATAAGACCCACCACATTTTTAAAGTTTTAAGACTTAAAAGACATTTTTAAGACTAACTTATTATTTATTTCAAAAGTACCCATTCATACTAACTTAAAGCCACTCTGATTCACTCTCTGCTGCTCTCCAAACCTAAGATAGTCCTACTGTGATGCAGACCTGTCATAACTGTTCCAGTAAAATCACATTCTATAATACAAGTCACATTCAAGCACAGGCTAAACCAGTCATAATAGAAAAGGTACGTGTTCAAGTGTGCCAAAGGGAAAGACCAGGCCCTCCATTTGTGACAAGATGCAGTTAACCAGAAGCTTCAAGCTTTCACTCCTTTGTTTCAGACAGAAGACAGACCATAGATATGGCTTATCAGCTACCTAATTGAATCTTTATACTGATTGTATGCCTCCTTATATAAATTCTTTGCCTTTTCTGAAATTCACTCTTAAGGTGTGACGAGATATAACACATAGATCTGGACCTACACACCACAGGTAAGCCTTGTTTCTAGAACTGTATACAACTGAAGTAGTACCTAAGATTTGCCATCATTTTCCATGCAGAGTGAAATTAATCCTAAGGAAAAAAATCGCCTCATCCCAAGTGCTTGCAGAGAGGAAGCAAATAAACCTTTGACAGTATAATATCTACACCAAAGGCTCCAGCTTCAGTATGGGGCCTCTTGACACAAATATTAACCGTAAATCATGATAGATGAAAAATTGTTAGTGACTTAGAATAACACCAGTTAATCGTGTTACTTTCAAATCCAAAATAATTTTATTTTCTAGTGGTTTTCAACAACAGAATCAAGTTGCATGCCTAGATTCATGTAAACAGGATTTCTTGTGACAGGGTAACATTCAAATAGCCCTACAATAAATGGTGTTTGACTGGAGATATAACTTTTCTGAGTTAATAAGGCAGTAGAACATTCATAATGCCTTTTAGCAAAAATCTAGTACAGTTTAAAGGAGATGCAGCTTGTGAAATGCACACAGTTTATGCAATATGGTTCAATGGTACTGTCTATGTACTCTTCAGTTACAGAGTTTATACTTCACTGTTAATAAATATCCAAGAAGCGATGAAACATTCCTGAAATACTTCTATTAAGGCCCTATAGAGGTTGGTTGTTTTGTTGGTTTTTTTTATTAATACTTTTCAAGCAAATTCTGCTATATTCTGTAATAATTTCTATAAAAATATAATTTAAAAAAATCACTTTTATACAAACTTGCAGTTTATTACATCACTGAAGTTGCAATATAGAAAAATATGTTTCCTTATAGCTAATACTCTGCGAAAGTTCACCTCGAATTAACAGCAGCTATCTTTAAGAGAAGAAGACATTATGAATCCAAAAGTAAGGTTGTATAAAGAACATCGGAACAAGAGAAAGATGAGGTAAGACAAACACAAATGGCATATAAATGAATCCCAAATGTTCTTGACCTGACATTTAGCCTGACACTTCAACCTCTAGTAAATATTTATTGGAAGAGTTAAGAACATAGATAAAACATTTTGAATGGAAGCTTTTCAATCTATCAACCTTCTTAACTCCTGTATTCCACTAAGAAGCCACTCTGAGCCCTTTACCGTATCTGGTACAGTGTCTCCAGTTCACCAACTGTGGAACAGATGTGACTGGAACAGTACCGGTGAAGCTGCAGAGGAACTCCCATGTACCCCCTGTCACACCTGCCCAAAGCCTTTGAAGTATCAATCCTCCATATTTAAGAATATAAGAAGTGATTTTTGTAGCATTTTTCTTGCACAATAGATACCCTGTCATTGGGACAACAGAACATCCACGTTACTGGTATTTGTATCAAGCAGAGCTATGACCTCCCAGACTTCCCCATAGCATTACTGAAGGGATGTAGAAGAAAACACTGTATTGATGCTGTCATTAGCAGTAGTATTTGTAAGGCTTTTTGAGTCTCTGTAATTTATTTGTGTACTTGCTAATGAAGAGATAGATGTGCAATTGCATTCCACAAAGTAACAGAAGTTGTCTGTTTCCATAAAACTTTACGATTAACTAAGGAACAAGCCTGCCTGCAAGATACAGTACTGAGCCTGAGCTACAGAATGAGAGAATGAGGTTGGTCTTTCAGTTATATATCAGTCAGATGTAGTCCTAACAAAAACAATAGTTTCACAATTTAGGAAGTTTCTATGAGAATAGAATCTAACTTGGTGCCTGAATACCTGAATACCATAAACCTTTGTGCTTTCTTACATCAACTCAGCTGCTAGGTCATCAAATATAGTATGACCTTTTTTAGTCATCAAGAGTAACTAAAGCATCAGTGACGTGTTATATTCAGATACTCAATGAAATCCCCTACGGTCTGTAGGTATGTTTACAGAGTTATTTCTGAAGTAGCATAGCAGGTGGCAGGAACAAAAATGATTTTCACCCTTGCTGCAGCTGCTTGCTCATCTGTCTGTGCTCACAGCTCTTATACACAGTACCCTTGCAGTCTCTTACAGTCTTTGATCATGAGGACATGTTTTTTCTTTCAGGATGTCCATGTCCCCAGAACACCCACTTTGAGACATGTAAAAGCGGACAATGTGCTTCTTCTCAGCAAATTACACAAAACAATATGGATCGCAAGGAAAAACAGACTCTGATACCTTGACAAATATGAAGAATCACAGTACACCAAGGTCAGAAAGAGCCATCCCATAAAAGCACAGTAGGTTAGTTCAGAGGCAGAGGTAATGTGTACCAATGTCAGATGCTCCATTGGAAGGCCAGATCTGATAGGAATCAGCCTGGCATTGGTGTCTGTCTATAACCAAATAGATCTAGGTTGGATCAGATAGGGGGCAAGTTAGAGAGAATTATTTAGTTATCAAAATTTGTCTACTTGGTAGGAGCTACCCAAAATGCTGTCTCTCCAAAGTTTCTTATTAAGGGAAGTCCCAGAAACTTTATTAAAAAATATTCTGACAATTTGTTTACTATTTCTATAACAGACTATTTTTTAAGTAAAGAAATCTCATGTTTTCATTTATCTTTATTCAGTTATTCTGATGAGTATGACACCAAAGTTCATAAAACCACTTTTTCCCTCCAAGAGGTTTAATGGTTTTGAGAGGATCTCTGGGGAATGAGAGGTGCTTGTCAAATTCCTTAACAAGGTGTATACAATCATTTATTTACATCATTTTGAATCATTTTTCCCCAGCTATTTACTTAACCAGATCTTCATGTGGTTCACTGCTTATTTGCATCCACAAACATGAGAAAGATATCATCCACAATTAGCATATAAATATCTGTAACATTTGCTCCAATCACCTAAACTTTTTTCTTAAAAAAATTATCTCTCTGGGTTTACTTCAACGAGTAACAAAAGAGTAGGGTATTTCTGCCTATGGGACAGTTTTTATACTGAACAAAGCCCTGTTAGCTTTCTGGTTCTAGGTTAGAGCACTTGGCGACAGACAATGGCATCATCCCATTGACAGATCAATGAAGCCATAGCAGTGCAGCCTCAAAATATTTCCAGTGATAAGGTTACGGAGAGGAGTATGTAAGAAACAGCTACTCTACCTTGTTCCTGTGTGGAAAGTTCTCAAAAGCAATATTCATCATTTTGAGAAGTGCAGCTGCTTTGGCAATGATTTGCACTACCAGAAATGTAGAGGGAAAGAAACACATAATAGAAAAAGGCCTGTCTCTGTCCGTTCTTTTAGAGAGATATTCCTGGCATTAGCACAAGGCATTTCATTGCAATGAAAAGATTTTCCTATTTATTGAAGGACTGAAAAGTCTTTTCCTACCTGGGACGCATCGTAAACTGAAAAGTGTTACCTTTCATATAAATACTTGCCATTTTAGTGTCACTAATTTTTTTCAGACACTGAAAGAAACAGGCAACTAGCAGAAATTCTTGGCAATCCTGCTGATCACTGTACTGAAAACAATGTACCCTCTCATATTCAAATTGACTAAATGTTTCATGATAACATCTGTTTATACATCTAGGGATTTATGAATCTTTTACTCTTTCCTTTTTTTTTTAGTTTGAAATAAATTTTCTTTTTCTCTAAAAGCTGCTGAATGAGATATAGTTGTGAGGATCAGACATAGATTTCACAATTTCACAGATTTATACAAGGTTATCTCAGTTACCTCATTTCGTTCTTACTTAATGAAAATTAACAATAAGGTGCAGTTGGGATCCTAAGTATTCTTATTAATATTGATTTTAATGCAGGTATTCAGTTTAAAAATGCCCCAGTTAAAGAATCAGCTTTGTTATATGCATTTTTCCTGTCATGTAAGTTTCACTATAATTACACAGATGCAGTACCAGGGGTTTTCTTTTTTACTTCATAGAAGAATATGTCCTCCTTTTGGTTTGAAGAATTTAATGTATCCTTTCCCAACTGACACCGCAAATCTGTGAATGGGAATGTAATTTCTTGGGGAAAATAAGTCTGCTACAAACTTCAAGAAAGACTTCAAGCAGTTCTGCTAGAGTTTCTGAGGCAGAATTATTATAACAATTAAATTCTCAAAGCATACCCTCTGCATAAATCCGTAAAGATGTTAACAGGGTTTTTTCTCATTATTTTTGATATTGTATTCAATTCCTGATAGCTCAAAATTAATGCTACTTTCCACTATACAGACGATGATAACTTTGCCCAATGGGACTTAGCTCCTTTTGTCCTCTATAAATACAGTGGTAAAACCCCAGTCTTAAACTTAATGGAATTTTTGCTTATTCAAAGAAAGAAGAGGCTGACTTCTTGTGATATAGAAGACAGATTGATCTCTTGTCAACAAAAGATTGTCAGGATTTTAAAATAATTCTTAACTGTCATACCTCTTAGCCTCTGCTAAAACATGAAATGCACATCCTCTGCTTCGTTATCATCACAGATTACATCATCACAACTTATATAGAAAGAAACATCTCAACGTTACGGTTTCTTTCTCATCAATATTAAAATTATAGAAATTTTTTTAAAATAAAAAAATAATTATTGGAATTATAGACATCTCTAAGAACTAAAACCCCAGTGAAAGTGAAATTCTGTCGAACTTATAAATTTCTGTCCTGTGCTGCTATGAAGTCATTCCCAGGAAGGCAGCAACCAAGGCTTAGATACTTAGGCTGAAAGAGTTATTCAGTTATTTTGTTGACCAACATCTACAGGCACATAATGCACTTATACCCACATAGTTTATCTATGTAGGCAAAAGCCTGTTTTTTTCAGCTGTAGAATGCAGGGAAACAATAATCCAGATTTCAAATTCCTGTTCCTGGAGAAGTGTTGCGCAGGAACTACAGAAGATTTAATAAAGCACATAGGTCAGTAGATTTTCCTTCAGAGATAAGTTGATGCAGAATGTATCACTGTTGCAGACTGACAAATATCAGGTGGAACATATTTATCCCCTGGTTCCTGGTTTGATGCATTCTCCTGTAAGTTTAAGAGTATGTAATTTCCATATAAATTGATAGGCAGTTTTACCCAAGTGTGTTTTTCGTATGTGATACTAGAAAGTATTGCCTGTCTTGATGCAATGGCTGATATCAGTCAGGAGAGTCCTTCTAATATTGTTTTTGTGCAGGTTCTGTGACTGGAGACTAGATGATTTCAGTGTGCAATCTTCATTTTTAGAATTTGTCACCTTGGGAGTTTGATCAATAAGCTAATACAAGGTTCATATTTTCAGACAGATCTTTGTCTGAAATACACCATGCCAACATTCTTCTTATAAATTTATAAAAGCTTTTCTTTTTAATTGGTGTAACAGTAGACGTCCTAAATCCCAAAGTCAGTCATGTCATTATGATAGGCACTGTAACTGCCAAAGGAGTTCATATTTCTACAATTTGATTCTGCTGTTCCCTGTTTAAACAGACAAATTGTTTTGCAAGCAGATTCCTCCTTGCAAAGCACTGATCAAGAAGTCAAATCATTTTTCTCCATGATTTGACCAATAATAGACCATTGCTTGTTGTCTAGTGAAGTCTGAACCTACAGACCAACAAAAATCTTCAGAAAGCAGTTGTAACATTTTACTGTGTCTCAAAATATTATTGTACATTTGGAGTCTGCAGGCAACAGGCTTCACTACTGACAGTACACAGCTGGTATTCAAAGCTGTGCAGAGATTACAGTATCTGCAGTAAATACATCAGAGGATTTAAGATACTAATTAGATCTGCTGCAATTTGGAAATTCCTGTATGACTGGGAAGATGCAATGAATCGTGCTCAGCCTTCTCTACTGTTAGCAGTCAGCAGGCATATTTATGTCAGCAGCTAGAAGTAAAATCATGAAGGACATGCCATAGTGCTATCCTTGAATGATATATATGTATACATACTGGGAAATGTAATACAGTAGTGTATTTGTCACCTCCTATGGCTTTGCATAGGCTCTTGTCATTATAAAGGTAATAAAAATTGATATGTGTATTTAAATAAGGCCTCCTGCAAGTTTTTAGTCACATAAAAAAATGGTGTAATTAGGCAGCTAGATTTACATAATGCTCAGTATATATGCTGAGGTGATTTTAGCTCAAAATTTTCAATGAATTTTTTAAGAGTTCGTTTTCCTTTTGTTGTTTTATTAAGATGAACGTTCAGTATATTTTTATTTGTGTTGTAATTGAAACCTTACCGACCAGACAGTGGGTGCTGTCTTGATGGTAGCTTTTAATCTAAAGGTTAAAAGCCTGCTGCCCGTGCTTCTAGCTTGCATTAATTAGGTTCATTGTCTTCCACTGATCCCAGAGAAGTGAAGATCATTATTCAACTTACAGACAAGCCCACTGTTTTCCACAGGCTTTTTTCCTTCCTATACTTGGAAGCTTTGTTCTTATAACACAACTGTTTTGGAATCAAGCCTACAAGAACAGAGAAGGACTTTTCTTGTGCTGATTGTTCACTCCAGGCCAGGTTCTTCAACTGGCAGGAAAAAAGGATGCTTATCCTGTATTTTTTTTCAACAAATTCTGTTCAGGACTTAATGCAATACAAAGAAGGATGAGGGAGAGAACAATGAAAGAACAGTGTACTGGGAAAATAATAAATAGGGCCTGTAGCCACAATTTGAGCCTCCTAATTGAAGATACTTGTCCATTTAGGAGTACAATTGCTGCAAGCTCCTTATACAATCAAAGATCTGCAAGTATTCTTAGATTATCTTAATTATCCTCTGGAGATGCCTCTCTCTTTCTCTAGTGACTAAACAGAGATGAGTTTAAGCCGATTACACTCTTAAGTCTGGTGTCTGTACTACACGCTTAAAGATGGGCCTGGATAAATTCCATCTAAGAAACATTTGCTGGGAGGATGACTATTGGACAGAAAGACTAAGACTGAAATGAGCTGCTTGAGAAGGTGGAATATTGGGGTTAGAATAGCAAATTGGGGTCAAAATTTTGTAAACAAGATATCATAGACTCATTAATTGTCTAGGTTGGAAGGGACCTTTGAGATCATCTAGCCCAACAATCAACCTAACTCTGATAAAAAACAACAACCCATCACTAAATCATGTCACTGAGCACTATGTCAATCTGTCTTTTAAATACTTCCAGGGGTGGTGTCTCAACCACCTCCCTGGGCAGCCCATTTCAGTGCTTAATAACCCTCTCAGTGTAAAAAAAAAATTCCTGATATCCAATCTGAACCTCCCCTGGTGCATCTTGAAGCCATTTCCTCTTGTCCTATTGCCTGTGACTTGGGAGAAGAGACTCACCCCTGCTTCTCTGCAACCTCCTTTCAGGTAGTTGTATAGAGCAATAAGGTCTCCTCTCAGCCTCTGCTTCTCCAAGCTGAACAACACCAGCTCCCTCAGTCTCCTCATAAGGCTTATTGTCTAGACCCCTCATCAGCTTTGTTGCCCTTCTCTGGACCCGCTCCAGCCCCTCAATGTCTTTTTTGTGATAAAGGGCCCAAAACTGGACACAGTACTCAAGATGTGGCCTCACCAGTGCCCAAAGATCTGTTAGATACTGTGCCAAAGCACATGTCCTATAGCACTTTCTTGTCTACATGAAAGACACCACCCAGCTATTGCTCTTAATACTTCATTAACTAAAGCTGCAGCTGTCAACCTGAAAAGGTTTCAGCCCTGCTGATGGTAGTTGTTAAAACGATGTCGTGTCAAACAATTTAGTTCAGTTTTAGGTGTTTGTTTAGCCTGTAAATTGCACGTCTGAAAGTTGACATTAAACCAACAAGATTAAGACTGAAAAGTGCAGTTCCCCAGCAGACTAATGCCAGAATTACATAGAAGATTCCTGCTGAGCAGTTCAGCCAGGATGGTAGTCCAACTGGACACATGCAAGAACAAAATTACAGGTTCCTGGTGGAGATTCAGGTGCTTGTTGCCTAAACATTAGACAGGGGGGTTTGTGAAACACATTGCAAGAGTCAGAAGTCTAATTTAGCTGGTTGTGTTCATCTGTATATCTGGGTCTTTGATTCTTCAAACAGGTGGTTTGAAAGGGTGGTGAAGTGGATGGAAGCAGTTTCTATACTCTTTTCTGGAAGTGCAGTATTGCTCTCTTCCAGTAGAGGGTCATCCTCTCTCTCCATTAGCAGATTATTTATTGCAAGGGAAAAAGATAACCTGAAAACTTTTATGTCCTTATCTACCAAGGACAGATTTACTAATAAGCAACTTCATATATCCATGCTAGAATTGTTTCTATGCTTTCCCTCCCTACAGGGCACACATAAAAGCACAAATACGAAGAAGAGATGCATACAGGTATGAACTGACAAAAATAATGCCAAGAACCTTGTATGTATAGGATATTCCCTTTCATCTTTATTTTAAGTGTAGTTGTGTAACGGTAGCATCAATAGGCCCAGATTATATTAGACTCCATGCCACAGACTGTACAAACCATCAATTGCTCCAGAAAAACTGTGGAAAAATCTTCTGAGAAAACAGAATCTTGACAGTAAATATCAAGTAACCTTTTCTTTTTCCCCTACAGTATCTCATACGTAAATACCAGATACGACATCTCTCCTAGGTACAAACTGAGGAATATCAGCTACTGCTGTTGTGTAGGTACCTTTAGACTCCATATATTGCTACTTTTGTGATTATTAACCTGTAAATCCTCATGAGACATAGTTCATTTTCTACCAAAGAAAAATGTTGAAATCAGATTCATATTTCATGAGAGATACATTCTGCAAGTTATGCTGGAGAATGATTTCATTGAATTACATTGTTTCTGCAGTTGTTAAATAAGAGCTATACACGTATATGACTGTTTAACATTATATCATAAAAATATGTGTAAGTTGAATTAGAAATGGTTCAGCTTTGCTAAAAGTTCAAAATCCTTTGCATAAATGATTTAACAAATACTTTATACTGTCCCTCAAATTTCAACTATTGATGAATGTATCATTTATATGTGAGAAAGAGAGAGAGAGTAACTAAAAAACTTTTCAAGTAAAATTTAGAGCATTTGCATTATTTGCCCAAGTTTCTTTAGTAAAGGTATGCCACTGTTCAAAAACAATGGCTGTAGACAAGAAGGCTGGCAAGCTCCCGGATTGTGTTGACAAATATTTTTCAAGTGGGTAGATGAGGAGCAGGGAGACTCTTAAAACTGCTATTCCATTTCAATTCATTAAGCTTAATGGAAAAAACTCAAACTAAGGTATGAGCTTCCAGTCATCATGCATACAAAACTCCAATCATATTCCCACTTGCTCTTGTGCTAGAAGCTTTCTTTGGAAATAAGTAAGCGGAAGACATAACTGAAACTGCCAGCTTGATTTGTTTTACATAACAGCAATTTTTAATATTCTGCATTTTTAATTTTAAAATGAAAAAAAAAAAAAAAAGAAAAAATTGCCAGGTGCAGAAAAGGAGAGAAAAGAGGACGAGCCAAAGGACTGCAGTGTCAAATTTCTGAATCTGGGGAGCTAAGGCTATTTTCTTTTTTCCTCCTCTATCTTCCATCTTAGAAATGCTAACAGTTTTCCTAAGCTCACAATGAATGAGACACACACATTCTTAGCAATATAACTAACAGTTATAGATGATGGAGCCACACATGCCAGCTGAGCCCGTATGGTCTAACTTATGCTTTCCCATTTTCCCAATGCTACCCCATTGTCTCCATGAGGTGTTCACACAAATATCTTTGCATATTAGCAATTGCAAAGTATAAAACTGAGGGATGCAGAGCTGCTATTGAAGACATAACTTCAAAGATGTGCCGTTCTCTACAGCTGATAGCATTTGAAATAATAAAAAAAAACCCAAACAACAAAACCATCCGCAAAAATTGTTTTGACAGAAAACAAAATATTTAAGTAAAAAGATAAAAGTGGAGAATTCATCCCCTAACATGTTTTGTTATGGAAGCAATAACAAATTCCATCTTCATACACAGTATCAGTAATTATTATGTCAAATTTTCTTTCAATATCAGACAGAAATAAAGAGAAAAAAGGCAGACAATTATTTGTTATCAAAAGTAAATCTCTGAAATCACAGTGGGTTATTAGCAGTTACTTACTCCGATAATAAAGTATTAGCACAAAAAATGCTGGAACAGTTGTCCATTCTGCTTAATAAGGCCACAATTCTGCCAACCTCACACAATGAGAAATATCTGCTCTGTATACTGCCCTAGTAATATGAACAGGTTATTTTACGGATTAAGGCACTACTCAAAGTGAGTGAAATTCTTGGATTATTTCCTAAAAAAATAGAACAGCTTGCTCTATAAATAATAGAAGCCATGACAGACTTTTCATCTTACTAACAAATAAAGAGTTTGGCTGTTCAAACCAAAAAGTTTATTATTCGTAGCAGAATTCATCTGCTGATAGGAACCCACAAGTTCTTGCAGAGTTACAAATAACAGTATTTTTACCCACTTACAGTGATGTGCATCATTACTCCGGGAGTACTATGGAATTTTTCAGTCTTTTAGTTTTTCGTTGATTTTATTTTTCCTTTATGACACTCTCCTTCAAACACACTTTAATTAGTAATTTCTCATGTTGACTACTCCCCATTAGAAAGTAGGGCAAATGCTGCCTTTCTTCTCTGATTTGCTGTGTCTACCATTTGGGGCAGGGAAGGAGAAATCTTTCTGTAGGCCAGATGACTACCTATTCTGATATTTGAGAACGGTTTTTTGCTCACAATTACCATACTGTTGATGACTGTGGAGAGATGCTTTTCAGATATTCAGAAGACTGGCATTCATGCTCTTTATAACATCAGTACAAATGTATCCTGTTGTAGCAGGAGTTGTATTAACATTTCAATTTTGCTTCCTGAGGCATTCAAAGAAAAATTAACAAAAAACACAATTCCCATGCACTAAATACTGGCTGCATCTTAAACTAAAATTATAACTTAACACTCTTTACAGTCCTCATTAGAATCACAGAACCATAGAATGGTTTAGGTTGGAAGGAACCATAAAGTTCATCCTCACTGCCATGGGCAGGGATGCTTTCCACTAGACCATGTTGCTCAAAGCCCCATCCAGCCTGGTTTTGAACACTTCCAGGGATAAGGCATAGACAACTTCTCTGGGCAACCTCTTCCAGTGTCTCACCACCCTCACAATAAAGAATTTCTTCCTAATATCTGATCTAAATCTCCCCTCTTTCAGTTTAAAACCACTACCCTTCATTCTACTGCTACACTCCCTGATACAGTCCCTCTCCATCTCTCCTATAGGCCCCCTGTAGGTACTAGAAGGCTGCTATAAGGTCTCCCTAAAGCCTTCTCTTCTCCAGGCTGAAGAGAACTCTCTCAGTCTGTCTCCATAGGAGAGGTCCTCCAGCCCTCTGATCATCTTTGTGGCCCTCCTCTGGACTTACTCCAACAGGACCATGCCAATTCTTATGTGGGGGGCCCCAGAGCTAGACACAATACTCCGAGTGGTGTCTCACCAGAGTGGAGTGGAGAGGCAGAATCACCTCCCTTGACCAGCTGTCCACACTCTTTTTGATTCAGCCCAGGATGGGGCTGGGCTTTCTGGGCTGCAGGCACACATTGCTAGCTCATTGTTGAGACTAAACTCAATTTGTAAGGGAAAGCTGGCAGATTTTAGTTCAGACCTTACAGAAAAATTGTCTTCTATCTGCTCCAAGGTTTTGTCAGAAAAGTGAATTCTAGATGGTGGATTTATTTATTTTTATCCAGTTGGTTATTATTTAAATATGAAATTAAATTATATATTTGGACATTATTCAAAAACTAAGATGAATTCAACATTATACAATATTTTTGAGTTCTATATTCTATCAGTGAATACAGTACATCAACTTGTACAAAAGTTACATTCTTTGGGACAAAGAACTAAGACTGCACATTTGCCTTTCTAGAGTCATAGCACTCTCACCATGATTATGTATCTAGCTGTCATCAAATTACACTTGCAGAGATGTTCTTTACTTTGTGGAGAGACAGTCTGGATGATCTAATAGGTCATTTTCTATTCCTAAATTCTATGGCTCTATGAACAATAAATAATGTTACTCTGTATATGTAATGTCTTGCTCCAGTAATAAAATATTGCCCACAAGACACAAACATTACTGAGATTGTGATATAATGCCTCAAACATCAAGACATAAGATCAATATATCAAACACAGTATAATTTGTCTGTACCATGGGCTATATTTAACACTGCTGTTGCTCAACAAATCAATTTGGTTTTCCCCACAAATTGAGAAAAAGGAAACACAAGAGTTATAAATCCTACAAAGAGAATCCTGAGAATCAAGACTCTTTGTTTTCTTTTTTCTTTCAGAAAGCACATTACAGGTAACCATCTGCAACAATCTCTGCTCTATACTGAAGAAAATAATTTGGTCCTAGAATGTATATTGTGTTAAGGACAGAATATATACTCACAGCTACCCAGAATGCAGCTAACATTTTATCTCTTATGTTCATAGTTACAGTCCGAGTTTGTACAGCTGCCTAGAGAAACTAATTGTTTTCCCCAGTGCTGATAAGCTGGAGCAGAAGCAAAGAATAAAAATTTCATATTTGAGAGCAGCAGAGAGCCCAATTAGATTGCTATATTGGTCAGATATGTCTTTATGAGGATGCTGGGTTTTTGTTTTCACCTTAATTAAACAGCCCCTCAGATAAATCAGAAATGTAATACGCTGAGTGCTTTTCTATAATAGAGAACAAAAAGAACAATAATCCCTGCAGTTCATACTGTTTAGCAGTTAAATCAAGTCTCTGCATTCTCCTGGACATGACACATATAAAATATTATTTCCATTTTTAAAGATACAGCAAACATAAGAAGTTACATAGTTGCCACTAGTAACACAGTCATCTTTGTAATAATTCCTGGATAAGTCTAAGGAAAAACTATACTATGTCTTCCACCTCGCTGGACTAGAATAAAATGTATAACTAACATTCTGTCAGCCTCGTAATCAAAAGGAAGTACTGTAACAGAAGCTCCTTATAGCTTCAGATGCAAGAAAATAAAAAAAAGTCAATTGGGTTTCAGCTCTCCAAAGGGTCAAGATTCCCAGAAAACAAGTTTCCTCATATTCTATGAAATATACAATAGCAAAGGCTTCAAGCAATAGAAAACAGCACACTAATATTGCCAGTAAAATGTCAAGATTCATTCATGCCACCGCTGAGAGAAATTACCTACTCCCAGAACAACAAAAATCTCACCAATTTGCATTAAAAATAATGAAAAAGAGATAAAAATTTAAAGTAGAATTTTTAAACAATTTACCTAATTATTACTCACTTCTAATAATTTCCCAGACCAAACAGAATAAAATGTTGTTTCAAACTGTTGGCTACCTTTTTTCACATGCTGAACATTGCACTTTGATCTCCTCTCTGTTATCTCTAAGGCCCACAACATTTATACAGAGTATAGGTTTCTAAAATAAAGAGATGACGGTTTCTCTGCCCCATATCCTTCAGACGAAGTTTTTCAGAATGCTAAAATTATTTTCTCCCTTTGAATACGTGACATAAAATCACAGTAACTGGGACCAAACTAGAGGCCAAAACCTCATTCTCAGCTCTGCTATGGACTTCAACTTAAGAGCAGATAAGTTTAGATTTGCATACTACAGTTTCCCCACTTCTAGAATGGAATAATATCATGGCCTCACTTTTCATTTGCATGACTTGCTTAGACTCCAAGCTCTTCTGTGTGGGGATTTTTTTTAATATATATGTCTCATGTTAGTTTAATGGAGATTCAAATCCATTTGTAGCTTCTGAGTACTACTGCAATTTAAAAATAATTGTATTCAATCTACCTGAAGACTCATCTAGGCTTGGACTTGTCAGCCATAAAACAAGGCAATCTAACAGAAGTTGTGTAGCCTACCTATGCCAATATTCAATACACTCACTGCATAGCCTAAGAGTTCCATCAATACATTAGTTGATCAGTTCTTTTGCTCTGTGGATACAATTGCTCATCTCTTACTTGAAACTCAAAATCCTAATATCATTACTAATATAATGGAAAAGGCTTAAATAGTCTATAAGAATAGAAATTCTGAATTATATAAGCAGGATAAAATTATGAGTTGAGGATGGCACAAAGTACAGTTATATCTTCTACTTTTACTTATGTTGGTTTTAAAATTTGTTGACTGGTTATTTCAAATTGAATAACAATTGAGAAAACAAATAAAGATCATGACAGTTTTTAAACTGAGTATACCATTAATAATTTAACTACAAATAATTAACTGTGATGGCTTTGATAAATCAAGCCAGACATCTTCATTCTTAAGCATGTTATTTTCTTCAAGCCAAGGGATTTCCCCTCAAATTTTTGTAGGAATCCATGAACTGAAGTTAATATTACGGAATCTGTTCCAGTATTTAATTCTGAGCTGTAAAGGTGCCAATATTTTTCAATGACAGTATACCGACAGTCCATATTATACAAAATAGATTTCATAGTATTTCCAGTCTTCATGAACAAAACACAACAGGCTGAACAAGGTTTGACAGAAAATCAAGACACATGCATGCCAATAGAAACCTCATACTGAAAGAATTTTGGTGGGAAATTGGAGAAACAGACAATTTTCACAACAAAGAGAACTTGAGGAAGCTTATAAAATGCATCTACAACCAAGAGGTTAGTCTGCCATAAAAAATGGAAGCCATTCTTGGACTTGATTATCAAATGTAACAACTGATATGCTCTTATTTTCTCTTTAAACTTTATGTGGGTGTTTATTTGACCAGATTAACAGTAACCCATGAGGTAACTGGCAATATAACTGTGTGAAAATATTGACAGCAAACAGGAATATTGCAAATGACTTTATAAAAAACCTGCATTGTACAGCTAAAAATATAATTGGCATCACACTTTTGAGATTAAAAAAAAAAAAAGAGCAAAAAAGAGCCTAACCCTTTCTGGAAGGACACTTTGTCAGAGCTGCTGACTGGCTGACTGTAAAATCCTAAGCACCAATTATCATAGTTGTACTGCCTACCCCTCCCAGACAAACATACCAAGGCAACATGGTAACTTTGAAAAAATAAGTATTTGCTCCTATAGATGACCAAAAGGGTTCACATGCTATCACAAGAAAAATAACTTGTATCAGGCTCCCTTTAGAGGCAAGACATTTCCATTTCAGTCTTGCCTTGGCCTGTAGTATCCTTTCCAAAACTTCTGTGGAGGCTGTGGTAAGAAAAAAGAAAACAAAAAAAAAAAAAAATGAAGAAGGTATTAGATTCTTGGAAACAGTAAGTCCACAAGAAAAGCAGAACAAGAACATCATGTCTGGAGAAGAATTTCAGGAGATCAGAGGAAGCAGGAAAGAGGGATACTACTCCGTATAACTTCTGTTAATGGTGCATTCCAATGCTGTGTGCCATGCAACCTGACTAGCAGCACTTTTCTAGGGCAAATTTATACACTGCAGTGTTATGTTACGGTTTTGCACTGTTTTGCGAGGGAATTCTTTGGTGGGGGTGTTACGCTTCCCCCATAAAAACTTCCTGTTTCTTTGCTTCAGAGAAGACAATATCAAAGTAACATCTTTACAGTTGATGCAGAAGTTAATGAGATTTCTTATAATCTCAGTTCCCAGGAGGGATTTCATTCCACAGTCACAAGCTAGCTCCTACTTGAATTCTGTCTCTCAAAGAGGCATTTTTTTACACCTGCATCTCTGCCCATGCTGCAAAGACAGTCAAGAATACATAGACAGAAAGAAATTATCACTAGCAGCTGCCATCCAAAGGTACTAATTTGAAGATAAGGAATGAGAAAGTTTAATTTGAAATTCTGTGAGAAGCCAGAGACAATAGAAACACCTACTGTTGTAATGTACTTTCAGAAATAAGTAGAGTTCACTCACTAGTAGGGGCCTGGCTTCAGAACCAGAATACAAGTCAGTGATAGGAACCATTGGAAAGCAGCAGAGCACAAGCAGCCAAAGGTTCACACCACTATCTTTAGTCAACAAGTAGGAGAGCACTGCTTCAAGCACTGAACCATTCACAAAGTAAAGGTGGTAAAAATGAATATCATCTGCACATTTTTGGCAGTTCAGCCTTGATCATCTGCACAGTGTACATAAAGAATACGAGTGCTTATTGAAAAGATTAGAGAAACCAGCTTTCTACTGCACAGTAGAGGTCTTGTTTCCCATCACTGCTTCCTGGCTACCCCTCTTTGCAGAATGAGTCTGAGGACTTTTCTACACACCCCCAGACTCCTTCCATTTCTCTCAAATGTGAGAACAATTTTTCAGGGTCAGTGCTGAACATGCAGTGGTCCTCAGGATTTATGAGTGTGAATATCTGCCTACAGAGCATTGAAAGGAAGAAGTAATTCATCATTGACACTAAATTGCACATCCTGACTTGCATCTAAATTCCTCACCCAAGTTTATGAGAGCTCAGCCCAAGACCTGAGCAGAAACACAATCAGTTTATTAAAATAGAAAAAGAAATAGCCACAGCTACAATTATATATATGAAAAATCTATACAGATTGAAGGTAACTATTTTACAATATTGTATCCACAGTGTAACAGTATATCTCCAGTAAAAATAAAAAAAAAAAAATTAAAAATGCTAGACAGAATCATAAAGCCTTTGGCCATAATAATGCTTGACTTCAGGCTGGGGAAATCCTCCTGCTAAAAATCTTCACAGGCTTCATTGTAAATGAAAGTAAAAGTTTCATTGTAAATATCTTCTATATTTCATGGAATAACTCCTTTTGCCAGCATCCCAGAAATAGTAATGTTACATGCAATTGCAGATCACTGCTTTCTCCTGTTTATTTTCAGGAGTTTCCTGCCCACAATGTCATTAAAAGAGCAGAATACATTGTTATACTTGTTATTTCAAATTCTGAATTAGGACAGAAACACATTACAGCAAAGCCAGAAAGAGTTAGTTATTTTTCTATTTCTATTTATATAAACATCTTCCTGTCTGGGATTTAAGCTAACCTCTGTTTCTCACATTTTCCTGAAACAGAAAAATCATCAATCATGGAAAATGAGCACCTGTCATGAAAGCAGTTTAAGACAAGCTATACTTTAGAGAACTAACCTATAATAGCTAGCATAAATTAAACTAGGTAAGGAAAACTTTGGTTTGTTTGTTTATGCTATACATAAAGACACAGACAGAAGATTTGTGCTGAAAAATATTTTTTTAAAAAATAGATTGCCTCCCCTTTTTAAAAGGTCATCTATGAGACCTAATATCCACTATGGCAAAGAACTCAAACAAAGAGATGTTCTAAGGAACTGTTTTGCAGATTATTTTTTACCTACTGAAATTAGCATAACACTTTGATATAAAAGTTGAATCGTGCTTCTGAGATAAAATTAAATTGTCTAGCTGTCTCAAGGGAGACAATTTGTTATTTGAAATCAAACTAACAATGGTAGAGCAACCCATTAATCCAAACATAATAAAATGATTATGCAACTACTTTACTGAGGATTTCAGTCAGCCATGCATGGCCCTTGGATATCCAGCAAAAATTATTAGCAGATTCAGAGCTTCTAACTCTAGGGATTTCCACCACATGAACTAGCCCAGATTAAGTTCTGTGGAGAAGATGAACAGAATCCATACATAAAGAAGACAGAATTTCTAACTCTCTAGGTAAAGCTGTCAATTATCCTTAACTGTCTGAGAAAAACATGAAACAGTGGAAAGGCAGGTAGGTGATTTGAGTTGCAGATATCCTATTAGATATGAATTCTGTGAGGTGCGTGCTGGTAACTCCAAGTTCCTGAACATCTTTAACAAGCTGTCTTTCAGTCCCTTTGAAGACAATGTTGAAATATTGCCAAAAATTAAGTTATTAAAACCAAACTTTTATTTAACTAAACTGGCCTGCTTTTCACAAGCTCCAGTAGAAAAACAAAAAAACAAGAAAAAAAGAAAACATTTTATTACAATCCACTGTTCATCTTCATAGCCTGACATAGGCCTGTAATATTTTTTTCTGACTGCTCTTTTTCAGGCATTGAAGACTCATGTGAATAACAGTGTAACTTCATAACCATAATAAGATCTTTCCTAAAAGAAACAGACACATGAGAAACTCAGACTAAAAACTGGTCAATCTAATCCAGCTACCAAAAAGATACTCAATGCATATAATATAGTTAGTTACAATTCTCCAGTATTAAATTCATCCAAGATAATTCCAAATGCATTCTTATTTGCCATGAGCAAGGTGGGTACTTAATTCTGGAACAGTTTCTTAAGGAATTAAGGCTGCTGTAAAAATAGTACAGTTATATGAGAAGACAGTTTCATCTTCTTCATCATTTTTCAGATTAATTAGAGAACTGAGTCCTTATACTAAATGCCCTTATTAATCATAGAAGTTTTTTATCCCTTATCAGACATCTCTTAAATTTTCTGTGTTTAAAAGCATCACTCAGGCTTCAGTCACTCTAGCTTTCTCAGAATTGTATATCTTACCAGAAATAGTACTGCCCTACCATGGCAGCAAACTAGTCTATATTCCAACAAAACCATTAGTTCCAATAAAATTTTCTTTGTCTCTTTTATTTGCCCATACTCAAAAAAGTAAAAAAAAAAAAAAATTTTGGCAAAATATTGATGTCAGGAGACACCTTATAAAATGAAATTAATGTTTCTGAGTTTATTATCTCACTTAAATGTCTTTATAGCAACTGTCAAGGACAGAAATGTTGGAGGTTAAAATGTACATTTTTCCACTCCAGGTAGGTTTTCTGGAGTTCAAAATGAAAATGAAGTTTCAGCCATAAATGCTCATATGTGTTATTTTGTTCTATTTAACAACCTGTGAATAACTAAAAATGGCAGGTCCTCAACCAGATCTGCACCCAATTTTACCAGCCTGGCATCTACCTCCACAGTGCTGGAAGCCTGATTTAAGACAAGTGCAAATAAACTGGACTTCATATGTAGCTATTTCACAGAACTCTTAAAACTTAACTCTTAAGTGCTAGCAAACCTAAATAGTAAAGGTGCTGTTTCTAGAGTCAAATCTTGGCTATCATCTCATGCATGACTTCAGCAGCCTATTCAATGTCACTGAATCCCAACAGCAATCAGAGATCTTCATATAAATGCAATGAAATATAACGATAGGTTATCATTACTGGTTTTTTACTTCTTTTAATATATCATCATCAATATGCTTCTCATTTGCTGTAAAATCAAGAAGAATTGATAATGACTTTTCATTCACATTAGTAATATTAAATACCATGTAAAATAAGAATTGGGTCATTTGTCCCAAAGTTATCTATTGTTTTTAACTACATGTGCTGGACAAATAAATGTATTATTTCTATCAATACATGCATGCAATCCTTTCCTACTTATACTCCACAAAAATAGTTACGAGAAAGTTACTAAAATATTTATAACACTACTACAAATATTTGCTACTAAATTTTGTAGCTATTGTACTGATAAGATACATTTATCATGCAGGTCAGAGAATTTAATGAAAATAAAGTTTTGGTATCTCTTTTACAAACTTGCAAAGTTCAGAGCTGATCCACAGTGTCCAGGGGAAACAAATTTTGTAACTGAACTTAACAGTTGCTGAGATGTAAACTGCCCTTACCAGTAAAGAGAAGGAGGAATTTCACTGAATCCAACCATTTACAGAACACTGAATTATGTTTTATTCAGTGCACAAAGAACCACGTAGCCATGGGTGGAGAAGGAAGAAGGTAGTGTAAAAGAGTTAATTTCTGATCAGGGAGTTGGAGTGTTTCTGGGGAGCAGGCCAAGCAGTGGAACAGGACAACAGCTCAAACATGAAATGGGAAGAGTTTAAAATTCCTTCTTTGAATATGCAGCCCTCCTAAAGAAACACACACTCCAACCCGAGTGAGACCTAAGTAAGCCAGTAAACTGTATCAAACTGCTGGTTTCCTAGATAATGTATGCAAAAAGCCTGCCCTGCCAGTGAGAGAGTTTGATGACACCACGCCAGGAATGCACAAGAAGTGTCAAAGAATGAAATTTCATGAAAAATGCATAAAATGTAACAGAAATGCGTTTTTCATATTTCCACAACATAAAATCATTAATGTTCCTGAAGAAGTGAAATTTCATTTTATATCCAAGACATCTTCAAGAATAATTACACAAAGAACCAAATGAAAGTCCAGACATATTCATGGTATCACTCTTCTGGAGTTGGTGAAACTACTTTGACCTGAAATGCTTCTTACCATATTTAAGATTCTGCCGCACAGCTTTATCAACAACAGAGGCATTTTGCATATATCTGTAAAGTCAGTGAACAGCAAGTGTGCTAACTGGTCTGTAAGTCCTTCAGATTATAATTGAACTGTCTAGAGTAATGAATGAAGCATAGAATAATGTGCATTCAGTTTGTGTTTGTTTATTCAGCCTGTCAGCCTGGTTTTGGTTCACTTAATGTTAAAGAATTGTTTACAGGCAGATTTCTTTATTAATGTCCATATAGTTTCTTCCAAGTTTAACTTTCTAGTGCTTAACTCTCCTTCAGGCACAAGACTCATTACAGTGCTAGACTAATAATTGAAATGGTTTTCTTTCTATCATTGTTCTATCTAAATAAATAACTGGAATAATTTTAGAATGCCATGAATTAGATTAATTATAGTCTCATATGCAAGACACTTTTCTCCTCACAGTAGCTGAATGTCTTCACTAAGTTTAAGCATAAAATATCAGCTGTTACTAAAATTTGCTTTGAACAACAATCTTACCACCACAATACCTGAGAAAAAGAGGGAGAACTGTTATTTTCACTCCAAAGCATTCACTTAAAATATTTTGCCATGCAATATATGTTATTCTATATAAATACACAGAAAAATCAACCATAAATAAATACTTCTAAACAAAGATTTTGCAATTAAATATAAGCAGACTGTTATTTTCACTCCAAAGCATTCACTTAAAATATTTTGCCATGCAATATATGTTATTCTATATAAATACACAGAAAAATCAACCATAAATAAATACTTCTAAACAAAGATTTTGCAATTAAATATAAGCAGACTGTTATTTTCACTCCAAAGCATTCACTTAAAATATTTTGCCATGCAATATATGTTATTCTATATAAATACACAGAAAAATCAACCATAAATAAATACTTCTAAACAAAGATTTTGCAATTATATACAAATATACAGTCACGTGTATGTTTACTAAAGATATTTATGGAGTTCCAATATGTCCTATGTAAATAGAAATTCTACTGAAACAGAAATATATGGCCATTTTATCCTCTGAATATGATGCACATCTACAAAAAGTCAAGAGGAAGATTCTGTAAGTTTTCAATCACTCTGCTGAACTTTAATTGAGTTTGTAGAGATTCATTTGGGGCTTACAGGGATAGAAATCTATCACTTCTGCTCTATGTCCCTAGAGCAATACAAATTTTCTGCACATTCACAGTTCTGGTCTTCCAGACAAATATTATATTGTCTGGCAGTTTTTATGTGCAGGCATAAAAGAGTGGAGACAGTTTTATTGCACAAACAACCTCGCTGAGAAGCCTAAGAATGGACCAGGGTTGTTCCTGTCAGTAAACACTGATACAACTGAACATCCAGCAACTTCATATTTGCAAACATTCAATTAAGGATTGGGCTTTGTACCAATTTAAAAAGCACATACCTAACAAAAAACAAAACAAAACCACAAAAAAACCTCAAACCACAAAATATCGTTTGCTTAAAAAACTTAGGTTATTGCTTAATTACTGGTTTTGACAAGCTTTGGTTGATACAAATGATTGGGAAAAACATTTGTATATGTCTATGTGTCTTTGTGTCTATCTATATTCATATCTATACGCCGGTTCTAGCTTGCACTTCAAATCAATGGCTGAGATTTCTAAACAGAAGGTCTAGATTCCCAGTCTCCATTATTTCTAATCAAATAAGACATCTGGATGACTAGGTCATACTCTCATCTCTACAAAAACAATCACATCATAACAGCATGGATTATAAAGTCAATGAATAGAGTGTCTCCTTTGAATTTCTGAAGAAATTCAGAAATGGATTCTCTCTATGGATTCTAGTCCCATCAGTTAGGATATGCTTGGAGTTTATCAAATTGTATGTGAGGTTCAGGTTATTCAGAGTCTTCTACAAATATATGATGAAGGGAGGGAAGTTTCTAACAATGTTTCACGTCTCAACTTCCCTAAGCAGAGATGGAGATTGCGGACTTCTCTCTCCATTCATGGGCAAGTGTAAAAGAAAGAAGCCCAGCTCTAACACAGATGTATCACTAGATCAAAATTCCACAAGAAAGATCTTCCAGAGTGAATGGGATGGTTCCTAGGTGGCCGAGTAAATCTGTAGTTCACGTGACTGCTACAGGTGGAGCAGTCAGTTTAACATGGAGGGGGTTGGGTGCTAACTCCGAGTGACCAGGAACCAGATTAGGCAAGATAAAGCCCAGTCAGAATTAAATCTAGCCAGGTAAAAGACAACAAGAAAAATTTCTATAGATATGTCAGGGAAATAGGCAAGAATGGGGAAGTTGCAGGCCCTCTCCAGAAAGATGCAGGAGACCTGGTCACCCAGGACATGCAAAAAGCTGATTTTCTGAATGACTTTTTTGCCTTGGTCTTCACTGGCAAGGGTTCTAACCACACCATCCAAGTCACGGAAGGCAAAAACAACAGTTATAAGAAAGAAGAACTGCCCACAGCAGAAGATCAGGTTCAAGACAATCTAAGGAACTTGAGGAGGATAAGTCCATGGAACCTGATGAAATCCATCCATGGGTCTTGAGGGAGCTGGCAGATGAAGTTGCTAAGCTGCTCTCCATCATATTTGAGAAGTCATGGCAATCTGGTGAAGTCCCCACTGTCTGGAAAAGGGAAAACATAACCCCAGTATTCCAAAAGGGAAAAAAGGAAGATCCAGGGAACTACAGACCAGTTAGTCTCACCTCTGTGCCTGGCAAGATCATGAAGCAGATCCTCCATGGAGCTGGATCATGTCCTTACCAACAAGGAGGGGTTGGTGGGGAATGTCAATCTCAAGGGTAGCCTAGGCTGCAGCGATCATGAAATGGTAGAATTCAAGATTCTTAAGGCAGCAAGGAGGGTGTGCAGCGAGCTCACTACGATGGACTTCAGGTGAACGGACTTTGGATTCCTGAGAGATCTGATTAGCAGAGTAGCATGGGAAAAAGAACTGGAGGGGAGAGGGACCCAAGAAAGCTGGTTAGTATTCAAGGATCACCTCCTCCAAGCTCAGGAGAAGTTGGGGGTTTTTTTTGTTTTTTTGGGTTTTTTTTAATGTGGTTGGACTCAATGATCTCAAAGGTCCCTTCCAACCACTAAGATTCTGTGATTCGAGACCACCTAAGGAACCGGAAGGTGCATAAGTCCATGGGCCCTGACAAAATTCATCCACATGTACTGAGGGAGCTGATGGATGAAATTGCTAAGCCACTTTCTATCATATTTGCGAAATTGCAACAATCTGGCAAAGTTCCCACTGACTGGAAAAAGGGAAACATAACCCAGTACTCAAAAAGGAAAAAAAAAAAGACGCAGGGAACCATAGGCCAGTCAGTCTCACCTCTGTGCTTGGCAAGATCACAGTGCAGTTCCTCCTGGAATGTCTGCTAAGGCATGTGGAAAATAAGGAGGGGATTGGTGATAGCCAACATGCCTTCACCAAGGGCAAGTCATGCCTGACAAATTTGGTGGCCTTTTACAATATTGCCACAGCCTTGGTAGACAAGGGCAGGGCAACAGATATCATCTACTTGGACTTATACAAAGCATTTGACACTGTCCTGCACAATAACCTGGTCTCAATATTGGAAAATTGTGGATTTGATGGGTGGACCACTCGGTGGACTGGTTTGATGGCCACAGTCAAAGTTGTGGTCAACGGCTCATTGTCCAAGTGGTAGCCAGTGATGAGTGGTGTTCCTCAGGGGTCAGTACTGAGACCAGGGACGTTTAACATCTTTGTTGGAGACATGGACTGTGGGATAGAATGCACCCTCAGCAAGTTTGCTGATGACACCAAGCTGTCCAGAGGGACCTGAACAGGCTCAAGATGTGCAAATCTCCTGAAGTTCAACCAAGCCAAGTGCAAGGTGCTGCACCTGGGACATGGCAAGTGCAAGCACAAATACAGGTTGGGCAGAGATTGGCTGGAGAGTATCCCTGAGGAGAAGGACTTGGGAGTGATGGTGAACGAGAAGCTCAACGTGAGCCAGCAGTGCACACTGGCAGTCCAGAGAGCCAACCCCATCCTGGGCTGCATCAAAAGAAGCATGGCCAGGAGGTCACGGGAGGTCATTCTACCCCTGTGCTCTGTTCTCGTGAGACCTCACTTGGAGTACTGTATCCAGCTTTGGAGTCCTCAGCACAGGAAGGGCATGGCACTGGTGGAACACATCCAGCAGGGGGCCACAAGGATGATCAGAGGACAGGAGCACCTCTCCTGTGAGGACAGGCTGAGAGAACTGGATTTGTTCAGCCTAGAGAAGAGAAGGCTCTGGGCAGAACTTATAGCAGCCTTCCAGAACTTACAGGGAGCCTACAGGAGAGAACTGGAGGACTTTGTCAGGGAGTGTAGCGGTAGGATGTGGGGTAATATTGAAAGAGGGGAAATTTATATTAGATACTAGAAAGAAATTCTCTGCTGAGGGTGGTGAGATACTGGAACAGGTTGCCCAGAGCAGTTGTGTATGCCTTATCCCTGGAAGTGTTCAAAACCAGTCTGGATGGGGCTTTGAGGAACCTGCTCTAGTGGAAGGTGTCCCTGCCCTTGGCAGGATGGTTGGAACTTGATAATCTTTAAGGTCCCTTCTAACTCTAACCATTATATAATTCAATGATGTTATAACTCCACAGACAATTGCAATCTACTTATCTCTCAAGAAAGGTCAGGGTGCATCAAACAAAGAAGTATGAGACCACACTCCCTTTATCCCGGGACACAAAAGATTTTATATTTGGTAAGTCCCTTGAGTCAGAAGAAAATCGCGTGTTGATCCTGAAGACTACATCTTGCCAATAAATCAGTAAACTGCTTCAGTTCTTATTTAAAACGTGAGTCGAGCAGTCTTTCAATGCAACAAAATTTGGGTGTTATTGCTATCATTCTGACTTCATAGAATTTCTGATGTAAATGTATTTGAGGTGAGGAACAGAGACTCAGGCCAAACATTCAGGAGCCGCAGCAGCAGAATCTTGTTTCAGACTTCCTGGTATCTTATTACGAGTCCTGAATTGCAAAGAGCTTAGGAGATTTTAAGGAACTGTTTTCATTCCAGAGAGCTAGTGAAGGGAACTAAATCTTTACAAGTTGGCAAGTTCAGTAAAAGTAAAAAGCTGAGAAAACCTGCTACTGTTTATATATGATGATTTTCAAACCTGACATAAAACCATCTTTAGTTATAAATGGCAAAGTAATTCACAGATCTAGTTGATTTCACAATTTGCTTTTTAAGCATGGAACACAACACAAATTTGGGATTGTTTCAGCCTCCTATAAAATATATTATTGTAGTATCTAGAGGAAATTTTGCCGTTATTACTTGTTCTTCATTCATAAACAAGACCAGAAGATACATGAATTCAGGAAATCAAGTGAACTGATTAATCAAGTCAGTCATTCTGTTTTTCCCTTAATGCTCATATCTGCAGCAGCACACAATTCGTATTTTTATGATTAAATAAGTACATTTTCTAAGAGCTAGCGAAAGTGTCAAAATGCAAGAAGTATGCTGACTAGCTGCTGTCACCTCCATGGTGACATTAATATTAATTATATATTGTAATACTAATAAATGCACTGCATTTTAGACATTTATGAAACTCCTCATCCCCTTTTTCTGTAGGCACAAAGAAATAATTTTAATTAATAGATTAAATTCTGCTAATGATTGACTTGATAGAACACAATGAAAACTTTTGTGATTAACTTCATATGCAAGCCACAGCAACTGAGCTGTACTAAGCTGCTCATTCAGACTTAGATGGATATTATAAACAAAATGCATACTCTGGCAAAAATATTATAAACAAAACATATGCTTGTGCAAAAAAATTTAGAACCTGCCAGTAGAAATTTTGCTGGAGACTGAATTAAGAGTAGCACAGTATTCTATCTGTGGCTAATGCATTACTTGGTACAACTCCACAAAGTCATTGAGCGAAATAGAAAGGTTTCTTGGAACAAATTGTGCATGCACCTAACAGTTCATTATCATGAAAGACAGTGGACATAAAAAGAACAATTAAGAATAGAAAGATATTCAATTAAATAAGACAAATTAAATGGCTGTAAAACATTTATATCATAACTAACTTAAATGTGTGGCTTCATACCAAGCTATTTGAATTGGTGAGAAGATTCCTGTCGACTTCTGTGAACTCTGGCAGTAGAGCTTGTGCAGCTTACACAATGTTTTCTACAACCTTGCTACTAGGAAACCCACATAAAA
Source organism: Nycticryphes semicollaris (assembly GCA_013400055.1). Classification (NCBI taxonomy): domain Eukaryota; kingdom Metazoa; phylum Chordata; class Aves; order Charadriiformes; family Rostratulidae; genus Nycticryphes; species Nycticryphes semicollaris. Next base: position 163,526 of record VXBJ01000244.1, on the reverse strand, counting down.
GGCAACAATAAACCACAAAACTTTTTACTCATTACCATAACATGAAACAGTGATTTTCTGCTGCACTGTTCTTTGGCTTATGCCATCATACCTGCAAATATGGAACCGGCACAGGAGCAAAAACTTTCTCAGTCACCAAAATAGCAAGAGAAGAAAAAACAATATATGAAAGAGTTGTGTAAGAACAAAAATGATTAGCAAAATAGTCCTGGACCGCAAGAGAATTTCCAGACCTCACTGCACCTGATGGTGGTGATGTGTTCAGCAAGGGAAAAACTGACAAAACTCAGAGCCGGTCAATCACTAACATTAATGTTCTGTCATCAACTACTTTTATACAACCACATTTTTAAAAAAAAGCGTGATGTCATCTAGTTGTTTTGTTGATTGTACTTTGGGGATTAAATAACAAAATATCACTTCAGAGTAGAAAAATCAAATATACTATTTTCTAACCAAAGTGATACTGAAAGTGCCATAATAGAAAAAAAAAAAAAACACCACAACCCTCTTCTTATCACAGTATATTATGTGCAATGCATAAAACCCAATTCTAATAGGCAGTATTGGAACTTAAGGAGAACAAGTACATGCTGTCAGTTACACACAACATCGGAGTATGTCTTTGCTTGTTCATGTCCTTTCCTAGTGATGTATCCAGAGCTATTTCCCTGAGATGGCAGGGAGTCATTAGACAGAACAATATAATCAGGCAAACAGTAGTGACAAATTGTTGGTGGTGTTGTGAAAATTATTGTCAAAAAGTGTTTCCTTACATTCGTCGTTGCAGAAGTCTGTAGAAATTAACATGAGTAGAACTTTCCTGAAAATTTTTAGTATGGACTGCCAGACAGAAGGAGAAAGGCATGTACCAGGTGTCTGTCAAGGCTTAGGCTGGGCTTGTAGTAAAGAGATGACAGATGATTTCTATTATCCTCTCTCCCTTCCCAGGAGAGAGAGTAAGGGAGAGAGACTTATGGGTTGAAAACAAAATTGAAACAGCTTTAATGAAATATTAACAATAATAAAGAAAAAATTAATAAGAAAATAATGAAATATATACAAAACCAACATCATCAATATGATGATCACATCACCAGCAAGTACTGGGACAGGGCTTAGTGGCAGATGAGAACTGGATTCAGGAAAGCACAGATCGCAACCAAAGGTAAAAGAATGGACAGACTCCTTGGCTACCGGCCATTGAAGAAGAGATTGTTGACCCCTTTGATCCCTCAGCTTTACACTGAGCATGAGTCATGGGATGGAATACCCTGCTGGTCAGTTTTGGGTCACCTGTCTTATCCTGTCCTCCTCACAGGTGCGACCCCTTTACATTCTTCTGCCTCTGACCCTCCAACATGTCACATAACAAAATTAACTGATTTTGGTTGTTATTGGAATAAGTATAAGCAAAAGGCTCTCTGCATACCATTACTTAGTATGAAATATAAACGTCAGATGTTATCACTGCCAGAAGCAGACACTGTCTGGAAAACAAGCCATTAATTTGAGAGAGTTCAGTCAGTTAGAAAAGGCTTAGCTGAAAAGTAAAATTACTGAAAATTGGTTTTGTTCTATCTCAGACCAGGAAGACCTTTCAGAATTTAGCAAAAGTGTATATGTTATAAAGAGTAAGGTGAAAAAGAGAATGAGAAGGACTGTAAATCCCATCCCAAGCTTGTGTGTAGGCACAAGCAGGCTGGAGTTTGTATGACAAAACTGAAGAGAAAAAAAAGATTGGTTTTGTACATTACACAATACACTTTTTATTCTTCTGAGTTTTGGAAAATCACCACCTGTTCTGTCAAATACAATAAGGTATTATACAGAATTGGAAACAAACTGAAATAAAACACAACTTGGAAGAAGAAATACTGTTCCATTATCATAATCCTTCTTACTCTGACACTCCCACAGAAGGAAGCTTATGGAGTAGATTAATAAGATGCTTTCAGAGCAGCAGGTAGGTTCTCTGTCAAATAAATACAGAGGTTGTGCGTTTTGGACATACTTTTCCCTGTTTCTCTTTCCTTTTGGGAAAGTACTGGTTCTTTTGACTCCATTCTTAGAATATTCACATCAGAGGCACATGACCTTCTCTGAAGGTGAAGCAACCCAGCTCTCGCTCTTCTTCTTTCAGAGGATTCCCAGGGGAATAAATCAGGTCAATGTCTCACTGGAAATGGGATTCAGAGCTTGCAGAATATTTCCTGTGTTTAGCAGACATTACAGAATGTTATTAAACAGAAACAATAGATGATACATGACTCCAATTGCTGCTGATTTCTCTTGTTACTCTCTCATGGCAAACAAAAAATTATTTTCACAAATTCCTGAGTTGCAGTTTTTTTTCCTGATCCTACAGATGTTCAGATGTCTGAAATGAATTTTCACCTGATGTCATCTGACAAGGTTAATGACGTCATCCACAGTGTGCTCTTAAGAGTTCACCTGCAAGCCTTGGATCTGTACTTGGAAAAAGCTGAAAGCAAACAGAATAAAATGTAGTACTAAAGATTTGCTCCATTTGCTGCCTATTTCTCAACAATAGCATGGCAAATGATAGTGAGCACTTTCAATTCTATTGATATAGAAAGGAGCGCCAAATGAAAATCCGTGGATGCTTGATCAAAAATTAGGGAGTGTGTTGGAAGAGGATGATCCATGGATATGAACCTGCAAAATCCAGTTTTCAAAAAAACACTCCCAAAACTACCAAAAATCTCAAGTTGACCATCAAAAGGTCTTGTGATTAACCTTGTATAGCAATCACCTGGAAATCAATTTTTTATCTCATTCCCACTGCAGGTGGACTAGCTGAGCAGCAGAGATGAAGAGATGAACATTTACTGCTTGTACATCTTTCTTACCAGTCTTAACTCTCCTCTATTCACTCATTTAAAAAGAAATAAATAATCATACTGAATTATACAGCCTTTTTCATTGATTTTGCTTCTTGATTGCAAGATACATTGCTGAAGGAAAATTCTGATCATCCATGTCAAGGTCACACAAACAACCAGGTCAAAAAATGCATAAGTAGGGCTTGGGATGCTGTAAATTTTCACAAGAAAAATGCATCTTCAACTATGTTTTGTTTAATGTTATGATTTGTAATAGAATGTGCCATTGAGCATTATTACGTCAAAACACAGTGCATCTAATGAACCTTTTTATCCTTTCAGAGGATGAGGTGTTTTCTCAATAATAAATGAACTGCTCCTGACAGATGTCAGTGCTAATTATAACAGACTTCTTTAAACCAAACAACCACCATCAACAACAGAGGCTTCACCTGACTGAGCAAGCAATCTGTAAGTGTGCAGAATGAATCACAACAAACAGAAAAGAAATAATGGTGGATAGTAGGTGTTGGAACATTGGTGCCATCAGCATAGCTACTTAGATGACAACTATGCTCTTAGCAAAACAACAAAGTTTATTAGAGGTATCTTTTTATGACACCTGAAACAGATCCATCCTTCAGATCTTACAAAAAAATTAGGATCTATTCACATCAGAACATAAAAGCGGAGAAAAAGTACAGGCACACAAAGCTATGGTACAGAAAGAGGTCAGTCTTGGAGAAGGAAGTTTGCTGTTAAGATAGCAATGTTGAAGGGACAATAAAATAAAACTTCATAATGTATCACCTGGCACAATGAGGTGACAGCAACATATATATTCCAAAGACAGCAAGATTTACAGACACAGTCAGCAAAGAAGAATAAAGGGAAAGGTCAGAAAAAGATATAAGATTTCTAAGTCCGACTATCTACAACAGCGACTCATTGCAGATTCTACTGGTTTTAAAATTAGGATTGAAACATCTAATACCCAGCTGCCAGCTGCGCTTTGCTCTCTGTTGCAGGGCGCCACAGAGCCGGGCAGTGTTCTGCAGCAGCCTCTATGTAGCCGGCTGGAGCTCTCATCACAGGAGTATAAAGCAGGAGGAGAGTCTGAGGGATCCCCTCAGAAATTACCAAGCTCACAGACTGTATGATATGAGCCATAAATATGAAATGTAGCATTCGTTTCTTTACCACAACACCTTGCTGATGTTCCTAGAAAATTAAAATTCCATGACGTGTTTTTCCTGGGAGAGCAGGGCCTCCTTGTCTTAAGTTCTCCCCCTATCCACTTTGTAGATTCAACCTGATCAGAATGGAAAAACGTCAGCTTCATCTCATTACACAGAAACATTCAGGTGCTTTTCCATGCAGTTGTCCTTACAGCTCTTACACCTGGACAAGCTATGTTCAGTGCAACTTATCCTCAGGTTCTACCAGAGACATCACAACTAAGATTCTCTTACAGGTAATAAAAAAGATCATTGCAGTATGCTACACATATATTTATTTGTCCAGCAGGTTGCTATCTGTACTACCAACTGCATCTCTTAGATTTGTTAGTACCGTAATATTAGCTGTTGGCAGTCTGAAAGTGGGTTGAAACATCACCCTCTCTGTCCAGTTACTAGGAAGGGAAGTAGGCTATCACACAGCACAGGAACTCTTTATCTGCCACAAATGCTTTCTCTAAGAATGGAATTTCAAGAAGAAATCTAAAAGTAGCAGGGGGAAAGGTGGCAAAGAAGAAATTAGTTAGGGAGCAAAACCAGGGAAGACATGAAAGAACAGTTAGTGAAATAGGTATCAAATATTTCTAAAAGTAAACAAGCTTGGAAAACAGAAATGACTGTGGCTAAGTCCACTCATCATACACAGTGTACCCCAGTTCTCCCTGACATTGCTTCATGCCCTCCCAGACCTTGTTCCCAGTATCTACAGCTGGAAATGCTAAATAACAAATATAAATGTTGTTCATGCATTTGTAATGAGAAATTACTCTAATACTTCCCAGGTCATGGAAAAAGAATGGGCCAGCATGTTTATGAATATGATTCTGAAGAAATAAGGTTTCAGTGTACTAAATGCTTCAACCCCTGGACTATACTAGATGCAGTAGTGATTAAAAATACCTTTTAAATTTTATAGAATACGCATTTTTCTGGAATTGCTCCTCAGATAATGGCAGGAGAAAAATCACTATTCTCAGCCCTGGGCTGGTTTTGCAAAAAAGTGCCCCCACAGGGCTTGAACAGGGAGCTCACTGGAGCTGAACGGTTCCACGGCTGGAAGAGTCCTATATGTCTTCCTGATCTCCTCTGGGTACAGGGTTATTTGTAGGCATATTCATTTAAAGAATAAACAAAATATTGCTGAAAAAAACATAGACAGAGAGAGTAGCATTGTTACAAAGATATGTTAGAGGTCAACAGCATATTTTTTAGCTTTGTATTCCTTGCATTGACGTGTGATACCTACAATACTGATTCTACTCCTTCGCCTGTCTGATTCAGAAAGCTGTGAGATGAAGGACTGTGCCTGAAATAAAAAAGGTGAAACTATAATATGAGTTTTTCTCTTGCAAACACATACACAAACAGCTAAAATCACTACTTATTTTAGACAAAATATTTTACATAATCACTGAACATAACAAATATTACCAGATGAACATGCATCAGATTTGTTTTCAAATAAATGACTGCTCATGGCGCAATTTTTATTCCAATGCAAACCAAAAAAGCTATTCAAAACTTGAATTTGTTTTTACACAAAGAAGCCAGCATCTTCTAATCTCAAGAGAGCAAGTAAATCGCCAAAAAGGAGTAAAAATTATGATATAAATAAAAAGAAAATTTTGTGTAAGCCATGTTTATATCAGTGCCAGATTTATACTAAGATTTTTTAAAGAACAGCTAAATAAAGCAAGGCAATCTCAAAAATGACAGTAGAAAAGAAACAACCAAAACACAATGAGGTGCAAAATGCAGTTTGTTATACACCAGTGGTATCTATTTGCAAACAACAATGCCCTGTTACTTACCTGCCAAAATTTCAAGCTGGATTCACTGAAGAATAAATAAAATTAAAACAAAACAAAACAAAAACCCAGCTCCTGTGTCTTTTGAAGTTTTGAGTCTTGCCTCTCTCACCTCCTGGAGGGACCAAGCTATTATCCAAAACCAGAGCATTCTGATCTTACTCTAGATTCTGAGTGAGTCTGTAAGTCAATGGGCCCCACAGTACTCTCAGTCTCGTTAGGCAAAAAGAATCCAGCAGCTGGGGTTCATTTGTAGTCACTATTGTGAATTATCATACCAGAAAGAATGTATACAGTCTATGATATCACACAACATAATAAATGAATTATTATAATTGTTATGAGGTGACAAAGTACTTTAATGAACTATTTTTAAGGAGAAAAGATAAATATGCTAATAAAAATTCCTGAAAAATATTGAGAGACCAGAACATATTATTTGATATGATCACACAATAAAAAGGATATAGCATATATTAGGTATCTCAGAATAAAGCATTACAGAAAGTCTAAGGTAATGGGAAGAGAAAAGTTTAATAAAATAGCAGTATTGTGTTCTGTACTGACGGACAACCCAAGGGAACAGGAAAAGAAATCACTGGCTTATTAGGAAGAATCTTTACCTTACTCCAGAGGTAAAAGATTTTGTCTTCCCTTTTCACATGAAACCTTGAGTTGTGTGAAATCCACATGCTGTGCTATGACCAATTCTTGCTAAAGCTTTGCATTTTAGCCACTTACTAATGAGTGCAATGCAAATGCTGTCCAAACTCATTTGGGCACTTAACTTTCCTACTTGTTCTACTGAAAATAGTGAAGTTGCTTCCCTTTTCACAGTACTTTATCCAATCTAAACAGAATGAGAAGAATGACAGTATATCAAAAAGTAAACATATTTCTAACTTGTTACTTTGTGAAACTATTTTAAAAAAATTACCAAGAAAGATTTTTTTAAAAAGGTATTCCCATGTAAGCATATCCAAGAAAAAAGTGTACTTAATTATTTGTTATGACTGTGTTCTAATGTTAGCTAAAGCAGTATAACTCTTCTTTGCTCCTAATAATCATACTGTTTCCAGTTCAATCTAGTCATGCCCTTCATATATCCAGGTCGCGCAGGTCAGTCTGTCCAGACTAAGACAGAATTGTGATTGTGGAATGGTTTTCATATAAAGCAAAATTGAGAGATTAGTTTAATATTTCTATACTGGAAAGAATGTCAATAGGTCTGTATTTCCACATCTATTTGAGTAAGGTCTATTACAGCAGCAACAGAAACTTTCAAGTAACATAAAATTCTGAGATGGGGTGAAAAAATCCGATTGCAACCTACAAAAGCTCCCTCTTTATCTTCTAAAGGCACAGTAGTGCCATTAGTTTGTTTGTGTAATAATGAGACTTGGCAAATAAAACCTTCAAACCTGTCTGTGAAGTTCTCACTGAAATAAAGCGGATCTGTGTACCTGAGATTCATTGGGCTGAGCAGGAGGACATCTCTGTGCACACAGGACATTTAAAGGCTGTGAGTACTGCATTACGCAGCTGATCCAGATTACTATTAAGTGCCTTCTGGTAGCAGAATAATGTGCTCTGTGAGGTCTATGCAAACCACTTCCTTTTTCTAGTGAGAATTGCCTTCAAAAAGTGGATTTCCCATGTGTGCTGTATAGTACTGTAGACTTATTTTTCTTAAATATGCCCTGTGCCTCTTCAGAATTAGCTTACAGACCTCTGTAAACCCATAAAAAATGACTTAAATGACACATTGTGGACATTTTGAGATAATGTATGTGACAAAAGTGTTAACTGCTGTGCCTACGCTGCCAGATACCAACTTGAGAAGTGGTATCTGTGGGGTGCTCTAAGGAGAAAACAAATATACAATTACTCATGTTTGTCAAGTGAAGGGGAACATCTGGACCTTGGAAGGTCATGTATTAACAACCAGATTGCACAGTCAGCACAATACAGGATGCCCAAGGATACTCCAAAGGAACTGAACATTACTGGAGAGGAATGAACATGTCTGTGTACTACTGAGCAACTATCCTTAGCATTCAATGTCAAGCTGTATATATACTCCTAGAAAATCCCTATGGATACCTTCCTTCCCTTATGGGAAGGCGGGGGCGGGGGGAGGGTTGTTGTTGTTGGTGTGGTGTGTGTGCACCTCATGGTCATGAAATAAATCTTTTGTAATTCTGCCCTAGCGTTCCTGTCCTTCTCAGTCATCAAACATACCAAATTGTTTTTGCAAGACTATATCAATCAACTTTTTAAAAGCCTATATTCTGTAACTTCTTCTCTTCAGGCTACAGTGACTATCATAACTCCCAAGTATAAGCAGTAATCCCCATTTGCAAGTAGATGGCACATTATCACAGCATATTTATAAACCAGATATACTTGAAACGTATGTCTCAGTTACACAGTAAGATATCTGAGATCATTCTTTACTACAAAATAACTATACCTTAGTTTTATATAGTTGAAAGATAAAACCCATTTTAACAGTGCTAACAGTTACTAGTAGAGTAACTTAGTATATTTCATATACTAAGTACTATTGCACGTGTGTTGCCAAGAATTTTACAAATGACACATTTTACCCTGACCTGAAAGTAAATGGATTCTGCCTCCTTTTACACAGTAAAGTAAAATCAGGATTACCTTCATTAAAAACAGAACATTCAGGAATGCATAATCAAAGAACTTACTCTCTGTCACACTGTTTAACTCATACAAAAACTAGATTTCAAAATACTGCCAACGCATCTCAGTTACATTTCAGTTGCACTAACTTAAAACGTTGGGGTTTTTTTCTAACTAGACACTAATCAATCTGGACTAGATTGTGTGCAAGAACACTTGCAAACATTGTTTCATCAATTATTTGAAACAGAGAATTGAATAGAATCATAGAATTGTTTAAGCTGGAAAAGACATTTAAGATAATCGAGTCCAACCATTAACCTACCACTGCCATACACTATAAAGCAGAATCACCCTAAATGTCATAAAAGCCAGTACATTTGCTGGAGTTAAGTAAAATTTTGGTGCAATATTGAATGTTTCCACCTTTAGAGGTGTTTTCATACAGCTTTCCTGAGTGGGAATATCTTTTAGTATACCTTCTTAACTTTGACTTACACTGGTTCTTGTAGAGTCAGTTTTCTCTGACATTCCATTAGCTAATCACATAAAGACAAAAGAGAAAAAAGTATCTTCATCATAGTTAAAGATCCATAATTATCACATTTTTTTTTCCTCTGCCCCTCCTAAAAAAGGTCTTTATAACCCACCCAAAGTAATCAGGATTAGCCTGTCCTTTGGCAGCCATTCTATTTAATACTATTGAAGGTGTAGGAAATAATTTCTTTGTTGGGCCTCAATCTGACCACTGAAATCTTTCACTGTACAGCATATTTTTTGATAACACCAAGATGTTGCGCATTGAAAATGAAAATATCTGTATCACAGACCACATAGAATGTCATTGGATACATAACATCTCAGGTTTCTTTATTTCTTTTTAAACATTTTTCTGATTCTAGGATATACCATACTAAAACAAATTCCAGATCTAAAACTATATATGTACACTTCTATGATCCCATGAAAATGCTTTATAATCAATGTACCAGAAACATCTAATTAAGACAGAAATTATTAAAATAATTCCCTGGCTTGATGTAGAACACTTCACAGTCTCTGAATTGTAGGTAAGCCTATTATTCAGTGTGTGGTTTCCTGCATTCCACAGAATTTGTTTCTACATTATACTTTTTATAATCTAGGAGTTCAATATATAATTACATTCTTCATGTAGACATATGATATTATGACACCATAACTTTTTTTATGATGGCTTTCAAAATGACTAATGAGGGATAGATGTTGCAAAATATTTCATAACCTCAGTCCTCTCTAAAGTTAATGGAAAGAAGGAGTCTAGCATCTTGCAGAATGGAGCCCAAGGCAATGATTTCTTTGCTAAATGCAGTAGCCAAAAGACAATTAAGAACAGAGTAAAAGAAACAGTATAGCTGAAAGAGAATACCCTTCATTTCACTATTCCTACTCAGCCACCAGAATTTGAAGAGCTCATATTTGTCTAATAAGAAGAAAACAGCCAAGCTGGTAACCATAGATAAAAGTATACATTCAAATAAGTTAAGGAGTATAAACTGGGTATAATTCTGTAAGTGTGCTTTCTTCCTCCTTAGTATAATCTTTCCTTTTGGAGTTATATACATCATAACATCAAAAAGGATAATTTTTAATCATCATTACTATTATTAATATCATTATCGTAATTATTATCATATTCCACTATTAAAATCATTCTCCCCAGCTGAAATGTATGTTTATGTCCTGCTTAATCTCTTTAGCTTCTAGCTTTTTGCTCTGACATGGCCTTAGGCCACATCCATTCCACCTGTTAGTTTACCTGTGCACTGGTTCTTGCCCAATGTAACTTAGACAATTTTCAACCTTTCTTTTGATAAACTAAGCAGAAAAAGTCTGAATTGCCCATTGTGAACACTTGCTATGATTCTAAGAGCACATCAGATTTGTTTCTGTATTTGCTAGTTTATAAAAAATGCATATTAAAATTTGGAAACGAACAGCGCATGAAGTTTTCTGTCACCAAAACCATATACAGAAGTATGATCACTTCCCTCCTTTTATTTTCTCTACTTCTGTGTTCTGTTACTTCTTTTTGCCACTAGAGCTTATGGGAGAGCTCAGAGAGTTGTTTGCTCCCTTTGAATTCATAGATACATTCAAAGTCAGTTTCCCTGTGTTTCACACTTAGGTACCATAGCACTTCATACTACAAAACCAAGTCTGTTTGAGTGGTTGAAAATATCCCGACTGGTGCTTGTAATAAGAAACAGAGCATAATCAAAGAAGTCATATAGATAATTGCCTCTCCTCTCTGTACCACCAAAAAGCTTTCTGTGCCTTCCATTATCTCATCATTACAGTTTTCTTGTGCCTTGTTAGCTTCTATTAGAAATAGCTCCACTGAAAAGGAGTGGATACAGCCAGGATGTTGACAAAGAAGGGATGCATACCTTTTCTCTTGCACCCTGTGATGAAGAACACATGCAGTTCCAGATGGTGATAGCAGCAAACATTGTTGGTCTATAGCTTCCTAAATCCCTCCACCCATTCCAATAAATAGGTACCTCCTTTAAGTGTTGGTATACAGTAAATAATTTCTTTTTTATAAAAATAATCAACTGGGGAAACTTGAGCAAGAGACAGATTCAGTGATTCATCTGTGATCACGCATGATGCTTGATCAAATATTAAACACAACACTGATGAATATCCATGATCAAATGTACATGTATTTTAGAATGGGGTAGTTCAGCAGTTTTCCTTGGGGTTTTGTTTTATTACCTAACTGCTCTTAAAATTTTAAGATACAAATGAGGATCCCAATGCAGTTACTCTACCTATGATAGAAGGTAGAATCATAAGATGGAAATTTGTTATTTCCAATTGGAAATTTAACTGTAAATTTCTTCCAGTAAATCAGTTTCATAATAAAAGGAAAATGACACACTACTGAGTTAATGCCAACAGCATTGATAATTACAAAGGCTATTCTGCCTGCTTCTACCTGCTTCTGTAGAACAGAGAACCGTAACTCCTTCATACCTCAGTTTAGTCTGTCTTTGAAAGGATGACACTTGCTTACCACTTTTGTTCTTTGAGATCTGTTATTGAAAACACATTTGTAACCCGAAGCATTGCTACATCCTAATGGGATTGTGGCTGTCACACAGTGAGACTCCATCTATCATTTCAGAAATCACCCTGGCTTGGACAATCTCTGTTTTCATAAAAGGCACAAACCCCCCCAGCCTACACTGAAAACAGGATTTACCAAATTTATAGCCAAGGTTTGGTTAAGTACTTCAGAATCTGTTTACTTTTAGAGAGTGTTTTGATGATGCACTGAAATGCCTAATGAATCAGGACCAATGTTAACACATATTCCCAAGGATAAGGGAAAAGAGACAAAGAAAAATTTTACATGCATCTTGTGATTTCTGCTATTTTTGTATTGATACATAGTGAAGCACCCTCACTACTCCCTACTACTTGGTTGAAGAATGTGTTTGGTTGCCTTCTACCACCTCTTCCAATGTTTAATGTTAAATAGGTTTTGTTTCCATCACTGAGCAAAATCTCCTGAGTTCACTTGAAATGGTAGAGAAGTCACAACACCTTAATTTAGGAGATAATGAGTGTTTGGGGTAGGAGAGTTGGACAAGGCCAGTTCTAGTAGAGCTAGGCATAGAGCCCAGATTCTCATCATGACAAACAAATGTTTTATTCTATCAGTTTTCCCCTACTAGGCCCTAGGATTAACATCTCAGAATTCTGTGTTTGAAATTGATAAAACGGAGCTATTCCAATGAATTCACTTGAAAATAAAATAGAGAATAACACAATGCTCTGGATTCCTAATAGTACTGAGTGGTTAACACGCAATCGAAAGCAATAGAAGTACCAAAATACTCCTAAATGTATAATTTAAGAGAGACTTATACTAAAACTTTTAACAGTCTTGGTTTTACCATGTATAACTCCTGTTACCAGAAAAAAAAAAAAAAAAAAGAAAAAAAAAAAAAAGAAAGAAAAAAAATCAAACAATCCTGGGTTAAATTAGAAAGAACATAAGCAACACAGGAGTACAAGTACTGTACAGGTACTGTGATTACCTCTGGTTATCTGGAAGCAGCCAGAAACGGAGCATTTTACTTAATGGAATGACTGTACAAAACAGATGTTTGAGCTGAAATTCTGGAAACCCCAAACTCAGGTTTTGTAATTGGGCTCTAAACTTGCCATTTAGGAAACTAAAAATTCTAGAAGATGAACCAAGTTTAAAAACAACCACAACAAATTATATAAAATTAAGCAATCAAAATATAACAGATCCCAAACTTTCTTATACAAATTAAAATACTGCACTGGAGGCTGTAACCACCACAAATACAGCTGGAAATAGCTAAAATATGCAGGGTCCCATTGTTTGGATTAATAAATGCACCTGTATTGAAAAACTCATTAGTCAGCAATGACAGAGAAGGAGAAAAAGTTGTCTGCGATAGTCAACCACAGTATGAACTGAGTCAGATAGAAGATGCACGGTTTGATGTGAACACAGGATATCTCTGACAAGGTCTTTCCAGTAAAGATTAAAGGTATTAATGACATGTAGTAGAAGGTGCTGTTTTAAGCATATCTGTGCATAATTCTGCATACTCTTATTCAAAGCAGATGAAATCTAAAGAGAAGCGGCAGAGAGGAAAGGCATTACTTCAAAAGAATTGAAATTCTATACTCTAAGAGAGAAAGAGCTTGGAAATTAGATTAGCTGTGTATACTCACAGAGATCAAACATCAGTAAGGAAACTTTTAGGATACACTATGCAAGAAAAAAAATCCAGGTGAGCATTAACACCTAAACCAGAAACTAGTGAAGGTTCTAACCATCAGGGTGAGAAGGTCTTAGATGAGAACACATCTGCTACCCAGGATCCTTTAAGGAAACAGGAAAGAAATGGGGAAAGGAAGGAGACAACTGACCAATTTGAAGATGGAGGCCAATAATTTTATGATACAGAATTAATACTTAAATAATCTGCTGTAGAAGGATGCATTAACTCCCTGAGATTCTTTTCAGTCTTATATCTTAAGAAAGGATGGTCTTGTGATTAAGCACTACCCAGAAAGCTATGTTTAATCCCAACCTTTCTATATAATATTTTTCGACTCAGAACTAAAAGGCCCTTATTTTCAAAGCTTCTGAAAACTTAAAACTATAGAGAGAGGAGCAGGAGGTGCATTAAAATTTCTCAAGTTGCATAAGCACAGGCAAAAATTAGCAATTTTCTGTCTCTGCACTAAGTCCTTATCTTTACTGCAGAAACAAAACCCCATTGTTTCAGTGATGTGTTGTAAAGTATTAATATTTGTTTGATACTTACCTATCACTGTGATTAATACAAATTGAAAATGTTCTTTAGCAGTGATAAACCTGTATGTGACCAAAATACTGTTTTTAATCTTTCCTGCTCAGCAGGAAAGAAAAGCTGAAGCAAAACTCAGACACATGAGAGAGCAGGTGTCCTGACATGACCTTATAAGCAGTGGAATGTGAACACCCTCGTAGACAACACAGAACCCAGTAAGAACAAGCTTTGACTTATGTAAATTAACTGGTAACTTAAACACTCAAAGCAACAGGCTTAAGCACATAATTAAGAGAATCACTTGCTCTAAACTGACTGTTTTCCTTTGAATCTCTGTGCCAAAGCAAACGATCAACTGAGATTGCTACCTTAATATCCCCACTAACAGTTAAATTAGTAAATATTTGCTAGAGGATTCAGAGAGAAATGTACCACAAAGAGAGTACTCATTTACCTGGTTTCCATCTCGTCTATGAACAACCAGGCATTGGTGCACAGTCTGTGGGGCTGGACATCACAACCCATTACCCAACGAACAAATAGGCTCCCTAGCTTCCTGAGGCTTAGAGAAACAACAAGTTTTATTCTCAGTGGTTATGCCTCCTTCTGCTTCAGATGATATCAGCATCCATTTGTTTTCTGTCTTCTAAGAGGGTAGGTTAAGAAAGAAAAATAGAAACAATGATAATCAACTAAAGAATTCATAATGGGCTGTTTCTCAGTCATATAAAGTGGGTGTGACTGTTTCTACACTTGACTCATATATCTATCTATCTATCAATCATAAGTGAGTGGGTTTTAGGGTAATACTGCTGTAAACTGGTAATACTCAGAGTTCTTGTATTCTTAAACAGCCTCCAAAAAATTAGAGTAGGCATTTGATAATTGCTTTGGAGGAAGGAAAAATAAACTTCTTATTTTCTTCTGTTGCTACCTATTACTGTTCATCTTCCCTCTTTAGCTTTAGAATTCTAATCTATTGTACTCAGATACCTACATTTAAATTACCATTTACATCATTACAATTACATGTACATAGAAATAATCATATGTAATTTTCTATTATTTTTAAGCTCGTTAAAATATTCCTAATAATATAGATTGGCACTTCTGAAATAACACGGTTATTGTAAAATTATGTAACCAAAAGAAGAGTCCTGACACACAGAGCCCCTACCATGAGGTGGAATGGAAGGTGCCCAGCACCTTGCCTGACTGAGAAGGAACTAAGTTCACCCTCCCTATAGCTTTGAAGCTGACAAAACAGCACTAAGACACAGGACCTTTCCAGAAGCTCTTTAATCTAACAACTTAAATTAGTTTCCCATTTTGTTTCCTATTAAAGTGGCCAGTTTTCACTTTTACATCATCACTTTAAAAAACCCAAAGAGCTAGAAACAAATTCTGAGCTTCAAAATTTCAATAAAAAAGGGAAATATTCTGCCAGTTGTCTTTTTTTTATTTGGTAAACAAACAAAATGTAACCTATATATAGTATATATATAGCACTATAGCACTAGTATAATATTAGCTAACAAAGAACGTAATAAATATACTTCTGTAGAAAGGTCTGGACCATGCAGATACATACAAAATAAAATGGGTACTCTGTTCAGTAATACACACAGCCTTCCTATAAACCTGGTGAAAATAACTAATAGAGATGTGATTAGTAAAGCAATCACCTTTTCTTTGCTCATAAAAGCAACTGAATAACTAAAAATGTAACTGATCAGAAAAGCTGAAAAAAGATGAAAAATGTTTCATTAGTTCAAATCAGACCTTACTGTCATATAAAACATTTCATACCTCCTACCTCTGGCAATCTTCATGTAAGGAGCAGTAAAAGAAGTGGTGAGTAACCCAGTGTGCCTCAGTACTACAGCCACTGGCCACAGGTGCACCATAGGACCTCTGTGATGCTCTCTTGCTTACCATGAGTCTGAGCCTCCAGCTCTCTCCACTGGTTTGAGATTGGTTGCAGCATAAAGGTCACAGCTTTTTACACTGTGCACATGTATAGAAAGTGAAATTCACACTCATAAACAGGATTCTTAAAGGTCTATTTGTTGACCTTGTAGGAAACCTATGTTATAGAATCTCTTGCAGACCAGTTATTATAATTAGTATCAATAATTATTCTGCATCCCTGGCTCAAAACAATATTCTGACATATACTACTATTTCAGGAAAATAGGGACTGGACGGTCATTAAAAATAATCTCATAAAAAATAGAAGTTTGCAATGTTTTAAATTTTGCTCTTTTAACCTCTTGAACGAGAAGGTCTGATTTTTCTCCCAGTTTTTGCCTCTTGCATTTTCCATTAGAACTCTGATTCTTTTATGTCTCTGTTTCCCTTTTTGTTTCCTGCCACTATAACTTCTCCAGAGGGCTTCACCTAGGAAAATAGGATCACAGGTCTCAAATCACACCACAGGCCAGTGGTAGAGCTAGAAATAGAATCCACATTTCCTGAGTCACAGACTATTGTTTTATATGGACTCTTAAATGAGAAACTGTAGAGAAATGCTTACAAGCACAACTACAAGGAAAATAATTTGAGCCTGTAACACTCAAAGGCAAGGAAAAAAACCATGCAGCAATAGCTCAATGGGTAAAGCCGCAAACACCTTCAGACAAAGCTGACAGCAAATTAGACACAAGCAGAAAAGAATATATAAGACAGATTGGCTCTGATTTCACACTGAAACCAATCTCCAGAAGGCCTTGTCTTTTGCTATTATGTATCTTTTGCAACTGCAGATAGAAAAATGAGAGAACATGGGAATAGGAAAGATCATGACATTTGTTTTAATAGAAGGAATTCCACAACACAGCCAAAATGATTACTAATTTGTAGTCCAGATATGAGGAAATACTAAAACTAAGGAGGTTTACATTAAATGAATAATTAAAAGTAAGCATAGTGACTATTTATAAAAAATATTATAAATATGCTATGAAAGAGGAAAATTTTCAGAGTGGTACAAAGAAGAATGTGTCTAGGAGTAAAAGGATTTAATAAGATAAAAATTATGTACATATTCATATCAGAAATGGTTTTCTAATATTCAGACCTCTTAGGCACCGTAAGTCTCCCAAAGGAAGGAGTAGAGCTTCACTGCATGAGGCTTTTAGCTGGAATATTAAATTAATTTAAAATGGTCTTTCAAAATAACCTAGTATATACACTCTATTTTTGCTGCCCTCCTAGGGTAATGAATGCTACAGTAGCATTTATACCTTCTTGCAGAATACATCCTCCAGATACCACAATGACATTGTTTCTCTTCACTGTGTAAGGGTATTAAATTACTTACAAATCTAAAGTACACAACCTTTTACAGTGAATGGCGGCAAAATAATAGTGAATGGGAAATAAAAGCAATCCTGTCATACTAGGACTTTCTACCTTAGGCAGAGACCTTTGGCACGGTTGTTTCTAGATGCTAAGGTGCCATGGGGATGTAAGAGGATTTCCTTGTGGTAACACCACTAGCTTTTGGAAATAAAGAGCCAGAAATAATTATATTTCTAATAAAGATATTTCTCAGCAGCTACCCTGTGGCTTCTGGCTTCACTAAGAAGACTCAGACTGTTGCCAGGTAGGCTTTTAGCACAAACCAGTAAGTGCACACCGGTCAAATGTTTGGCTCTGTATTTCTGGTTCTAATCTGTAAGTGCACGGTACAGTTCTTCAAAAAGTAAACAACAAATGCAAGGTAGATTATATCATCTTTAGTGTACATTTCAGGCACTCAAATATTTAAAATAATTTATGGATTAATTTTCTGAGTAATCATTTAATAAATATGTTCATGTGTGTGTTTCTAGCTCACCAGTCTTTCTGCAGACCAGCTATGCAGCTGCATGTTATCATAAGGGATTATAAAATAACTGTTTGAAACATTGGTTTATGGAAACTTTAAACTCTGGAGATACAGTTATGCTACCGAGATTCAGCTGAGACACTATGGAGGAATACTTAGAGCCCAATGCAAGCACCTGTAATGGAATCAGTGGAGAAAGATGAGGAAGGAACACAGCCTCTTCCTAGGTAGCGCATTGTGGAAAGTTTCCTATTTAACTGCAACCTTATGTTATTCTTTCCTGCTATTTCATTATCATTCTATAACAAATCTGTTCACCTTTGTGAAAACAAATCACACCACAATTTTTAGAAGGAGTCCAGTGGATTTTACATGACATCAAATTTTCCAGTGTGAAACCTCAGCTTGGATTAGTGGATTAGCTATAGGCTTTAATTATTTCTCTACTTAGTGAGGCTGAGGGCTCATAAAATGATGCCACAAAGTAAGATAAACTCCCATTCCCTTACAACACCAAGAGTGGCTATGGGCCATCTTTGTTAGTCTTACCCAACTCCATTTCAGAGAGAAGAATTTCCTCAATTGAATTGAGAGATTTAGGGGTTTAGTTACTTCATTTCTTTGAATACTAAGTAGACTTTCACTGCTAAGGTAGCTGCACTTTTGTGTCCCCTGTGTGGCATGAACACTCATATCTCATGTCATTTACCTCTGGCTACCCAGATACAGACAGCCTCAACTCAATCTGAAATTCCTTTGTAAAGCTTTCCAGTGAATTTCATTATCATCATTAAATTAAAGGAAAAAATTGTGCCCTCATACTCATGTAGTGCAAGATTAATAACAACTTCACACCAGGATTACAGATTAATTTTAATATAATGATCTATTAAAATTTTCCCTTAATTGCCACATATTTAATACATCTTTTGAAAGAAGCAATCATTAGAATAATTATTTTGTGTACTCCATTACTCATAAATTTTATTATTCAGGAGTCATGAGATAGCAGATTCACTTACAGAAGGTTAATTAACTAAAATGCTCCTTTTACAAATCCATTTCCAACTCACGGGGAGCTACCCAGAATGGAAATATTTATTGTAAGATTTCATTTAATTATATAATAGAGGAAAGGCAGATATGGATGGCAGCTTGCCATGGAAGACTATTATTCCATTACTTGCTTAGCTAACACACTTAAAGAGAATTATCAGTGTAACTCAAGGTACATGCATAGCTTCACATTACTACCTGATGATACCAAACCCGAGATACCTATCTCGTCCTAAGTACTTCCAGGCATGGCATTCTGTCATTTCTGCATTGTCTTGCATTAAGCCCATCTTAAAAAGGACTCTAACAGTTTGATGTTTATTTGCAGGTATTCACGGAATGGTTAAACAATCTTTTTTCCATAGTAGCTTTTCTTACCTGTACCCAGAACACCTATGCTTCTGTAGTTATTACTTAGCTATTCTTATTTCCACCTGATTCCTGATCCAGCTGCTATCAGGAGATAATGTCAGAGAGAGTGGCTAAGAGGATTAATCACGGGACATGGAGGTTTTTATATAAGGTCACAGGGTTCTGCCTATTCAACGATCTACAGAAAATAAGTTTGTCTCAGTTCATTGTCCAGGGGACAAGCGTTCTCACTGCAAGAAACAATGCTACAATTCTTTTTGATTTGTATCCTTACTTGTATGTTTCAGAGGTCATGAGTTTTAGAAGGACAAAGGCACCAAGCTAACTTCCTCAAGTCCCTGAAAATCTAAGACATGAGAAATTGTCAGCGTAACTTTAAAGAAAGCTTGCAATTCAGTCGACTCCTGTTTCAGTGTCCATACAGTATCTGTAAGTACTAATTGGCAGAAACATTGTGTCCAAGAAATTACCATAACCTTGGTTGATAATACATACAATCAGCTGCTTAATCCTACAGATCAAAATATAGATTTACACATGCAACATTGTGTTTTGTGATAACATTGTGATAAGCAACCACTGCTTATCACCAATGGACTCTAAAAGGTGATAAGCAGGCAGTCAAAATAAATTTTCCTTCAGGTTTTTTTCCTTTATCTCTTTTCTTTTCAATGTATTTATTCAAGTCAAGTCAATCATGAGAAAGCCATACAATTTTTTTAGTATATGAGCAGTCCACTTGGTCATAGACATATTTAAATCCTGGAAGAAAGAAGCAAATAAGTCCTTTGCTGTAGATTATGGTTTATACTGAAGGCGTAAATGGTGTCTCTGTGACAAACCAGAAAATGGACAGCAGTTGTCAAGGCAATCATTTGTATTCTGCTGTAAACAAATTCAGAGCCAGCCACTGCTTGTTAAAAGCTAAAAATGTGCAATCCATCCCTGCTTGCACCAATGCTTGCCAAAGCTGCTGGGGGTTAATACATTATTTTTGGATACAAGATCTTTGTATCCACTTGAATGAGTTTTTTTGTCAGATATTTAGTGGCAGAAAGAGACAAGAATTAACTTCAAGGATCATTTCTAGAATATGAGACAGAGTATTCCTAGCTTACTTAAGGTAAGAATTCTTGTACCTCTGGATATCTTTTCTTCCTACAGACTAACCCACATCAAATGGAATCAAATGAGGTGGGAAATCACCAAGAAAGAGCCACATAGTTACAGACTCTGGTCATAAATCACTGCTAAAAAAGTGTCTGGAGAAACCTCTTGTTTCCCACTGCAATTTTAAGTCATTTTTTTCATTTAAAACAAGCAACAATTGGAAAAGCATGGTTTTCTGGAATCAAGTAGCTGACTTTGTAATTTTTTGAATGTCAGACGAAGCTAAGCAACAGTTCTGAGACACAGAAGAGAGGTCCTGTTTGTGACCTGCAACCCGATGAGTAAAACAATTACTGAAGCAGCACTTGTCCATATGGCTGCAGAGGATGCTATCTTCAGTGTCTAGAGTCACTTCTCAGATTAAACAATGTGCTTGCAATTGCAATCCTTTACCAGGTGTCAGTAAAGTGATATAGCTTTAAGTAAATGAAAGAAGTGGTAAAAGAAAAAGGCAACACCAACTTTACTCTTCAAGTGAACAGTTTGGGGGAGGAACGTAACCAGGAAGTCATTGGACCTGTCAAAAGACACGAATGATGCACTGACATGTTAAAATTGTTACTTGCTAAGCTAATGATCAGTTCATGGTTGCCTGATGTTCTTTTCAGTTTTCTTGCTGCTGTTTTAAATCTACTAATTATGTTTTGGGTCGTTGACGGCAGGGGGGAGAGGGGAGATGGGACTGTTGTATGAATTGGATACAGCCTTTCTTGGGTGGTTACTGTCCTTCAATTGCATCAATAAGTTGTATGTTTAACATATCAGAGACCTCTCAAATTCTTTCTAATTCACCTACCAGGAGTCTACCCACATGCTTTGAAATTCTTCCCCATCTCTGGAAACTTGTCTCACTGCTACATTACTCCTTAACAAATGCATTTGGTATTCCTTAATAAGAGCATTCTTTCTACTCTGAGTGACATATATAGATTTCACATTTTGATTACTTTTCCATTAGCATTTTTTCTTAGCATAGTACATTATACTAGCTTAACCAATATTTGTTTTTCAGCTGCCTCAAGCAAGTCCCAGACTCTTGAATACATTCTGCAGGTACCCTCCCAGTAGGCTTTCCACACAGAAATCTGCTGTTGAACAAAAGACATTTTACAAGGACTGTGAGAAGGGCAGCATTGAAAGAAGAATTCCCAGTAAAAAACTGCTATATATAACTGTTGCTCTAAAAAATAGTTGGAGTAATAAGACATGCAAAGAGTATTCAGTGCAGAATTAGACTTTCCCTCTTCTCGCATCTCAAAAGACAGCAGACAAATCTATGCCTTCAGTCATCACTGAACAAATGTTCTGGATCTGGTTTGGATATAAAATCTCTAGAGAAAATTGCTGTTTCTGTTCACTGACTGGAGATAGTGTGCTGGAAGCAAATAAATAGTCTGCAATTCACAGACAGAAGCAAAACCAGCTGGTAAAATTCCACGTAGCCACATCCTTCTGAAGATGTAGGCTCTGTTGTTTCAGGATTTGTATTTTTCCTGTTCTGCATTCTGTACCCTCTCAATGCAAACAAATAATGCCGATCTTTGAGAAAAAACAAGATTATCTAAAGTAACTGTAACTATCTATTCAATACTGAAAAATGAAATACTCATAGTTTTAGATTCTTCACAGCTTTCTAACTGTTCTGCATGCCATTCTTTCAGAATTCTCAAATACCAACATACTTCACAATTTACTGCCAATGTGGTCAGTAAATCTCCTGCAGTGAGCAGAGGATACTTGTGCAGAGGAAACTGGCAGAAAGAACAAAGGCAACAGGAAATAAAAAGCTGTTCTAAGGCCCTGAAGGGCAACTGTGAGCACGTACAACAACCTGCAGGGCTGCTTGGTGACAAGGATCAAGTCTGCAATGTAAACTGTGCGGTTTTACTTTGTATTTCTGGGTATGAAACCCGGAGTGCTGCTGACTCTTTCTTTGAAGCTGGAAGGATACAAATTTAAACATCTTAACTTGGGGACTCCTGGCTGCCAAAATGTAATCTATGGCTTGAAATCGTTTTCTCATTGATCCAGGTGCATATACAAAATTGCAACTGAAGTATATTGTTACATTGTAACTACAAGGAGAACTAATGGCCTACTACCGGAAGAAAAAGAAAGCCTTTAAAATTACTGACATTTTAAAAGCAGTTAAGTTTTCCACGGTTCTGTTCACAGAACAAGCTACAATACTTAAAGAGGCTGACATCCAAAGGAGCCCTGTGTTCAACCACTAACAGTAGTTTTTAAAACTTTCTCTTAACTATACACTCTAAGTTAGGTAACAGCATCAAAGCAGGTAGTTGTAGATACACCGTTCAAGGTCTCATCAATATGATGGAGCCAAGCATGCATTGATCTCTATTTTTCCAGAGAACACAACACTAACTATAAAGCATTTTTGTTATTTCAGGTAAAAAGCNACTGTGAGTGCATTCAACATATCTGCTGCATCTTTTAAGGATAAAAATTTCTACTACCATCTTTAGCTGTGCAAAAGTGTGTTCTAGATCTCAAAAATGCAGGTTAGCACATGGTCATAGTCTAGTCAGTTATGTTCTCCTGACAGAAATTCTTCATTCTAGGGAAATATATATATATTTCTGCTCTATTTCTGACAGTGTTGCAAGTTTCTACTTTTGATGTGCTGATATTTAAGCTTGGAGGCTGTAGGGTTTGTTTGTATTATTTTGGTTTGTTTCTGTCAGAGTTGACCTCTTTCCTGTTGTATGGAGATTTCAGTTCTTATAAATTTTGTGTACCTTCAGGATGGACAAGACAATAGTATAAATTTGCCAACACAATAGTATAAATTTGCCATTAAGCATTACCAATTGCAAAGTAATCCTTACAACCAGTACATTTAAAATTAAATAAAGTTGAAAAAAATAACAGTTGATTTAGTATAGTGAGCTGAACAACTGAAGCTACCATAAAAATAGCACTACATTTATAAAAGTGCAGAACATATATGTCTTTAAAATCTATTACATTTTATGCATGTTGAAACTAAAATCTGTCAGATACATAGAAAAACTGTCCTACAAACTTAAGAGGAATACAGGAAATGTGCAACAGTATGAGTAACTAATGTCATGAAGTACCCATGTAAGAACAGAGAATCTTTCTCCCTGCCAGAAACTGAATAACTTTACCACCAGCTTTGAATGGTGTTTAAAAAATGTCGGCTTAATAAAGAGTCATCTGAGGGAGGTGTCATTTTATGTTCTCGTCTTTGAGCAGAACTCCATTCCCATGTTGAGATGGTCTGTATGCAGAAGTGCCTCAGACAGCACAGCTGAGAGAAAGGCAGTAGGGTGAGAGTTAAAAACAGAGGTTCCATCTGGAGTATAGAGCTGAATTCTGAAGCGAGCAGCTATCAGTCAGGGCTGCAAGAGATCTGTCAGGTGGAAATGAAGAGTAAATCCACAAGGTAAAACATCAGGAAAAATCTGATTTTGATTAAGCAACACCAGAGGTTCAGGGATTGCCCCAGTCCAGGTGTAGGACCTTGTACTTGGCCTTGTTGAAACTCATGAGGTTCACTCAAGCCCAATTCCTGAGCTTCTGCATGGTATGCTTGTGTTTGTCAACCACACCATTCATGAAACATGATTACCTTCACACATCTACATTTCCACAAAGAGGACTATCTATCTTGGAAGAATATTCTTCAGCCAAGCTTAGAATGTGGTTCACTTCTGGTCACCAAGTCTACAGCAAGTACAATGAAAACATTTACAATTAAATGTCTCCCTGCCTCCAACATCCCTGACCAGGTTATTAAAGGTAAGACATGATCCACAACGTACAAATAAAAGTACCTTTCATCTTTCAGCCATGTAGCATAATCACATAAAACCATTGTAAACTGTGCTAGTTTCTGTCTTTTTCTATCACTACTTTACAAAGACTCCAGAACTCTGCAAAGATAAACGCTAAGCTTGACAGATAATTAACCCTTGGGGTTTGCTCTTAGCTAGGCCTGTTACTCGGGACTCATCATGGTTCATAATGATTTCTTTTATTCCTTGTTTTCATTTCATCGTAAATGGAACTATATTTCACTCAACATTTAAGAAATAAACTCAGTACACTGATATCCTAGACAATGGAATTGAATGTTTTAACTAATACAGCTCAAATTATTAAGAAAAGACACACAAGCTTCTTCCTCTCTGCAGATGTATTTGAAAAAGTAAAAGAATAAATCCAGAGAACATCCACCATCTATATAACTGGGATTAGTTTTTACAATGGGTCACAAATGTTACAAGAAAAGTATTAAACAGAAATTTAAGATTAAAAAGTGAAGAAAAGGAAAAGTAAAAGTATTTGTCATATAAAAGTAAATGCTCAAATTAAAAATAAAGCTAACATAATTGAAGCATTTCAGGTTGTATGCAACTGGAATAGAAATTGGAGAGTTAAGTTTAGTTTAACTTTACAACTAAAATAAACTTATTTCAAGGGAATAAACAGCCAGTCAAATAATGACTAATTTCAGGGATTACTTTAGCTGCATGAACTAATTCATCACAAGGTCAGGCAAGAGTCGTTATAAGTACCAAAGAAATTACAAGTGCAATCAGATGGGAGTTGTCAAGGAAGCATAGGACTATCTTAGCAGCAAAGACCAACTTTGTCAAGATATCAAGTAGTGTCCTTTGGGCACCAAGGGTACTAACATCGATAAATTTCATTGGAAAGTCCAGTTTAATCACATCTGCAAGTAGTCTGTTTCCCTCACTCCACCACACACAAAAATGTGCTTGTATGATACAAGCGTGAGTTGGTCTTAAATGTCGGAAACTTGCAAGTATCTCCTTGAATTGTTTTATCACCAAAGACAAATAGTTTACCTTTCATGAATTCACAAGTTTCTGTAACAGTTGGTGAAACACTGGAATGGTGAGAAGTGGCACTAAATGTACCATTCTCAGTGGGAAATCAGAAAGTTATTAGAAAAGTCAGGAGCAGCTATTTCCCACTGAAGACTGACATTACCTGCACTATCTTTAACTTTCTAAAAATTCAGTATTTGATTCCAATTACTGGAGACATTCAGGATAAAAGATTAATTCAGCTCTGTGGAATCATCTTTGATAGCTGATAGGCATCAAAATGATGTTACAGGTGACATGGAAAAATCACATCCTGAGAGTCACAAAGATTGTGCCGTATCTGGTGATTCTGACTTCAACAGTGAGATAAAATGTTTATTTTCTTGAAAACATTTGGATATGTCACTTATATATTTTGAAGCTTAATCATCAAACTATACAGTAAAGCATAGTGATTTTTCTACCTTTTTTTTTTTTCTAAGGACAAGAAAGTAGTCCTAATAGTAGGAAATATCTAAATACAGTAGTACAAAACTATCTTAAACACTTGATTACATGTTTATGAAATTCTAGTATGTATTAATGTAACTTCATTATAGAAATTATGGAATGTATAGTCTGTCAAATTAAATGCAGATCTTTCCTGATCCTTCTGATCTCCATGAGACTAAGATTTCCAAATCTAATTCTGAAGTGGAAGTTATGTCAGTGGGCATTAGTTTCCCAGGATCAAAGCAGAGCTAGCCTGAATAAACCCCTAAAAGACACTGTGAGTAGCAAGTCCTCAGCATCATTCATTTCACTCTACAGTTCTACTTCACAGCAGTAACTTGCATATGAAGACATAGCTGGAAACTCAACTTATATGTATGCCTCCTATAAGAAAAAGGACTAATTAATCAAGTGGTTCCTGAAGATAAAACTAGAGTTCTAGCACAGAACAGCATCAAACATCCTAAATTCAATAGAATGTGGATTTAGTACCCTTTTCTATTGACAGGAAAAAGTAATTTTCCAAAGTAACAACTGCCTCTGTATTAAGGCCATAAATTGGGTTAGGGGAGATACTGGTCTCTTACAGCATCCAGGTAATATGATTTTTTTTACCATTTTTCTGTTCATTTCTTTTGAAAAAGAAAGCTGGTAACCAAAAATTATATACGTAATTGTTGTTATACATTACGAAAACAGTAATACTTATTAACATAGCGTGGGGGTAGGTCTGCCAAAGGTAGTTACAAGCTGGATGGAGAAGTGTGGCTTCCCCTTTGCCATGCCTACATGCACCATTCTGGGGTGCTAATGAAAAAATGGACAGCACATTTGAGCTCTTTTATTACTCGTCATCTGTCTTATTAGTAATGAATGTGCCCCTGGAGGAGACATCTCGGGTTCACAGTATCATTTTAGGAAAGCATAAATCAGATCTGCTGTTTTGGAAGCCATCAAAAGTACTTACACTATCACATAGAACTTTAAGGTATCATTGACATACATTACTTGCCATTTTAAAAGTATTACACCATTTCCCATATACCATTCAAAAACCTGTAGATTGTAACTTCAGCAGGTTCACAATAGCTAAGTGAAAAAGTGAATGAGTGTTGATCTGCACTGAGGAGAAGAGAAAAAACTATATTAGGACAACCAGCTTTCTTTGGTGTTTAGAATAGCTTTCATCTATAAATTCACTTGGATTCCTAAGCAGCTGACCTTTCTTTCTGCTGCAGTCTCGCTATATTGATTTTACGTACACTACCTTTTTTAATGAGTTAGCCAATCATTTTGCTCAAAGCAGTGAAGCTCTAGCAAACATATTTCTTCACCAAAATCCCTTGAAAAATAAAATAGAATCAGAGAAGACAATTCGTTCCATGTAGCATCTTTCCATCTCCAGATATCCCTAAGGCAATGAGAAAACACTTATGCAGTAACTCTGTATGTAACTATGACAGTGATTGCAATAGTTCACACACAAATTTGAATAAGGCATTACAGTATATGTTAGAGGGGAAATAAAGTCAGTTAAGACACAGGTTCTTAAACAACTGATCCTGAGCACCCTTTTGGTTGTAGAAAAATTGTATGTTTAGGTATGCCAAGCATGATTGTAATGCCATTGCTACATGGACAGATACAGCTTGGAAAACCTAGTGAAACAGGATTAAATCTTCAGGAAGGAAAAATACTTTCCAAAATTATCTTCTTTACATTAGGTAGTCTAAAACAAAAATCAAGGAACATTCTCTGTACTTCTCTGTACTTCCTCTATAAAAGATTGTGCAGTATTCTGACTTTTTGTTCTGTCAAGCAACGGCTTCTGTAACAATACTCAGGCTGCCTGTTTAGAGGGTGACAGATTTAACCCTGCAGCTGGTGCCTAGTAGTGCACCAACACAGCAGCAAGCCAGAGGACTGCTGTGTGAGGTCTGAATCTCAAAACATTCTGATCACTACACTGGGTCTGGTTTAGACATGGTCAAAATAGTCATTTGGGGAATGTTAATAAGGTCAAATTGTAACATGCACATTTGTTCAAGCAAGCGCTATTGTGTCACTCAAAATGGAGAAAAAAAATTAAGGTAGAGAAAAAAAAGCAGAGGACATCTACACATCCTGAACAGTTACAGCTAAGAAGCACTCTCATATCTGCATACAAGGAAAATCAAACAAGTTCTGAATGTAATTAAACATTCCCCTACATCCCACATTTTGTCTGTGGCATACAGCAGACTTCCGGGTATCGTTTAGTGTCTGCACCAGCTCAGGCACAAAGAGCTGCAGCTGACAATAGCAGAATACTGATCTCTCAGCAGTCATTACAGAACAAGGAGATAGCTCCTTTAAGAATAATCTTTTTACCCTGAAAACATGTTCAATGACACCACGTTACACATACCCACATTTCCATGGGATATGCCTTATGGCTGCCAGAGTAACCTGCAGCACAATCACTTCCACTTGGTCTCTTAAAAAATTCCATCCATTAAGCTGCACTGCTCTTGCACAGCTGTTCGGCTGCTGTCTCGTGCTGAGAAATGTTCTCCAAACACACTAGTGCTGCACTGGCACATTACACAAATCAGGCTTCTCCTATCTATAGATACAACAGTGTTGTGCCTAGCTCTTTTCACATAAATTACATCATTTGCCATCTGTAATCTCTCTGCTATTTTGCATTGAATATAGTCTTAAGCATGAATTTACAAACAGGGACAGGTGCTGCTTCACTCTCATAAGCCCTGCTCAGTACAGCACATGCTCCTGTATTATGAGACCTGTTTGAAACACTACAGCTGCACAATACCTCTTTTTTTTAACTCCTCTGTAGATCATGGCTGAAATTCTCATCTAGTCATATACTCTATGCTCCAGACAGACTGTGGCTCAATTGCTTAAATATAAAATAAATGGTATTATATCCTTCAAATTCATGGTAGCTGCAATATAATTCACATTCTCTTTAATGTGATGTGTGCCATACATGCATGATCTGACATTATAGCTTCTGTAGTGCCACTCCCAAATCTTAGTGACACAGAACATTCCTCCCAGACAGAGCTCTTTTTTTCACATATCCTGCTTTCTCATGTTGTTTTGCTTGTAACCTACTATCAGCTCTTATATGCAATTTCTCACAGATGGTTGCACTGAAAAGTTTTTCTTTTCTTCACTTTTGGCAATAAAATTTTACAATATATTGTGCAACAGCAGGTAGCAGGTAAGATATTTTTTTTTTCTACGTGAAAACCAAGTGAGGATATGACTTTTTCTAGTACCATGAAAAGAAAAAAAAAAAAAAGCTAAGAAATCTGAACACAAAGACAGTGGTCCTGAAGAGAAAAGACAATGTACATACATGTTTATATTTCTTCTTTTTTTATGCATTACAAATAATAACAGCAAGGGCTGAAAAGAGCTGCATATGGAGTAAAGCTGATGCCACACTTCTATTATCACTACACCAGACATACACTAAACTCCATGTCTATTACAGAGAAAATGCAAGCTATTAAACTTTTTTTTCCTGTGATAGATGGCTGATAAGATAAATTGATAACAAAAAAATGTAAGTATGGGCATTTATAACTCCTAATGTGAGTCACAAAAACTTCTATCTATCACCATCTGTCTTCATTCCATATGTACGAAGATATTAAAAAATGATGGGTCCAATTAAAAGCAAGGAAAGACATATTTAAGTGCTTCTTTTAAGAAGGGAGCTTGCAGAACTAAAATTGCATTCATTTAGAATTGAGAAATAAATTCCCTAGAGATACTGTAAGTCAGATCTTGTCAGGCTGACTGCTCTGTGACTTTTGTGACATTAAGCAAAGAATGGCTCTGGTTTTCCAAAAATGCTTCTTTTCATATATTAATAATTATACTGCTATTTATTATTTATTCTTTATTACAGCTACTTGCTCAATATAAAGGTTTCACAGATATAAATTGTATAAATTGTTTAGATCTAGCATGCCACAGAAATTTTAATACCAGTAGATTTTGGAACTAAGTTTTAACATATGTGGTGAGAAGTTAATTTCTTGTTTAAAGAATACACTGATGAACTTCACTCTAGTTCATCTGTATATTCTTTAAACAAGAAATTAACTTCTCACTCTAGTTCCGAATTTAGTCATATACTATAAAACTAAAATAGCTTTATGAAGCACTGCAGGGAACACTTCAACTCACTTCAGACATAATGCACTCCAGTAAAATTTGTCATAATTTTTCCTTAGTTTCCAAAAAAAGCTAGCCATCTGAATGTTTTTCTGTAAAATTTAAGAAAATATTATCCTCACTGGCCATACGGGATTTTGCTTCCTTATCAATTGTGCAATTCTCTTTTTTCAGTAAAAAAAGCGAAAAAAGGATGACAAAAAACCAGTAGCTTGCTCAGTTAAGGACAAGGTTAACAATCTCAGGGAGATCAAAGACAAGGGAAATCATGTTAATTTGATATATAATTTGTTTTTAAAGTTAGATGAAGAAAAGTACTCGTCCCTGTTAGGAATTTTCCATTCCAAAGGCCCTTCTGTTACTATTAAGAAAACTAAAATTCCATTAGAAGTGGTATATTCGTGTCATCTTCCATTATCAACAAATAAACAAAAGTATCCAAAATACACTGGCTGGGCAAAAAAAAATAAATCCCAAATAACCCATTTCAAACAAAGGTTGTTCATGTGTTGTCAAGAGTGCAGAAATCTCCTATACTAATATGCCTATTAACATGCTTATCAGAGACTATAATGATAGGTAGATTCTTTCTTTTCTAATAAAGATATGTGGAGAAAGAACTTAATAAAGCCAGGCCTATATATGTTGCTATTAGTTTGATTATTTCTGTAGTTATGCTTGTTAACAGAGGCATAGAAGCATGGCCCTTAGCAAGGTTGCAGGTCTGCCATGTAAAGATGCTTATACAAGTGCAGATCAATCCTTTTGTAAAAGGAAAAAGCACTAGCAGTATAAGCACTCAGTTCTGCCACTACTGTGACCACAATGGTGAGGAACATATATGGAAAGGAAGTGCATTTGCTTGTGGTGTTAAGCACACAATATCAATTTCAATGGAAGAACCCATCTCTCAAGGCAAAGCCTTACATTTCTTATGAATGTAAATAAGGTCCATCTTTCCTCTTCCAATTTAGCCATCAGGTCTCTCCCTCCCACCTTTTATGTTTTTGAGTGAGGAAAAGGATTCAGAAACTTAACAACAGGAGTTGTAGAATAACTGAGGCCTATTCTTCTAACTCTGTCTGCCTTCTAGTAAACTAATCCAATATGCCTCATTTTTTCATTTAATCTCTGATTAGAATCCTCTCCTTTCATACCAAACACTAATTATCAAGGGTTGTGATAGCTGAGAAGACCACCTTGAATTCAACACTCTGTATCGAGACTCTACTCACTACAGAGCTAAAATCCTCAGCAGCAACATAGGCAGGGGGAGGACTGAGACATCACCATCTCAACCTTCCTGTATCAAATACTCAGCTACTATACTTAATATATTTTCTCACCAGGGAATAAATATTTAGGATACAAATGAGCAAAGTACTGGAAACATATGTTTAATTTGAGGGATGTCTTGGTATCACCAACTCACATGCTTAAAACTAAACGTTTGTTACAGCACACGTTGAAGAGTTTAATCTACAGAGGTCCTCTACAGGAATAAAAGAAAGAAAATCCTTCACTCACTCAGCCAGGGAAGGAGGGCCCAAGCTAGGCTACAAAATTGCATGCTCTTGAGCAACAAATGGAATCAAATGACTCTTTAAATGATAATGCCATTCAATATTCCTACTTTCCAGAGTATTTTAATGGTGAAAAATTAATGTTCTGATTGATTTTCCAATCATCTTTCATTTCCATCTATAGGCAAATGGCATTAATATTGAACTCCCCTTTAGAAAGGCTTTGATCTATTAGTGTGCTACATTGTTGTACAATTAGAGGCTTCTTCACCCTCCCTTTAATTTCGTAACCTATTATATTCTGGAGAGTCAAAACTGTCCAGTTTTCCAGAGATGCAATCAACTTTTCTTTTTAAACAAGGGTCATGCACATTTCGTATTTCTATCATACCAATCGTGTAATTTGTATTTATTTTTATACTGCTTTCTCATTGCATTTAAGAAGATGGAGCCAGTTCAGAGCTGAATCTAAAGGAAATAAGGTCGCTATCAATGACATCTTTTTCTGACCTCTCTATTTCTTTCTTTCAGGTGCTCCCTAGACTAAATTAGCCTTTACTGTAACAACATGGAAATAAAACAGGATTGTAGCCAAAGGAAGTTGACAGATGGAGTGCTTATCTCTTTCACCCCGTGACCACTAGACACAAGTAAAGGTATAACAAAAGGGAACTACTGTCTCTCCCCAAAATAGATTTGTGCTGCTTTTGTCTCTAGTGTAACTTATGCAATCTCACAGTTGTCTAAATTATGCTGAACAACGTACCAAAAGCAATCTC
Source organism: Nycticryphes semicollaris (assembly GCA_013400055.1). NCBI lineage: Eukaryota > Metazoa > Chordata > Aves > Charadriiformes > Rostratulidae > Nycticryphes > Nycticryphes semicollaris. The sequence continues at coordinate 131,375 of VXBJ01000244.1, read as the reverse complement.
AACAGTGAGATACCTTTTTTACTGTGCCATAAAAGCACGGTGGAGAAGTTCAAAAGCATGAAGCAGCCTAGGGATTCTATACACTGAAGAGATATCTTACTGAACTGCTATTTTTAAATATTCCATTAGAAAAATTGGCACAAATTTGGAGGCTTAATGACTCACTTGAAACTATTTATTGATAAGCAATGTGCATATCTCTTAGCTCTCTGAGCATTATGCTGCAGTTCTCAAGTGGTACTCTTTAAGCTGCACTTTATTAACACCTCATTAGAATCTTATTAAGCTCTTCAAAAATATGTAAGAAACCACAAGACTGTGAAAAATAGGAGAGAAAAGCCAAGAATCCCATCTCAGGCAGTATATGTCAGAGGAAGGTTGGTTATATGATTGATTTCTTTAAATACTATGAGGTACTAGACACGTGCAGACACTACTGGTACTGTCTCAAATTAATATGATGCAGTATTATTTTTGTGCAGCTTGTCCTCTTGTGGCAAGATAATGTGTGCCAACGTAATAAAAACATTAATGCACACACCAACACTATACGTTCTCTTCTGAATAAAACAAGAAATAAATTAATTTTTAAAAAAATTAATGAAAGATGAACAAAAGAAAAAGAGGACAGCCTTACCATTCACATTGAGGTCAGCAATGGATTTTTCTAATCAGGTATGTTTATATTCTTATGAAGCTATCTATCACTGCAAAATTTTTGGCAATGCATTTATATTTAATTTACCGAGTCTTCTCAGCAGCACAATATAGTGTCACTTCTTGATATTAAATATCCTTTCTTAGATACAAATAAAGGGCTCATGGGAATCACACAGGTGCTTGAAATTCTTTATTTTTGATGGATCTTTATGTATACATGGGCATTATAAAACAATTCTTCAACTAAAGACTAACTTATTGATGCCAGTAGCTGAAAAGAAAGAATTTTGTACCATTGGCAAAGTTGCTGAGAGTACACTCAGTCCCTTCATCCAAGTCACTAATGAAAATATTGTAGTGGACTGGACCCAGTAATGACTCCGGGGGGATTCCACTTGTTACAGACCTCCAACTAGATTCTGTGCCACTGATCATGGCCCTCAAAGCTCTGTCTTTCAGACAGTTTTAAATCCATCTCATCATCTATTCATCTAATCCACACTTCCTAAGCTTACCTTTTGACTGTGTCAAAAGCCTAGCTGACGTCAAGGTAGACAACGTCCACCGTCCTCCCCTCATCAAACCATCCAGTCATTCCATCGCAGAAGGTTATCAGATTAGTCAGATATGATTTCCCCTTGGTGAATCCACGTGAACTACTTTTGATAGCTTTCTTTTCTTCCACATGCTTTGAGATGACACCCAGAATGAGCAGTTCCATCATCTTTCCAGGGATGGAGGTGAGGCTGAACAGCCTATAGTTTCCCAGGTCCTCCTTCTTGCCCTTTTTAAAGACTGGAGTGACATTGGCTTTCATCCAGCCCTCAGGCACCTTGCTTGTTCTCCAGGAACTTTCAAAGATGATGGACAGTGGCCCAGCAATGACTTCTCCCAGCTCCCTCAGCACTCACAGGTGCATCCCATCAGGACCCATGAACTTGATGTTATCCAGTTTACTTATCTTCCTCAACTGGTCTTCCTTAATCCAGACTTTCTCTGTTACCTCTAAAGTCTGCAGCTCCTGAGGGCTGACCTGAGTAATAAAGGCTGAAGCAAAGGCAGCATTCAGTAACTCCACCTTCTCTGCATCCTCTGTCACCATGGCACCCATCTCATTCAACAGCAGGCCCGCATTTTCTCTAGTTTTCCTTTTGCTTCCAATATACTTGAAAAAGCCCTTCTTGATGACTTTGACATCCCTTGCTAGGTTTAATTCCAAGGAGGCCTTGGCTTTCCTCATGTCATTCTTGCATACTCTGACAGCATTCTTGTAATCTTCCCAAGCGGCCAGTACCTTCTTCCACTCAGTGTTAAGTCCCTTCTTCCACTTGAGCTTTTTCAGAAGCTCCCTGCTCAGCCATGCAGGTCTCCTTGCTGCCCTTGCCCGATTTCTTGCTCTTAGGGATGCACCAATTCTGACTTATAGAAAGCAGTATCTGAATATCAACAAGCTCTCTTGAGAACTCCCTACCTCCAGAGCCCTAACCCATGGGATTTCTCCAAGTAGTTTCTTGAAGAGGTAAAAGTTAGCCCTCCTGAAGTCCAAAGTCTCAACCCTACTCGTTGTTTTGCACATACTACCCACATACTACTCCTGAATTCTATCTTTTCATGATCACTACAGCGAAGTAGTCCCTCATTGTTTGTCAGAACTAGCTCCAGTAATAAACCTCTTCTTGGTTGGTTCCTTCATCACCTGAGTCAAGAAGTTATCATCAGTACACTGGAGGAACCACCTGGACTGTACATGCTTGGCTGTGTAGCCTTTCCAGCAGATATCAGGGTGATCGAAGTCACTCATGAGAATCAAGGTCTGTGATTATGTGGCTACTTTCAGCTGTCTGTAAAAGGCCTCATCAGCTTCCCCATCCTGATCAGGTGGCCTGTAATAAACACCAACAACAGTGTCCCTCATATTGGCCTGCCCCTTAATCCTCACTCACAAGTTCTCATCTCTCTCTTCATCTGCCCCCCAGGGAGAGCTTTAGGGACATCTCCTCACTCTTTATCCATTCCTTAGCACAGAGGGCAACACCTCCACCCCTCCTTCCTCACCTGTCCCTTCTGAATAGCCCCTCAATAGCCACATTCCAGTCATAGGATTCATCCCCACCAGGTTTCAGTAATGGCCACTATATCATAGCTTTCCAGCAGCACAGTAGTTTCCAGCTCCTCCTGTTTGTTACCCATGCTGTGTGCATTCATGTAGAGGCACTTCAGCTAGGCTGTTGGCTTGCCACCTTCTTAGGGGAACATTTCTTGTTGTCCTGTTTTCCAGGTGTTTCCCTGTTGACTTCAACTACATCAGAAGCCCCTGGCTTGTCTCCATAAGATTTTGACTGCAATGCAGTTTCCCCAGCAGGCCTCAGAGCAACAGGATGAATGCCCTTACTAGCACCCCTCTAATCCTGATGTGTTATCCCACAGCTTGTCACAGACAAGCCTGATATTATTATCCCCCTCCCCCTTCACATCTAGTTTAAAGCCCTATCAACCAGCCCTGCAATCTCTTGGGCAAAGACCTTCTTCTTCCTTTGAGAAAGGTGTCTCCCATTTGATGCCAGCAAGCCCAGTGCCATGTAGGCTATCCCATTGTCAAAAATACCAAAATTGTGGCAGTGACACCAGCCAAGGAGCCATATATTAATAGACTGGATCAGATATTAAGGGACTGTCTAGCAGTCTGAGCATAAAGCTTACTTGTAGAGGATCGGGTTAGGCACCTGAATGTTGAACATACAAAGCAGGGGAAATTACCCCCATCTCATTTTTTCCTTAGACAGAAGATCTTATTAATCATTTCCCAGTTAATCTTGTCTTCTGTCCTTTCCCCTTCAGTCTGCTGCCTTTATATTTTTAATTTTTCTATTTTTCTTGGTTATGTTACTCATTAAATCACCTATTAACAGTTGGAATAACCTTCCAGGACACATACAACATCCCACTCATATTTCTCCTTCAATATTTCTTAACAAGGTTTATATATTTCAAATTATTCCAGTTCTAAAATCCACATACAATAGAGAAGGTTTCACTTTTCTTGCAGGTGTATATAGTTCTCATACCAGAAATGGCAGAAGCAATTACAAAGACTTCTTGAGAATCAGAGAAGGGAGCTTAGTTTAAGGGGGAACAGTTGCTCCAATAGTTAATGAAACCTCTCGGTTAACATAAGGTCTAGATTAAACACAAATAATAGCAATGATTACGCGAACTATACAGTGAAGAGTGTTAATGGCAGAAGTCATTTTCATTTCTCATGTGGGAAGCACAAGGTGATGTGGGACATCAGACATACAGAGAAAAAAAAAAAGACAGAAAATAGAAGCAGAAATCCGTGAAGGAGCCAGAGATAAATGAGAGGAAAGAGAAGAGCAGGGAAAAGCTGAGAGATTATTTCACACATCAAAATAATGGATCACGGCAGGCAAATTTTTTTTACATTTGGTGGAGTATGTGCTCTCCAAGTACCTGATATTCAAATAGTATCTTTCTAATAAGCTGGCACTGCGCCTCATCTACAGAGCAACTCCTGTGCTGAAAGCCACAGCTACTGTCCATCACAACTGCAGATTCCTTATCAGATTAAACACAAAGAACACACCATTCAATTCCCTCCTTTTTCCCTTCTGTATTTTTATTGCCATTAAAAAAATATCTGGATGTGTAGCTGAGGAGGGAGCCACACCCTACTTCAACAGATGTTCTGGTCATCTATGCCTCTTTCAAATGATAAAAAGAGCCCTTAAGAGTCATGCTTTATGTTAACATAAAAGCACAGTATAAATAACCAAATGAAAAACTCCTTTATGAACATGCACCTATGGTAGAAAGTAACCTCTAACTGCTAAATTCTTGAAGAACAAGTACCCTTCAAATTTCAGCCCATTTAATTTACCAACAGTAGGACAACAGTTACTTGTAGTGCCTATCTTCATCTCCCTCTGCTCACGTTTTTCTTTATCGTTCTTCTTGAAAGTGACCCTTCAGTTAATGCTTCTCTGCTTTTTTTTTTTACGTCAGTCCTGCTTTATACTTTGCTTGTACCAGCAAAAATGAGTGAAGAAAAAAAATGGCTTTTGTACACACAGCAAACCACAACTCTGTATATCATAATTTATGCCTAGTGTAAACACACATTATTTCCTTTTCCTTCCCTGCCAAGCACAAATGTTTAAATCAGGTCAAAGTCTGCATTTTCATATCAATCATGTCTAAACTTACCAAGCATTTTGCTACTAAACTTTTATTTAGTTGTTTGATTTTGTACTTTATGCACAACCTGGATACATAGAACAAAAATACTTTAATACTCAAAGACACATACTTACTACCCATTTTTATGCTCAGTTCTGGTCCCCGGGGTACTGTATGTATGGATACTTTGATGTATGAGAAAATAATTCTATTTAAATCAGTTCTAGGTTTGCTTTTGCTTTTTAAGAAACTTTCCTGTCACAAAAATGTAATTGGCAGACATGCCTTTTTACATGTTAGTTTGAAATAACAGGCGAGATCTTACATCAGAATCTACTTACATATTCCAATACTCCTGACAGTCTTTCTATTCATCCAAAGGCTGTAGATTTGCTTTATGGTTACTGTTGTTTCACATCACATTCTAAGGACAATGTTCTGCTATTTCAGAGGAAGAAGATGTAATTAGAAAAAGTTTGTAGCAATGCATTTAAAATACACTGACATTCTGCTTTCCCAAAGCCCTTTGTGTTAAATGTATTAGCCTTTTATATCTTTAACCAAGATTTGTCAATATTTTTCATGTATACTTTCCTTTCTTTGCACAGTTCACTGGAAGCCAAAATAAACCCCTGACATGAGTTTTTGCCTTTATGAACATTTGTGCATCCAGTCACAAAACTTCCCCTCCGGACTAGGCAGACATTAACACCCCACCCACGTTTACCGTTGTCATACGAAAAGCTTCTAACGAGGCAGATAGTTAGTAGGAAGTACCAAGGCGTCAGCACCCTCCGCAAAGCACAGCCCACTTGGCACAGTCTCTTGTGCGGTATCAGCAGAGGTCAGGTAGCTGCGCAGCCCGGCTTCCCACAGCTGCATTCACATCACACCTACATCTTGCAACGGCTCCTACGTGTATTAACACTGAAAGAAGGTTAAACCCTCCTCCGGGTGACTATTTACCTCACGCCCTGTCCCGTGCTAGGGGAAAGACTTCTGCAGCGTCATTCGCCTCCCTAGCCCTCATTTTTGTCCGTCCTTTTACCCCAAAGGAATACGCGGTACCACTGAGTGACTGCCGAGAAAACAAAGGGCGAACACAAAAGGCGACGGGACGGGGGGCAACACCTACGGCGGCTGCCACCTCCCCTCAGCGCCAGTGGAAGGGGATGCGGGGGGGAAGCGCTGGGGTCGCCAGGTATGACGGCCGTTGGGCGCGAGAGGGTCAGGTGGGAGAGGGAGCAGCCACAGCCTCGCGCTGGAGGCGGGACGGGGGCGTGCGCCGCGCCCTTCCCGCGGGCTGAAGTGGGGGAGGCGGTGGCGGCGGCGGGTGTCCAGCACCGTCTCTCGAGCCCCACCGGTTTGACATACGGAGATACTGCCGTCAGGCGCCGTGGAGGTCTGCCGTTATAGGCTCTCTTACATACCCGTGTAGGTCTTAGGCGAGTTCTGAGTCTGTGCACGGGGCGTTAAAATGCTCGGCTTCCCCTGGTAAAGGGCCCTGAGAGAAAGACTGAGTGAAAGTCAGTAACACGGCAGTGACAAAAAAAAAAACTTAAACCATTTAAAATAATTAAATTCTCAGCCCTCTGCCTTGCAATTTTCTGTGCTTTGTACTCAGTATGCAGGTTAAGCTGGTTCGCAAGTCTAAAGGAGCAGTATCTGTGCCGCGCAACGGTACGGGTCACCTCAAAATTGGGTTGGTGGTTTTTGCAGTTTCAGGCTTGTAGGAGCTGAGGGAAGCCAACCTCTCCTGCACCATCCACAGAAAAGGCACTTTGACCCGTGAATCCATGATTCCGCCTGTAGCTGGAGGTGATGGGGGGTAAAGCTGTACCTCAGAGATCTGCAGATACCACCTGATAATACTCCCTAACCTCAGAAGGTTGTTGGCAGGTTATGTTCACTAATTTTTATATGAGTCACGCAGTTACTAAATTGATAGAGCTACATAAAAGCCTACCAGTGAACAAAAATAAATAAGAACATTTCTTCTTGCTAACTCACCATCTGCCACATGCTTATGATACCTTCAAATTAGTTCAGGTAGTTAAGGCATATTTCTATAGACTAGCCTCTCTGTTTCTATGAATTCTCCTCAGAAAGTGCAAGCAATTAACATTTCATTAATACAGTTCTGGAGAATTGAGCTATTAATTTGGTCCAGTTAACCACTTCTGTGGAGTTCATTAATTGCACTCAAAAAAATCACAAATTCAACAGCTCCATGGACTTGTCAACAAAAACTACTTAGATTTGAGTACTTCTAGTAGGTATTTTCTGAGGTGGTACTTAGCATGAATAGCGTAACCACATGAAGTCAGATCAAACCCGGGACTACAACAGAGACCAAGAGCAGCTGTCTCAGCACCAGCAGTAAAACAAGGCAAGCCAGTATTCTGCTTTTCAATAATGCTTTTCTACCCTCAGGACACTTGTAGCTCAGGCACAACATTTATGTTTGCAGTAACTACTAATAGATTTCTCATCCATGAACTCGATCAGTCCTCCCATAAATCCACATAGACTTCCAACACCAAGATAACCTTTAACTTAGCAGCTCAGATACCCTCTGCACAAAAGGTCACCTTGTGTGTTTGGAAACAGATTTCTGTACATTTCTTTTCATGTCCTTAGTTTTTGCACACAAGCATAGCATGGACGTATACAATGTCAGACACATTACTAAAAACTAGTGTTTGATTTGCTCTTTTGAATGATAGGAGCACTGATCAGAAAATTTTAGAAATAGCAGTGAAAACAATGGTGCTATATTCTCTTACTTCTGAAGTGCTGATTTAGGTTTTACAGGCCAAATCACTGCAGTGCTTTGTCCAGGCTAACTGTTCTTCCTGGCACAAAAGAGATAAGCACTGCCCTGATTGATACTGGTTTCCTAACTAAGTTATTTTATCTGTAGTCTCAGGAAAAAAGTTGTGCCAGGTTTGTATTTCATATAAGAAATGCAACGTCACTGATGTAACACCAAATACTGGACTTATACTTGGAATCTGTGATTATTTTTTTAAAACTGCATAAACCCACTATCACTAGAGAATAAAAGTAAAAGCAGAACTTTTCTAGATTTTAGTTTGATTTAAATGCAAATAAACCCACTATTTTATGTCTGGCACCGGTTCCCCAAGCTTGTCAAGCAGGACCATGTGTGAGAAACGTTGCAAGAGATAAGGCTCAACAATTGTGTAGTCTAGTGTTTGGGAAATACACTGTTGATGGGCTGACCAATAAAAAAAACTCAATAAAACAAATTACAAAACACGAAAGACATGTGAACTCCCAGCTGTTTGTAACCTGCATTTTGGTGATTAAATTTGTTCTGACGCAAATAAACTGGTTGCATCACTTTTCTGTAACATTAACCAAGATTTAAAATTGGTTTTATTTAAAAATTTAATCAGTTGGATATAAGTAGATTTGCTGAACATTATGGGAATTTGCGTGAATTAAGTACTTAATATTTTCACATCTTAGCTTTTATCCCTTCTTCCCTTGCAATAAATTCACAATATATTTGGCTCATACCAATCTACTTTATTGCACCTTTTTCACTATAATTTTTTCAGCTGTCATGTTCTTTCTTCTCATGAGTTTCAACACGGGCAGTCCATTTTGTGGCACCTTCCCTTTTTGTCAGTCAGTTACAGTAAATGAGGCAGCTAATCTTTTTAGAATTAGTCACTTTAAGCCAAATGTTTCCTTCCAGTTCTGTTATACCAGAAGTGAATTTGGAACAAAAAAGATTTGCAGTAGTTGGGTATGCAGAATGAGGGAAATCCGTAGTTTTGAACAAATGGTGAAACAAATCTACAAATTATTATCTGTTGCTCCATTCTTAAGAAGCTATTGGTTATTGTTAAATTTTCTCTCATATATATATTTTTCACATTGACAAAAAAAAGAATTAGGAAATAAACTAGTAAAAATATAAGTTTAAAAAAGGGTGGTTTTTTAACTTTTGAGAAACAGTATCCAGTGAAATAGAGAGTTAAATGGTTGAATCGAGATTGCCATTGTTTTATGGGTTCCCATATTAAATAAATGATGAAGGATGTCATCCTGTGTTTTCTGATTCCTGCATCTGGGCTTACCTCGGTGGAACCTGACGCTGTTTGTCCCACCTTTACTGTGCTATCACCCATGTTCATAAATTGAATTGCTGATTATGTGAGACCCACAGTCTAGGATACTAGCTGGTAATGGCTTTGGCATGCAACTTAAAAGTAGCAATTGCACTGTTATGGCTAAGGTGGTGCCAAGGTTCAAAACTAGACAGGATTGGGAGTTTGGTTTATTGCTGGCCTTCAGGTGCAGGAGGAAAAATGATGACATGAGCAAACAGCTACTGAGGAGCTGCAGGCTGTTACAGTTCACTGCATTTTGGCTACAGTCATGCCTAGGCATGGTACTGCAACTAATAATACTAGGGTTGACATAAGAATTTAAAACAGAAAAAGACAAGGAGCTTGCTTTAGATCTGGTTCCTGAAAGGCCTACAATAGCAGGATAGCTTCTGTTACCAAATTATTTAAGGTTCGTTACCAAATTATTTAAGGTTGATTCCCAAATAGAAAGTTCTCAGTGGGCAACGTTAGGATTTTAATTTGGATCCTGCAACAGAAAAAGGCTAACTTGAGGAATGGTGTTAGCACTGTGATATGCTAGCAGCAGTAATTAGCTAGTCTCAACTTCATAAGATGCTCTGAAAAACCAAGGGGTTTAGCCCTTTTATGCCATACCTATCCTCATCTGCAGTCATCATCCCAAGAATGGCTCAGATGAACATGAATCCAGTGTGGCCAAAAACTTGCTGCTGAAGTACTGCTCTGCTGCCATTCAAACCAAGTTTAGACTAGATTTGGGATTAGTAGAAAGACATTAAAGATTCAGTCTGTGGTTAGGTGAACAAAGACAACAAAGATGAGGGCTGATACCCGCTTGGGCAACCCTTCATGGGTATTTCTGGAGCAGATACGGGATAGGAGGCTACAGCTGCACGGTAGGTTAGCAGCTAGAATTTGAGTAACAAGCAGTGAAGGACAAAACTCTCATTGCATCTTGTAGTATTTGTGAGGCAAGATGTAGACTGCGGAAGTACAGGCATGTGACTCATGATTTGTTAAAGTTAGGACTGGGTTCATTTAGTTTTCATACATATACTCGTGGTCCCACAGAGAGGACCATTATTTGCTTATTCTATGACCTACTTGCCCTCAACACAGCACTCGGGTGTTTTGCAGAATCCATCAGAAAAACAATCCTTTTGGTCCTTGCTGTTGTGAATACCAGCTCAAACTAAGCCTATATGCTGGTCCGGTAACATATATTCACACCAGAACTAAACACAAAAAAACATTGGTTGTGTTCCACTAATCCTTATCCTACTGATGGGTATTTTACATGACCTGTCAACCAGCCTAAAACTTTATTCCTTCCTACTTCCATCCATAACTGAACTCGAACACGAGACCCAACTGTAAACAACTTAGATTTGAATTGTACCTTACTGTGCTATTGGTAAGGAATTCATACTTTCTGTCACCGATCCTAAACTTAGCCAGCTGAGTTACAGCAGTTACAGCACCATTTCTCATTGCTTTCCTATGTACCTTGCAGGGTTTAGTGGCTAGCCTTCACCTTGTCCTCAGAATTAATTAGGAAGCAATTGTCTTGCTGGCTTCAATGTCTTTTTGTCTTGCAATATTCAGGCATAATCATAAATTCTTCAGTGCCCGTTGTTGTAAACTCCAACCCAATCCTTGTCCTTATACTGGACCATAACCTACTATTCTGCATACCTGTCCTGCATGGACACAGAATTACTACTGCTGGAGAACCACTGTCTTTTCAAACAACATTTAACCTTTAATTAATTTTGCAGATTATGCCATAAGAAGGACACACCCTTGAAGTTATCTGACAGCTGAAATTTAGAGTAGAACAAAATGCTGTCATCAGAATTAAGTGCTGTCATCCTGAATACTACAGCATCTAACTAGGGTTAGGCAAAGACAGCCAGTGGTAACACTCAGATTTTCTAGTAGCTTAGTAGCAGGAGCTAAATTCTTTTCTGTCTAGCAGACCTTCTCCCATGGGCACACAATCTATCAAGCTATGTGAATTTCTGCAGTGGAAAGCACCAAGACCCACTAGTGAATCTGCTCTCTTTTCAAAATCTAATTCAAGAATGACTTGGGATGCATAGTGGCTATGGCTTTCCAAATGAGGGTTTAGGATTAGAATAATTGACCAAAGGAGGAAGACCTGAGCTTCAGTCCCTTTTATCCTACAGTGTTTTCATACATAAACAGTTGGGACAAATACCAGGACTCATGTCTTCCCCTCATCAAGAATTCCTGCTATACTTAAACTACACATCTTTCTTTACTAACAGCATTGATATTGCTAGTTCTCCAAATATTGGTACATTTTCAATGAAATCCACTATGTAGAATTGGTTAAACAGGCTAATTAGCTCTCATGACAGTGTCCATAAAAATAAGAGTATATAATATATCCTTATGCTATTTGTATGGAATACATAATATAGTGAAACCGAGTGATGTGTTCAGTCATAGACACAATGCATTTCACAGCTAGGTGATTCATGAAGTGCAAGCAGTTAATTTATGTAAGTTATCCTGCAAAATTATAGTAAAAACAGGGAGGAGGACAAATATAGTTTGGGATTCAAAGGGAATTACAAGCCTCACTGAGGCCAGTGGATGCCATGAGCACTTTCTGGCTCAGCTGGAGCTGATTTAATAACAACTGTAGTAAAAACAACAAATGGGAGCCACAGCCCAAATACACTGGGCTTTATACCCAGTGCAGAAAGGAAGAACTTCTATCAGCAGAGGGTGTAGTGGTTTCCACTGCAAGGGTTCTGGGTCACTGGTTGCAGCCTGTGCGGCTTGAAGGAGAAAAGCAGCAGCAGCAATTGCAAACATGACTAATTGAGAGCATAGACACAACTTGTAGAGGTTGGTGTACGACAGATGTGAGGATTTTGAAATAAAGCAGTAACCCACTGTGTTTAAAGAAACATGACTTTATGCCAGTAGACAAGATTAGACCAGAGCCTATGCCAGACTTTGGAGTCTGCCTTTTAATTCTAGCAGAACAACTGAAGTCAATAGGTTTGAATCACATGCTAAAAGCAGGTACCATACACAAGTATTTTCCAGATTTATGGTCCCTGTTTTTTAAACAAGAAGCAAAATTATTCAAACCACTGGAAGAACAGAGGAAAAAAAGAATATCAGTGACTGCCTGCATGCCTCAATTTCTTGTCCATCATAGCAGCTCTGAAACTTGTGGCTTAGATACTATAAACATTATACTCAGGTTTAGGTTTATGCACATTAATGATACCGAAGACAATGGAATTTAAAGTAGTTTGTGTACTATTCAGTAGATCAATATGTAAAGATGACTGCAATACTGAAGTCAGAGAAAGCCATTTGTTTTCATAATTCTGTTTCTTCCCCCACAACAAAAAGGAAAATACATAAGGCAGCCCAGAATTTAACTCAGGAAAACAGGCTTTTCAGTCTTAGCAAGGAATTAGCTGAAATAATTATGGCAAATTCTATATTGCTAATGCAGACATTCCAAAGTAGAAGATATGGAGCTCCTGATGTCAGGTGAAGAATAACTAGTACAAGATTTGAGTGAACACAAATGCATTTCTCTCAAAAATGGTTTTCCAGAAGATTAGCACAGACATTGATTCTACAAGGACATGTATTTTTTTCGTTTATGAGAACAAGCAGTTTAAATAAATCTACTGGAATAAGATGCAATATTTGCTTAGAACTTTGCCTTGTTTGATAGGAGGCTTGATATAATTATCATATAAAGATTTTTAAATCAAAGGGATGTGAAGATATATTTTAACTGAGAACATAACAAAAGGAACAATATGATGAAATAAAGAGATCCTGGGTTTCCTATCAGTGAGTGATGTTATGTGAGTAATGAATATAAAAATGGTTTATCAGCACTAGAAGATAAAAATATGTCTGCTATATCTTAATGCCTTGAAAAGGGACAAGCAACATATTAGGTCTGATTATACTACGTTTCCATCAGTAGAATAAATGACTTAAATTGGATTTCTGATATTTCAGAACTGAAAGGGTGGAGAATTAGTCTGTCTAGCTTTTAGAATATTGCATTTGGCAAAAAAAAATCACATGTGCATACTGGGAGAGGTTAATATAAGTCACACTGTTTACAAATCTAGAAGACTGTCTTCAAAAATTATGCTTAGTCAAAACATGTTCCATCCAAGTGATAATGAGGGTGTCACAACTAATCATATGAGGAATAAAATCACTTTATAGGGCAACACAAAACAATAACATCCTGCTTAGTGGGTGAGGGAAATGCTGTGGATGTTTTTACCTAGACTTTAGTAAAGACTTAGACATTATTTCCTTCAGCATTCTCCTGGAGAAACTAGCTGCCCACAGCTTGGATGGATGCACTCATCTCTATGTAAAACATTGGCTGGATGGCCAGGCCCAAAGAATGGAGTTATATCTAGTTGGCAGCTGGTCACAAGTGGTGTTCCCCAGAGCTCAGTATTGAGGCCAGTTCTGTTTAATGTCTTTATCAGTGATATGGACAAGGGGATCAAGTGCGCCCTCAGTAAGTTTGCAGACAACACCAAGAGGAGCAGGAAAGTTGATCCGCTTGAGGGTAGGATGGCTCTGCAGAGCGATCTGGACAGGTTGGATCAATGAACCGAGGCAAATGTTGCGATGTTCAGGAAGGCCATGTGTTGGGTCCTGCACTTGGGTCACAACAGCCTCATGTAGCACTACAGCCTTGAGAGTGACCGGAAAGCTGCCCAGAAGAAAAGGAGCTGGAGGTGTTGGTCGACAGCAGGATGAATATGAGCCAGCAACATGCCCAGGTAGCCAAGAAGGCCAACAGCATCCTGGCCTGTATCAGAAATAGTGTGGTGAGTAGGACTAGGGAATGATTGTCTCCCTGTACTCAGCACTGGTGAGGCCTCACCTCAAGAACTGTGTTCAGTTTTGGACCCCTCACTACAGAAAAGGCATTGAGGTGCTAGAGTATGTCCAAAGAAGGGCAACAAAGCTGGTGAGAGATCTGGAGAACAAGTCTTCTGAGGAGTGTCTGAGGGAGCTGGGGCTGTTTAGCTTGGAGAAAAGGATGCTGAGGGGAGACCTTATTGTTCTCTACAACTACCTGAAAGGAGGTTGTAGGGAGGTGGGGGTCAGTCTCTTCTCCCAAGTAGCAAGCAATAGGACAAGAGGAAATGGCCTCATGTTGTGCCAGAGCAGGTTTAGATTGAATATTAGGAAAAATTTCTTCACCAAAAGGGATGTCAAGCCTTGGAATGGGCTGCTCAAGGAAGTGGTTGAATCACCTTGCCTGGAGGTATTTAAAAGGCATGTAGATGTGGTGATTAAGGACATGTTTTAATGGTGGACTTGGCAGTGCTATGTTAATGGTTGGACCAAACGATCTTAAAGGTCTTTTCCAGCCTAAAGGATTCTATAATTCTATAAGCAATCAGGACTCCTTTGGTTAATTTGACTGTGAGACTTAAAAACGATCCTGATCCTACTGAAGGTTTCTACACCATTTCCACTGTTATGTTGAAAGGAAAAATAATGGATATTCTGTGTCTAGTAGGCAAACAGAATTCTGTACAACACATCTTTGATACCAAGAAACATCCAATGAGATCGGGATTTAAAAAACAATTTCTTCCCAGTTTTTGACCTGTGTTGAGACTGCTATGGATCCAGAAGATAGAGAACAAAACAGGGACATTGCAAAATTGAATTCTGTTCCAAGCTCTCACATAAATCTTCTGTATGACTTTGGACAACTCACACCACATTCCTTTCATTCCCTTATGAACATTTTGACTGGTTTATGTCATTAGATAATAATCCCTGTGAGACAAAGGCTTTTATTGCGTATTTGTACAACACACAGTGCAACATTGTCAGGGCTTAATTTAAAGTCTCTAGGTATGATAAATAAACATGGGTATGTTCAACAAAAATAAAATAAACAACAAATGAGATTGTACATGACAGTATAATCAAACAAAGAAAACGAACTGTTAGGATTTGACACTATCCAGCTGTTAAAGATACCACTGGGTAGAGAGGTACATAGCATAGTTTTGATTCTTGCTATTGACATCAAAGTAAAGCTAGAGGGCAAGTTTAGGATTTTTCTAAGACAAGTTCTACCTTGCAAAACATAATTTAATCTGTTGTAGCAATTACTCTTAAATGGAGAGCCACAATTTCCCCTTTGATAATTATGTTACAAGGTTTGGAAGAGATTTGAATAACAATGCACCTAATTGTCCTTTCACACTACTGAAAGTTCCCAGTAAAGCTGGTAGAGTTATATGAAAGCTGAAAACTATGGCCATGTGAGATATGGCTATGGTGGGTCCAGCAGTTAGTTATTAGCTGCTACTCCTACTCTTAGTCTTGTCTGGTTTATTACAATGTCCTTTCAAAAACAATGGGGAGATCACTCCACACAGCACAAGCAGAATAAGCTTTAAGTTTTTTGAAGACAGCTTCATTGCATCAGAGGAGTAAACTACTTCCTCTTGTTTTTCATCATTGTTAGCTGATCTCCTAGATTTTCACCTCTGTTTTGCTCAGATTTGGTTTTCTTATAAAGACAGACTTTTTTCAAGCACAGAGCCATCCCAATAATGGCAATGTGTATGTATGTATGTGGTTTAAAGCAGGAAGCATAGCAGGGAAACATTTGCTTATTGATGATGTTCAAGATCATGTCACCTATTTAATTTACTGGAATCATGTAGTTGTTGCCTAGGACCAGCGAACAAGTGATCATTGTGATATTTCATAATGAAAACATCTGTTAGTAAAGAAGAACTTTCTCATGACTATTCATCAGATCTGTCCATCCAGGAAAGATTAGAAAATTTATGAGCACCATATATTTTAGTTATTGCTATTACTAAGTATATCCAAATCACTTACTCTTAAATATAAGTATCTTTTAAATGGTGATGAAAATCTTTTAAATGCATCAATAAGTAATCCAGAAAAATAGTCAACAGTAAGTATGAAAGTTAGAGTTTTTCCCATATCTGGCTAATGACCTGGTTAAGAATTCTGTGAGTTCCAAGGGGAGATAGTAGAGGGTAGCTTCTTTACAGAAAAAGACCTGCAGTTCCTGGTGAATACCAAGTTGAACGTGACCCAACTATGCACCTTTGTGGTAAACAAGGTCAACAGTATCCTGGGCTACATTAGAAGGAGCATTGCCAGCAGGTCAAGGGAGGTGATCTTTTACCTCTGTTCTGGAGGGCCAGAAAGTAGTTAAAAGGGCAGGTTACTGACAAAAATCAAACCAGATTGCGTGGTAAAGTGTCACTAAGTGGGGAGAAAAAGGTAAGCAACCAAATAGAGAGCCCATACTCACCACAAGAATACAGGAAGCTATATGTTATGCCTTAAAAAGATTATGTCCTGCACTGTATGGCCAAATCAATATGAGCACGCTTTGTGAAGGGCAATAAGGAAATAACTCATATACAACTTGGAACTCAAGATTGCATAGGTTAAAACATTAGCACTTTTTGTATCTATACTAATGCCACCAAAGTCATGTGTCTAATTCTAATGGTTAAGCCTCAAGAAGAATAGGAAATAAATTTTAGAAGATTTAGAGAAAATAATCACAAAGATAACTAAGATGTAGAAAAATGTTCCTTCCAGTGGAGGACTTTCAATTGGTTTCAAAAACCAGACTAACTTAAAATGAACATAAATCTGTTTGCATTACATAGTGGTGAAAATGTCATCATATCTCTGAGATAACAGTATCTTCAATGTGGTAGTCTAGTTGAATGCTGGAACACACTTAAGTATAGCATCAGCTACATTTAATTAGGTTTTATGTTTCTCTAATTCTAAAGCCCACCCTTTCAAGAAAAAAACCTGCTAGAAATCTTAGGACCTCCCAATGGCTGATGACTCAGGCAGTGAAAGAACTTTGTGCAGCAAAAGCATAATATATGCAGATAGCTTTTTCAGTTACCTCAGAGAGTCCCTTTGGCTCATCTTACTAATTCAATGCACATCTTTGAAATTGTATGCTTTGAATTATAATTTTTCCCCTTCAGAATGAAAATATTACTAATTATACAGTGAAGTCCTGACATTTAGCCTCTCTTAATTGTTCATAACTTTAAACTTCACCAACCTCTCATGAATTTGTTTCAAACTGCTGCTGATCTCTATTTCTGTTTCTTTTTCAATTGTTGTAGTAATGCTCAGGTCGTGACTTCAGGCAAGAAATATCCACAAGGATTTGATAAATGCTAATAAGATGATCACATAGACAGTAAATTTCTTTCGTATTAACAAATGTGGAAGGAGATACAGATGATAAGGAATGGTACTGTAGCAGAACAATTCTAGTTTATGTCTTTTATAACATTGCTTTAAGCATCAGGCTTTCAAACTGTAAACAAGCAATTGGTAACAGGCTCTTCTGTGCAGAAAGGAGCAAACAACCCCACTAACAAGACTATTGTAAACCAGAAATTTAAATTTGAAGTTAACAAAAGAAACAGCCACTTAAATGATTAGCCAAAATCTGCGTATGATAAGAAAAGATGAGTGCAACAACTATCACTTTGATAGTTTGATAGCTGTGCAGCTAAATCCACCTAATATCAAGAGCCTCAGTAAGAATCAGGTTTCTGATATAGCCTTTGGCTATATGTCTGAGTGAAGCCAGAGAGAAAGTTAAAATGTCAACACTGCATCTCAAAAAACTCAGTGTAAGTGTGGTCGTCATTTAATGAAGTCAAGTAAGATCTTTCAAAACCAATGATTTAGCCAAGGCATTCTGAAACTATGACCCCATAGAAGACATAATCCACATGTTTGAATCCATGGTCACTAAAGAAAAAGGTCTAATTCAAACTTCAGCCTCACTTGACTGTTTTTAGCAGAACCAGGCACTGTTGCCACAGTTCCTCTGAATTGTTAGTACTTTGTCAACTCATTTGCTTCCTTCAACATTAGTCGTATGTTGCTTGTTCTGATAGATAGGCCTGTGATATAAATGCATTAACTTAATTCATCATCATCATCTTAAATCTTTTGTACTTATATGTCCCTATGCAAAGTGCAGTAGATGATAATGTTCTAATTTAACAGCACTTTTTAAACTTGCCTACCATAGATATAAATGAGAATGTAGGTTTATGTAAATTTTTGTATCTTTATTGGCAAAATCAAGTTACTTTAGAGAATGAATTTAATTAGTATGGAGTCTTATTTAAAATGTGTTTGTTTGCTACCATATCATAAAGAGAAATGTGTCATTTGCATGTGTCTCAAGCTGTTAATGCATCTGATTTCTTAGCACTGAATTATATCACAGGCAACTTCTAAGTTTGTAAACACGAACAAATTAATGTCAGTCCTTCACGTAGGAGTCAATTACATTTTCATATTAGCCATGAGTTGCATCTATTTTCCATAGAGATATTAAAACCTTATTTAAAAACAATCATTTGGAAGGGAAATGTATGGATCACTTTCCAAAGCACGACAGCCACTGATCTCAGACTGTTGTTTTCTGTCACATTCTTTGAATTTAAACCAGTGATGTCTGGAACTAAATTGTCTTTGCATATACAGAGAGCAGAAATATGCCAGCCTGCATCTAGGTGGTATTAAATTCTGTTAATGGTATGACCATCACAATCATTGTTTAAATAATATGCATCCATCCAATGTTTTGTAGCAAACCATCCCACAATATGTAGCTTTACATAACAGCTCATGCACCTTCCTTCATCAGCACTGAAGAACACCACCAACCTTGTCACTGTCACTTGGTTCAGCAGCTTCTATGTACTTAGCTGGCCTGCCCCACTCTCTGGCTGGGGTGGTGGGACAGTTCTGACTGGTGGTGCCCTGCCCTGCCAGCTCCTGGTTCCCTGGGATGCCTGGGAGCCGCTGGACCACACTGTGCCCAGACAATAGGCAAAACTACCTGGCTACCTCCCCTTAGAGCACTCCTTGTGAGTCTGATCTGTGATGAAAATAAAAGCTAATTCAAAGACTGATTTTGTTTAGTTTGGTTTAATGTATTCATGGTGCCTCATGTGGACCAGTACACAGTTACATGTTGTCATTCTCTGTTTTTTCTTCATGTTCTTAGCTGTTTGTACAGAGCCATGTAAATGAAGATGTTCATGGCATATTCAGTCACTGGAAAATATTATTGTCATTAGAAAAGTCGGTATCTTGGAAACTTGGTATTAACCTCTCTTATCTGGAAACCTGGGGATGAAGCGATTAATTACTTTACTTTAAATTTAGTCACTGCTCTACAATTATTTGTTTTATTTTAGTCTCTCCACAAGATATATGGTTTTGAAGTACCAAACAAGAAATAAAAGGAAGTTGAGTATTTTGAAATATTGTTATGATTTGGCAATAGTAAATGCTTCCCATGTGGAGCAAGAGGCCCTTTTTTAAATCTTGGTTGGCTGTACAGTGAACAAGAGTACTGGGAAGGACAATCTGAATTATTTGGTATCTCTGAAAATTAAATATTTTCTCTGCATATACTTCCTATAAAATTAGGTCAAATTCTAATACCAGTTTTGAAGCGTAAGTCAGAGTCACTTTGTTGATTTCAGACTGGAGACCTGGAGAGTTCTAGTACTTATATAATTTCATGTTTTCTGCTGTCATCAAGATGGCAGCCTTCCCAAAATTTGTAGGGATGACAAAATTATATTGCCTGTTACTTCCCCAAAAAAAGTATTGATTCATTTAATAGATTTTGGCTCTATGCACAGAATTGTCTTTAATAAATAATTTTCCTACTCTCTTAAGATTTTTTTTCTTGAATTTACATAGTTTTTATAACAAGTCTCTTTGATTAAAAGCACTATTAAGTATGGTTAAGAATGAATGGAACCAAATTTGAGCAATTCATCATTTTCAATTCCACAAGCCAATATTGGTAAGTATAGAACAGCTCTGGCTGTTCTTCACTGAGATATGGGTAATTTTTCAAAGCCTAATGCCTGTCCAACCTGGAAAACAGCCATAGCATATCTTATAAAAATTCCATTCACCAGCATTATTGCAACTACGAAGCTCAGTAAGACTCTGCAGAGGTTGTTGACAGGTCTCTGTAGAGTTTACAGCTCTTCCAGACTGTAAGTAGAAAGTTTACTATGGCTCCCTCTAAATGACCTTGTTATGCTTGCATTCTTTGCAAAACAGAGATGAAAAATAAGGTAAGTACTACTCTCTGTCCTGTCAACCTGTCTGTTCACTGAAGAACTGCAGCACAGTGGAATCTCACTCATTTGCAGACATAACTTGGCTAAGAGCCGCTCCTTCTTCCAAGAAAGCAGGTGTGCAGGCTATTTTCTATTCATGAAAATAAAATGAAGCCAGTGAACAGTTTACTGGCCTTGAAGCCAATTGGCATGGTCTATGTCCACACTGACTAGCAGCTGACTTACCTTCTCTTCTGGGATCTACGTTGAGTTTGACTTTCAGTTCTCGGTGGCTGCGGTACCATACCTCAGAGAGGTGCTTTTGTAGGATGAGACAAAATGTGTCTCTTCTTGCCTCTCTGAGTGTG
Organism: Nycticryphes semicollaris; assembly: GCA_013400055.1. Classification (NCBI taxonomy): domain Eukaryota; kingdom Metazoa; phylum Chordata; class Aves; order Charadriiformes; family Rostratulidae; genus Nycticryphes; species Nycticryphes semicollaris. The sequence continues at coordinate 110,825 of VXBJ01000244.1, read as the reverse complement.
GCATAAGGGCAGGTAGGAGCACCTGAGCATACAAAACCTGAAGGATGGTGAAGGACCCAAGGAAGTATGCCTAGGCCAGTGTTTTTCACACAACATACTGGAAATAGTCTCCAGCACAGGCTTTTCCCTGGACTGTTCCTGGGCATCATCTCAAAAAGTGCTAGTTGGCACTGACCAAAATGATGTCAGGAGCTAAAGAGTGTGAAGGATTAACAGTACCTTTCTCAGTCTCATGTCTTAACCCATATCAATTTCAAAATATAGACAAAGCCACAGGGTCTGAAAAAGACCTTTTGCACCACAGGACACAAAGAAAGAAGGTCATGGTTTTACAGATGAGGGCTTTTACTGCTATCAAAAAGGCAGTTTCCCTAGGCTGCTATAGTTGCACGGCTAACCAACCATTGGCAAGCAACTCTTGTTGATAGTGATGAAGGGTTATATTGCTGCTGCCAACTGGCAACTCTTATTTTAAGAATGTACCTGAAATTAAGTATGGTTTCCAGATAAAGTAGATTTCCAATTGTAGCATAAGATGCTTATTGTTTGTTTGCAGACAAAAGTGAAGAGTCATGTTAACCAAGAGTACCATGTCATGGATTTAGGAAACCACATGAACATCATCACTGCAAAGCAGTGGCAAGTTGCAGCTCAGGATTCTCAGAATATCCAGCATTCTTACTCTTTGACTTTGGCAATGATGAAGCAATCATGAGGATGCTCTTGAATGCCTTTGTTTTGGGATTTGCTGTCTTTTCTTTCCCAGCTGAGGTAAAACCCTGCATACAAACCATATGACCGCAACGAAATTAAAATATGCTTTCAGCATTTGAGTCTGGAACATCTGTTTGCGAGGCCGAAGGAAAAGTTGCACTTGATTCAGAAGCACAAAGTGCAAATTTTACAAACTGCACAGAACTGCAAGTTCACACCAGGATACCGTGTCTATTAAACTAAAGAGAAGTACTCTACGTGCTAAAGTTCACTGTTGTTGAAGCACTCTTTCAGCAGCTCATACCAGTGCCCTGTCTGAAGCAATACAGAGGCAGGGTCAAGGAAAATTAAGATGCTGTACAAGTTAACATCTAGGCCATATGTGGTAGTTGTAAGGAGTAATCGATTGCTAATGCTTGCATTGTTTTATGGATTGTGAAATACCCTGGGACAGGTTTTAATGATATGTTACTTGGTATTGAAGTGCCTGTTGTTCTTACTTTTTTAGAGTCCTGGTGTGAATGGACTGCCAATCTGCAAGGGTTACAGTATGCCAAATTAATTTTATAGATTGTGTTGGTAAAGATCAATTCATTTAGCAAATAAAATATCAGTTAATTGTATCTCTGTGCTTGCTCATTAGGGACATGGGGTGCCATTTAATTGGTTCATGTAAATTGCTTGAGCTTTTGTGTGTGCCTGTGCCCATTTTAATACATCTTTTTGCAGATCAGTGGCTTCCTCTTTCTTGCTTTTAAAGCACCAAGAATGCATGCTTAAATGTGGTAACTTAGAAAAATACTGGCAACAAGTAAAGATATTTCAATCACTAAATAAGGTTCAACTAGTAATTCAGAAATGGGTAGGAAGGCATCTTTGGTAGGAAGAGAGAAGGATTTCCTTGTAGATTACTACTGAATTCAGTAGAAATTAAAAAATTGTGGTTTGCCAAGTGTGTTTGGCTTAATTATTCTCCATCTCTTTCCCAACACTGGATTTTCAGCATCACCCATCCCAAGGTGGTCCCTTTCCACATAAAAAGAAACTGGAAAAAAAACAATCCAAGCACTAAATGTAGTACTGCTTCATAATTTTAACAGCCATAATGCATCATAGGCCAGCTGGCAGTTGTTGCCCAAGATCAGATGCGGGGACCATTGTCAATCACATCTTCAGATTGCACAAACAGGAGGCTGCGCTGGACTGCTGGTTAGTGTCTTTTGTCTTTCATGATTGTTCATTTGGCACTGCTACCCAAGCCTATAAGTGCCCAGCTTAGTGAGATTGCATTATGAAGATTAATTGTTTTATTACTCAAGCCAAAATTATGGTGCTTGGCCTATTCTCTTCATCTGTTAACTAAAATATAAGTATCCCTCTCTGTGCAATTATCTGCACAGGAACACATCCTTAACTTCCTGTAACAGGTGTTACCCAACCATCAGGAATCAGCAGGTCTCTGCTAGTACTGTGCGGGAAAAACGAATACTGAATAAGGCTTTCTAAAATGCCATCCATCTTCCAGTAAGTAGGTGGACAGAATGGTTAGAAGACACAATATTCAGAAGCTGTAGGGATAACAGGGGTTGGGGCAGGGGTCATCTGTACTCAAGGCTGTCATGTACATCTTCATGACACTCTTACTGCAAGCTGAACATGTAGAGAGGCCAGAAGTAAAAGACTGGCATGTAATTGAGGCCTGAGGAAAAAGCCTCAGGATGGAGCCTGTAATATTGTCACTACATTATTGGTATACTTTAAGCGGAATCCAGGCTGCTCCTGTAAGAACAGACTTTGGGTTTTGAATGCCTCCAGACATGGAGACTCCACCACATCTCTGGACAGCCTGTTCCAGTGCTCTGCCACCCTCAAAGTAAAGAAGTTCCTTCTCATGTTTAGGTGGAACTTCTTATGTTCCAAGTTGTGCCCATTTCCTCTTGTCCTGTCACTGAGCGACACAGAAAAAAAGACTGGTCCCTTCCTCTTGACTCCCACTCTTTAAGTATTTATAGGCACTGATCAGATCCCTCCTCAGTCTTCTCTTCTCCAGACTAAAAAGACCCAAGTCTGTGCCTTCTCCAGCAGTTTCCTGTCTTTCTTGAATTGGGGAGCCCAGAACTGGACACAGTACTTCAGATGGGGCCTCACCAGGGCAGAGTAGAGGGGCAGGATAACCTCCCTCAGCCTGCTGATCACGCTCTTCTCCAGGATGCCATTAGCTTTCTTGGCCTCAAGGGCATATTGCTGACTCATGGTCACCCTGTTGTCCACCAGGTCTCCCAGGTCTTTTTCCTCAGAGCTGCTCTCCAGCAGGTCAGCCCCAACCTGTACTGGTGCATGGGGTTATTCCTCCCCACATGCAGGACCCTACACCTGCCCTTGTTAAATTTCTTCAGGTTCCTCTCTGCTCAACTCTCTCACCTGTCTAGGTCTCGCTGTATGGTGGCACAGCCTTCTGGTGTCAGCCACCCTCACAGTTTTGTGTCATCAGCAAACTTGCTGAGGGTACATTCCATCCCTTCATCCAGGTCACTGATGAAAATATTGAAGGGGAATGGACCCAGTACAGACCCCTGGGGGACCCCACTTGTTATGGACCTCCATCTAGATTCTGTGCCCCTAATCATGACCCTTGGAGCTCCATCTTTCAGCCAGTTTTCAATCCACCTCACTGTCCATTCACCTAATCCACGCTTCCTAAACTTACCTGTGAGCATGCTGTGGGAGACTATGTTAAAAGACTTGCTGAAGTCAAGGTAGACATGATCCACTGCCCCTGCCTTATCTATCCATCCAGTCAAGGCTATCAGGTTAGTCAGACATGATTTCCCCTTGGTGAGTCTGTGTTCACTACTTCTGATATCTTTCTTTGCCTCCAGATGATTTGAGATGATGCCCAGAATTAATAGTTCAGTTCCATCATCTTTCTGGGGATGGATGCGAGACCTTACAGATAAATGCTGCAGAGAAGTACCTATAGCAGCTCCAAAGTCTTTGACCACCTTAGTTTGATGGGGGTGAAGATGCATGCTGTGACAGTCTATATATTTTAAACAGAAGAACAGTAACCTGCATGATATTGTAATTATTTATTACTCTCTTTGCGGTAAATAATTTGAATACCTTTCTGATTCGGTCAACGTTGTTTTGTCTTTTGTGTGTACTTGTGTGAAGTACACTTGGAATCAAGTTCACTTTAGTTAAGATAAGGGCTTCTCTCCATCCTACATAACATTCTGCTGTCAGTATCAACTATATACAAGAAGAGCCTCCGTGAAGCCAGGTACCTTGGAGTGAAAGGGCCACCTAATTTATATTTGTGAGAGTAACTTGACAGTTTGGAGCCAATTCAAGGTAAAACTTCAATAGAATTGCACCATTATAAAACTACTGTGAGCAAGAGCAGAATCAGTAAAGGTGCTGCTCTATGTCTCACACTGTGTAGAGAGACTCAAATCAGAGTTGATCCTGAGTCGCGCTGCCTCCATATTTAACACGGCATTACAACTGGTTTCATATCCCACAGACAGAAAGGGGATGACTAATTCAAGAACCTTCTTTAATTAATAACCTAGATATTTAATCAGCAGCTGTTTACTTCATCCACCTTTCAGCTATTTAAAGATATTCTGCCTGCTTATCTTTGAAGTCCCTTGTTTACCCCTCGTTGAGTGTGTGATGAGTTTTGACATACTGTGCTAATTTAACTTTGTTTTTCAAGTCTATGGCACGAGAACAGATCTTCAAGCTGGTTTTCATTGTATCTTTATATTCTCATAGCTGAGACATAATCAGCTAGAATCTTCCAGAAACACTGGAGGTTGTAGTATTGTCAGTAGAAAGAAGATGGAGAACTGTTGTGTCCCAGAGCGTGCAGAGTCCGCACATGGGCTACACCATGGCAGTCTATAAATAGATACTGCATGAGGCAGCCTGATAACCCCTTCCACCTTGCTCTCCTGATGTGAATCGCCTCGTTAAAAACTTGAAACATAGCCGTGATATCACCAGATAGCACTGGGTATATACTGAGACATCTTAATAAAGCTTATGTTCAGCTAGTCACTGCGGGCAAGAAGGCATTCAGCTGATGGTTTAACTGCACTTATTTGGTGAGGAGCAATGAATTATTGCTGCCACCAAGCATGAATATTTTATGGGTAGTGATATTTGTTAATAAATGCATGTTTGGAAGTTTCGGGGTAGCAAGGGGAGAGTCAATGCCAGGCTCTGTAGTGTTGAAACACAAATCAGGTATTTCTTGACATAAATAGAAAGGATAAAGCTCACTTTCCCCGACGGAATGAATCTTACTGACAGTACGATTCTACTGGTACTCATTATGCTCTGGGATGAAAATGTAACTGCTTTGTTTTTTAAAAAACTTGCTATCTGAAACCCAGGTATTTTGCTTGTTATAAAAAATAACCAGTTGTATAGATAGATGAGTGACAGATTTAATAGTGCTGGACTACGTTGAGTAGACCTATATCAGCGGTACCCTTATAGCAGGAGAGCAACTTTGTTTCTATCTTGCATGGCAGGGGAATACGTTTGAACACAGAAATATTTTTCGATTTTAGAAGAACGCATTCAAGCATTAACCTTCGGGGTATTAGTCATTATCTGTGATAAATGACCAACTGGTAAAAAACAGCTCAAAGCAAAGATAAAATTAATGTTGTAGCCAAACATCAGCAGATAAAATTTGGTTGAGCAGCTGTGTTTCTAAATCAACTGTCACCTAATATGTCACATAATCCATGTCATATTGTGAAGTAGATGTTTTGCTCAAAAGAGGATCAACTGATAAGCATGCTGCATTGTTGAACTGGAACTGGGCTTCACCTATGGGGAATTTTTCTTACCCTGACAAGTCATTGGCCTGTTGGTGAACCTATGCTGAAGTATTTTCTTTGTTCTGTCCATGACAGTTCAGACACTGGGCATTCCTGAAAGACAAAAAGAAACCTGGGATGCAAAGCCCTCATTGTTTATATGACAGTTTAAATGGGATAAGCGTGTTGATACAGGATACTGTTGTGGTTTTTTCTAAGAAAATTTCACATTATACTTCACAATAGTTCAGGTGATGTGACTGATACTAAGATTTTAGGAAATCCTCTTCAAAATACAAGAAATTTAAGTTTGTTTACAGAGCTCCTAAGTTATATGAATGCCACATGAAGGAACACACACAATAAATTACACAAGTGCAGGCTTACATGACAGTAAAGCTACTAAGCTGGGCTCCTGCTTAGAAATGAGTTCCAGCAGCACCTCATTACAAGGTGCTGTGCTTATATGAGTTATTAATACTGAAGAGTATGAGAAAAGGTGTTGCACAGAGTACGTTTGGCATTCAGAATATAGATTTTCCTTCCAGTTTGAACCTTCATGGAGGTATTTGGGTTAAAGTTTCAGAATTATTTCCACAACCACAGAGATAGCAAATGTTGTCCTCATAATAAAACAGGTATGGTCCATACTGGTAACATCACTCCATGGGCTGCAAGTTAAATAAGGGATGTTGTTAACGAGGCCTACATTGTAGTATGACAGATACTGTGAAACATACTGCTGTGGCTGTGTTATCTAAAGCAAGAATGTCTACTAGTGAAGCACTTCCTCACAGACACTTATACTCTCTCTGCTGCTATTGCACAAAGTTAATTTGTATAGCTTGAACTACCAATCAATAATTTTTCCATTAACTCTGCAGCAATGAAAAGTACTGAAGTGAAACAATTGATATATTCAATAGCTAATTCCCAAATAATAGTTTTGGAAAGGGTTTGAGCTGACATTATTTATCATCTATGATAAAGGTTTAAGTTTCCAATAAGTTGCCTACAGAAGTTACAAAACAAAACAAGTGCGTTAACCTTCAGTGCATATTCAGCCATCCTAGTTACTGTACTGGCACTGAGTCTTTTCTTCATTATGCTTCTCATCTGCCTGTGTGTTCTCTTTATCTTTCCTTATTTTTCTTTACTGGTGAAGATTTCCATTATGTGTGGACCAGCATAAAAATACCTATTATGTACAAGAAATCAGAGAAAAATTGTAAGCCTGACATTTTGCAGATTCCTGAAAAGGGACAAGATGAATTTCTCTTCTAAGAGATCAAGACTTGATCCTGGACTACTTGTCCAAACTTCCAGTGAATTCAGTGTGAGTTTGAGGACAATGAGAAAAAAAGGATGAACGACCCTAAAAAGATAATGTTGCCAGGGTTCCTAGCAGCTTATTCATGAACAACTTTCCACTTCTTTCTGGCTGCTAGTTTTATTCCACCACACAGAACAAGAAGTCTCCCATATCCAAGGCATAAAAGTTATTTATTCATCCCACGTATAAGCAGCCTGTAAAACACCAACCAACCAATCTTAACCCCTTCTGATGCTCGGGTACAAGTGTCAAGCAAGATTTATCTTTGGTTTCTGTTCCACAAGACAAAGGATAAACTCTGTACTGGGAAAACAAAAAGGATATTTACACGTTTCTGTTTATCCCAACCTGCACCAAGTGGTCACATCTATCTTTTTTGACTTTTCTCCCGAGTTTATTAAGTGAGCGAATCACCCTTGCAAGTACACAGCCCATCTTAAAAAAATCTCTGGTAAAAACACATGACCAATGGTGCCAGTCCCTACAGCTTTTATCTGCTTCAAAAACTGGGACAGTCCTGTAATTCCTACCCAAAGGTCATAGCAGAACTGTTAGCTCCTTCCTGAAGGCTGAAAATTCAAGACTTTCCCAGAGTTGGTAAAATCTAATCATATATCAGCATTGGGATTGAACCACAAGAGAAGGATTAATCCAATTGCAAAGATGCACCATGAATCTTCAAATTGCACCAATTGTAAAGTCCTTTTACCAAAATGAAGTTCTGTAATGTAAAAGGAAAAAAAAAAACCTGTTGTTGAGTTAATAGCCTTTTTTAACTGAATCTTAATTTCCATTTAATGTATGCTATTATAAATGTCCAGTCCCACATCTCAGGACAAAAATACTTAATGCATAAGAATGCATAATACATACAAGAATAAAATGGAGGCAAGGATAGGAAGTCACTTAATTAATCTAAGTTCAGGATGAGTTTCGCTGCACAGTAGAATTCAAAATTAACATGATTTGCTGATTCTCCCGTGGATTTCCTGCTTCATTACAGAACAGCCTTACCAAGACTGAAAATTATTACTATAGTTTAGTAAGCTTCCACATCCACTTGGCTTTTTCCAGGGGGGTGAGAAGAGTTAGGGTAAATTGAATGCCTATGTAGTTAATTAAAGAAATGTAACACCTTCTCCACAGATAAACCTCAGTCCTCTGTTTTTAGTATTTATTAACCCTCTGCCTTCCTTTTAGAATTCAGAACTTGAATTTTCTTCTAAACATGAAAGTTCCCAGCAGTCTCAAATCCCAAACCCAAGCATTTTCTCAGTACACAAATAGCAGTCTTGTGTGGTAAAATGCAGGAAAAGACAGGTAAAGGGAAAGATTATCGTGAGCAAAAGAGCATGTAAGGTTATCTCTGCATGTATCTTCCTCAAGAAGGCATAAAATTGTTGGAAAAGGGGACTGCACTGGAAACTTTTGGGAAAGAAGGTGCTTTCCCCAAAGGAGAAAACAAAACCCAGTAATGTGCTGCTGGTCACAGCGCATTGCAGAAATTCATGTTCAAGTAACCCATTCTTCTAAACTCCAGTGGGCTCCTCAAACTTGGTAAAAGTTGGCAGCTTCCTAAAGAATGAAGTGGGGTGGTGGGAAAGTAGGGGAAAGGGCAGTAGTTAAAGTTATGAGGCACTTATTTGTGGCTTAAAATAAAGACAACACAAAATACAGTGGGCTGGGCTGCGATTCATTGACCTTTTTCAAATTTCAGGAACAGACATCTAAAATAACATCTCAGAGCACCTTATTGAGATACTGGAGGGAGCCTACACCTCTCTATCTGCTAATATAAAAATTCTTGTTATCTGTCCTCTACAGGCAACTTAGTAATTTACAAGTAGAGTTCCTAAGGTCCTTTGCATGTTCTTTTAAATATGAGGTCCTAGATAACAAAAGCTGCTTCAAGGAGGCACTGAAGTGTACAATCTGACCTGACCTTCACCTGCTTCAAGTACAAACCAGACCATCACGTACAGATGCCAGTCAGACAGATGTCCTGGTTTATTTCTCTCCCTGTCTCTATCTTTGGATACCAGTACCTAAACATCGAGTGTCTGTATCTAATGTATCTGCATTATACACAGAGCAACAGTCTCCGAAAAAGCATCTACACAACTGAATTCCTGTGTATTGGGACTGACATGCACCAGCGTGTGTACACACACACACAGAGCAATTACATACATAATTATCACCTGTTTCTCATCTATAACTTGCTCTTTGTCCATGCAGTTGCTGTGTCTGTGAGCAACACCACAGGCATAGTTCTGAAACTTTAGCCCGATGTGCCATCTAGTGACACATCTGCTCTAGTGACACACGTGCTCTAGAGAGCAGATGATCCTGAAAACCAACCCCAGATTCTTTCTAGCATTTTACCTGAAATAGAAATCACTGACACTTGCCACATGAGATCACTTCAGTTTGCAAGGGTTTTGTGTTTTCAAGTTTTTACTTTGTGCTTTGGATGCTGTAATCACAAGTCTCCATACAAACCTATGTGTTTGTTTTGAAATAATGCTTAGCCTGCAATGGACAACTGTGTAGCTGCTTTTTCAGCATCTCAAGTTATGTTTACTACCCACATTTTTAGAAAGTCCTCCTTTATGGTGGTCCAAGAGCTTTCTAGGTACCTGAGATGCTATACTGGGAATAGTCCTTTCCTCTTCTTCGCTTTTTCCTATCTGCAGTTAGAACAGCTTGATTAGTTTATAATGGGGTTCACTCGTATTTGAAAATGTACAATTGCCAGAAAATTGGTGTAGAGAAAGAAGATGAGGGAGGAGAAATTAACATTTTATTCTGAAAAATGCCCTTAGTTTAAATATTAGCAAGAGGTCATTATTGAGGCGAGCAATGTCACCTTTGCAACCATACCTGAAAGACAGTGAAGAGATACAAGGAAATTGACAGAAGACCTCAAGTTTAATTTTGCATTTTTATGATTTGCATGGGGTTTTGTTTTAAATAAAACATTTCTTAAGCTATCTGTATATGGGTTATATATATGTTAAATATATATACATATCAACATGCCTATAACAGTTTAAAAACAGACACCCGACAAATTAATGTCTAAACAAAGAGTATTTAACACTTATGCACTAATAAAGGTCAAGAAAAGGAATCAACTGTTCTCAAACATTTTATAAGCAGAAGATAGTCACTAAGATAGTCACTACTCAAACTTTTTTTTTTAAATTTAAATTACTCACTCAGCTGCTACAAAAGTGGAACAAAATCAGAAGAGATGATTCAAGCTGGAAAACACTTCAGGACCTCAAAAGAGAAACAGACAATTAACAAGAAAAACAATTAACAGAGAAAAAAGCACAGTCAGATCTGGTAATGGAAGTGGCCACTACTGTAGCAATGCAGTTGTCATTTTGGATGCCATTTAGCCTAAAGAATAAATTAATTCACCTAAGCTAATGTCAGAGTCACACTCCACAGACCAGCTATGTGCAGCGGTGACCATTATAACTATTTTTACTGGCATAAATTTTTTTAAGTGACCAGTGAGATTGATTACCTCTAATTTTGGCATCCAAAGGCTCTAATTTACAGAATGAGCTGCACAGCTGATACCTGAAGGTACATTAGCCTTGTAATTTTTTTAAAATTTCACCATAGAAATTTTTTTTTAATATTATTTTTTAATTACTCACGCAATTTTATTTTAATTTACTTTAAATACTCCTGTTCCCACTAAGTCTTAGTTGGTTATTGATTTCAGAAACCAAAATTGGTCAGGTGCCAGTTCTAAATGGCTCACAGGCCAAGATTGTTGATTCCAGATGGTAGTGTGCTATCAGCTCCTTTTAATATGCCCATTTCCTCCACAACTAAAATTTAGCTGTGAATGTGCTCAACAGTCCCATCTTTGTAAATACATTGTCCTTTTAGTCACGTATCTGCTACAGCCAGCAAGGGGATTTGCAAATCCCCAAGTTGTTCTAAATTAATGGGGAGTTGGATTAGATGATCTCTGGAGGTCCCTTCCAACTCTGACAATTCCGTGAAAAATAATGTACGTAGCTTGTAGAAATGGACCAGATGAATTGATCCATCTCAATGATAAACTTCATGGGCCAGACTGGCCTGGTTTGCCTGCTGCCTTCATTTCTCAGTTGGAACTATCAAACTTATAAAAAAAGGTGCAGGATTCTCTTCGGGATGACAGGTGATGCCAGTTCCAAGCCTGCAGTTAGACAAGCAGCAGAACAGAAGCAAAACTGCTCTTTCTTAAGCTTTCATGGGTACAACATTCATAAAAGAAGAAGAAATACTGTTTCATCTGCTGAGCTGAAGTTTCTACACAGAGGTTGTTTAGCAGTAAAGACACAGAAAGATATCTGTAGTCTACAGAGGTACAGTGTTCCCTTCCCAAGGAGGATCCAGAGCACTAAAAGGGCACTGTTTAGATTCAGTCTCTAGTCTGAACACATCAGTCTTTAGACAATACTTCAGTCACAGGACACACAGCTTTGCAGCTAGGGCAACATAAGTTCTCTTCGTCCAGAGCCGTGAGCAGGAAAACAGGCAGAAACAGTCATGGTAGCACTGTCTTTATCAAGTATGTGGTATAGCATCACTTCTGTGAAGCTGTGAAAGTCCACGACAGCGTGAAAACCTCCCTCCCTGCTCTGTGATGGACTAGAGCTAGCAGCTAGCCAGATCTCATGGTGTCAACCAGGTCTTTTGCTGGTGCTCAGATCCAATGGTGGACCAGTCCTCTCCTCTCACTTTCTTCACTGAAGTTTCCTCTCTCAAGGTCTGATAGAACTGGGCTGACTGATAACAGCGTGTTACTAAACCTGACTCATGCAGCAGGCAGGTGGAATACCTCATCATAATTGATATCTCTCCTGGAAAGGCTGTAGACCTGGGAAAATTGAGAGCTGGATAGGAATTTCAGACAATGAAAAAGCTGTGCAACATTCTGTGTATCTGTATGCAGATCAACAATACTGAAGGTCCTTTTATTTCACATCTTTGTTTCCCTTTGGGAAACACCTTGTACAATAGTATAGGTTCAGATAACACCAGTTTCCTCTTCTATGTTAATATAATTATAAAATCTGCATTCCAACTAAAGCTGTTGCTCAATTTGCAGTTATTCAGTTATGCCCCACAAGCTGAAGTAATACACTCCAAGAAGCATTCCAAGGCGGTGAGGGCACCCTGGGTCAGACCCTAGGCAACTCTGGTTGCCCCCGTGGTTTCTCCTACCCAGAACTATTGAACTACCAATGGTATACAGAAGGAAAGCAGTGCTCCGTCTGGAGTCTAATGGAGAAGTTTGGAGACATTTGAATGTCTAATGGGTTTCTGATAGCCCCCTGACAGCACATATAAAGGTAATAATGGGTACAAAGTCAAGGCAAGAGCATCAGTAAGGATGAGACAGTCACACAATGCAGGTCCCCAGCTCCCCTCAGTCACACAAGACCGGAGTATCCCTGAAGGGTATTTTGTGCTGTTACCCTAACAGGCAGAAAGCTGCAGGGCAGAGACTCCATGCAGCAGGCAGATGCGAGGAACTTGGACAATTACCGTCGTCTTCTTAGTATTTCTGCCCACTGTGTTTAATGAAAGGAGCTGAGCACAGTAGGAAGAGAAGGACCCAATAGCCAGCTGCAGGGAAGGAGCTGCTCCAGCCCCATGCCATCCAGTACCCTCTGCTTTTACTTCCCTTCTTGTATAGCTCCACTCTCCTCCTCCTTTATGTGCTACATGGAGGAATGGTAGTGTAAGGAGCTTTCTATACTGTATATGGCAATACTTCTTCTTCAGACCCCTACCTACTGTCATACAGCTGCTACAAGCCCAAATGATGTTTCTGTCCCTTTCCACCATGACTGCTGCAGGTAGGACATCATCCTACAAGAGCCTTAAGTGGCTGAAGGAGACAACAACACCTGCGTTATGCTGCACGTTGCTACACAAACAGCAGATTCAATGGCTTTTAAATCCAAGACATGTTTTTAAGAATTGTGGTCTGTTTGAGCCAAGCAAGGCAATTTTACGGTTTCTAAAAGCCCAGAACAATCCAGCTACCAATTGCAAAACTGGGCTGAGCCACTCATTAGATCAGATTTGATATTTATAAATAATTCTGTGTGGATGTATATAGGACAAAGCACAGTTCAGCCATCTGCCACACAGCTGGATGGCTTGTGTCACACACTGGCTGTTTTGAAGGTTGACAGGTGTAGCTTTCCTGAAAGAAAGAAAAAAAGAAAGAAAAAAAGAGAAAGACAGGCAGAAGGGAACAAGTAGTGGTGCAGAACCACAGAATCTCCACAGTCTTTCATAGTTTATGTTTGCTATTCTGTTTCCCTCAGCAATGTGCTCTTTCAGCACTTCCCAGGTGTTCATTCAGCCACATAGCTGGTGTGTCTAATGCATGTAAGTTTTTGCACTGGCTTTTTTAAGCTCTTTTGTGAGAAAAAAGAGCTTGTGCTGGTGAGATGCGCATAGTGGAGGGGACAAAGGCCTGCCAGCTACCATCATGGTCTGCTGGCTTCCTCATTTTAGTTACAATTGAATGTTTGAGTTCTGGATATGGTTGCATTGCAAGAAAGTATGTGTAGAAACACTTCCATCAATACGCATGTATTAAAGAATCTGGTCTGGTCTCTCTATTCTTTCCCAAGACAACAGCCATCTTAGTTTGCTGTCTGGTGATGTGCAGAAGGTGAGTAGAAGGAGTATTTGTATGGACTTGAGACAGAAAAGTTTGTGGAAGAAAGAGTTGCTGAACAGCTGTAGTAAATACCAGAGAGAACAGAAAACCTGAGCATCTGCTCTTTGTTTCTAATACTTGTCCTCTTGCTGGAATGGGAATGAAGAAGCAGGAGACAGCGAAGGGTCTGCACCAGGAATTACAACAGTTGTCTCAAAGTCCATACATAGTAAATAGCCAGGATAACCTTATAAATGTTTAGAAAAAGCTCAGTATGAATGTGGGCTGACATGGATAACATTTTGAGTTGACAGGGTGTAGTGCAGGCACTCAGTCTAGAATAATCGACCCGATTTCCAGCAGTTCTCATTAGCCATAAGCCTTGTAATGGACTGAGTGTCAGTGAAGGGTGAAGAGATGAAACACAGCAGTGTGAACCCTTGGTTTAAGTACTGGAAGGTAAATCGATATAATACAAATCTTTCTAATCACTTTGTACTTCAGCTTTGTGTCTCAGCATAGTCTCCAGAGATGAGGAGTTAAAGGGAAACAAAAAATGAAGAAAGGAAACTGAAAAATTTTAAGTTCTTTGGATCTGACAAGTCTAAAATTATGATTTCATATCATATCTGAAATAATTATTTTAGAAATTATTTCCCATGTTTTCTCTTAACACCTATGCCATATACCAAATGCCTATAGAATAAAAATCTAAAGCTTCAAATTGCTAGCTCAGAAGTGCTGTGAACTTATTTCATCTCAGATGTCAGTCACATGTGAAATGAGTTTGATATGTTCGATTTCTTTTCACAGCTAGCAGGAATCTTGGTTCCTTTCTTAGCACCAGAAATATATATGTATATCTGGTTTGCAATTCTAGTTCACATTACAAATTATCATCAAAGTTCATTGGCAAAGCTGCTTGCAAGAAGTTGCTTGCAAAATGTTATCTAGTTAAGTGTTTCACTATAAATTCCTCTTATTAATGAGAAAAAAATAATCATAAATATAAGGCACATAGCTATACATAACATAAAAAAGAAAGAGGATGAAAGACAAGAGAGGTTCCACTTTCCTCAAGAGATTGAATCTTATTTGCACAAATCTGGAGAAACGGGCAGAATTTTACAGTGTATACTGGAAGCAGGGACTGAATAAAGAGCAAAATAAATAAATGTTTTTGTCAGTTTACCTTTCATGCCCAAAGGAATACTACAGCCAAAATTTGCAGCCACAGACAGCAGTTATTTTTTAAGTCAGCTATTTACATAGCCTGACCATTAACTACTTTGTCTGAATTGCTATATTTGGTTGCACAGTTGAGACAGGCAAGTTGAAATTTAGCAGGAGCTATTGCATATTGCACTGTGAATCAGGAGGTGGTTTTAATGCCATTTGAGAAAAGCCATGTTGTAGTTTGAACTTTAATTTGATATCATTAACTGTACTCCATGACTAAAGCTGAAATCCTAAGGGCTGTTTCTCATGGCCTCAAGCTTAATTCCCTAATGATCAACTATCACGTTACCCTCTCTGTCTGCCATTTCTCAAACATGCATGGGAAACGTAAATGCTGCAAAGGCAGATTTAGTCTTTCTGTTGTGGGATGCAAAACGTCTGTGGAGTTATAACCAAAAAAAACCCATAGCTTTCTTACAAACCACTTTTTCAGATTCTTCTCTCCAAGGTCAGTAGAGTGTCATGAGACAGATGAGACAAAGAATAAAGCACCCTGTAGATGATGAGAGTGCAACACCCAAAATCAGATAGTCAATTTTCTTGTGACACGTTGTTCTGAAGCATAAATGTGAACAGCAGGAATCGAAGGCCACTGATACCAAGATTGTAACATTTAGTACCAAATAGGAAATAGATGCAACTGTTGGTTTAATTTCTCTGATTGCAAAGGATCCCCTTCTAGGTGAAGGAAAGCCAGACTTAGAGACTGACCCAGTACTGTAATTTTCTCATGTGAAATGATGTCCCTTACTATCAGATCATCCAGACCAGGCACTCCAGCTGAACAAGCTACAACATATCTAGGACCATTTGAGGTGTGCTGAAATGGGAAAGAAACACCAGAGCTTAGCATTCATTTGGTCCTAAAAAGAAAACTGCAGAGGCAGAACAAGAAAAAGAGAGGTAAAACCTGATGCTTAATTCAGTCTTGCAGTTGGAGGTGTTTGGTTCATGTTTTTACCTCTTCATTTCACAGGCAGTAAGCAGCTGGAATGCCTGCAGCAGACTTCTTTCAAGACCTTCCAGTTCAAATTCCTCTCTCCTCCACCACTCTGAAGTGCACAAAATCACAACAACCTGCAGCACCAGGAGTTTCATTATGAAACCTAGTTGGTGGTGGCCAGGCTCCTTCCTGGCCTTTGCTACAGCCGCTCTTCCCTAAGTGAGCTGGTTGTTTACAGCAGCTGGCTCTCCACAGCTGCGCTGAAATCAAGAAGAGTTGTTGTTGTTTGGCTGTAGCAATAATAATGTCACTATTTAAATACTTAGTGCAGAATCTCCTCATGCGTTCCACCACTGAGATTACATAGCACAAATTACTTATTTATAGCAGTTTATTAAAGGTATCTCAAACTAATTTAAACTAATTCTCCTCTAATAGCTATTGTTTATCACTGCTTAGGTAACTCACACTCCTGGAAATAGTCAAATGTGGTAGCCTACCCTTTTCATTTACATAAATTTTGAAAGCCCAGTTTTAGGTCATTGATTCACATTTTGCTGCAAATAATAATAATAATAATACATGTTGCTGAAAGCAAGGCAAATCTGGAAACCAAGATAAGTACTAAATGGCATTTTGCAGCAAAGGGTTAGCTTCTCAACATGAGCACTTAATTACATTGCACAGCACAGCTGACATGTATTAATTCATATTGATGTTTCCCTGGAAAACATTGTAAAGAATTAGGGAATGGGTAGAGGCACAAAAATATCAAGCTGAAATAATGCTTTTGCTTCTTGTGTGCTGTCAGTGGGATTGAGTCTCTGTCACTGTTCCTGTGTAATGATGCGGTGATAGAGGAAATGGACCTGGTACTTGTTTAACCAGTCTTTCCTGATCTCTTCAGGAGAAGGTGGCATGCCTAGAGGCTGCCTGCCTCACTAAGACAGGCTCCTTCACAGCTTCTGTTCTGTTTCTACAGGAGTGAAATCAAGACCAGTAGGTTCTTCAGCTTCTTGAGGTGTCACTGCCATCTTGTATATTTAGTAAAGGAGGAAAAAGATAACAAAATCATTCAATTTCATTTATAAGTGTAGAGGCCTGCCTGGCAAACACTCTCAGCTGTCAATACTTGAGTCAGATTTGAGATGTAGTGAAGTTACAGGATTCATTGAGCAAGATACAGGAGTTCTTGGCTTGTTAAACAAGCCTAAAATGTTAAATACTCTTGACAGGAGTCACTTTTCTGACTCCACAGAAAGGTTTCAGCAACCACCGTGCAGCTGGCAGACACATACAAAATTTGAGGACTGCAGAATTAAGTTACATCCATGTCTATGCTGTTGATAAGAATTGATTTATCTTGGCTTCTGCTTTTAGAAAGTGCTCTTTAACAACCTACATGGAAATATATGATCCTGTTTTACTCTTCAGACAGCTGCTCAATAATGAAAGAAAAATACATGACCAGTCTGTGTTATGCTAGGCTATGCTTTAAACAACACAAAGAAAAACAGCCCAGGAAAGTTCTCATGAATCTTTTAAGACACGTTTTGCTTTCAGTCATAAGTTCCTCCCATGACAAAATAAAAGAGTTATGAATTATTGTACATCTAGATAAAAATTTATTATTTTGAGGAAGATGTAGATGCAGTTATCAGTGAAAATCTGATCAGACTCCTTTAACTTCAGCAACAGGAAGTTTTGCTGATGTACCATCCAGCACAGCGTTTTACTGTGCATAGCCCCTGCAGTTACTGTGCTTCATCACTAGAGAGGGGGTGCTGGTCAGTGTCTGCCTCTGGAGAGTGCCTCCTATGGAGAAAATATTTGTGTCCACATCTTAAACAGCTCCAGCACTTGGCTGTCCTCCTTTTACTGCCTTTTTGTGTCGCGTCCCATAGTCACTGTGTGCTGAGTTCCTTGCAACACAGTGACCTAGAATTGGAACTGTGTTTTGAAAAGAGTGCAGAGCACAGCAAGGCTGTGATGGTACTGAAAGGTCCATAAAGTGGTCTTCAAATAGCTCTTGAGATGGTGACATTCCTTTGAATGCAGGGATATTTGGGACCGGAACGTCATGGTTAACTGGGCATGAACAGTGTTGCCCCATCCGTGGAAGTGTTCAAGGCCAGGCTGGATGAGCTGCTCTAGTGGGAGGTGTCCCTGCCCGTGGCAGGGGGGTTGGAACTGGATGATCTTTAAGGTCCCTTCTAACTCTAACCTTCTGTGATTCTGTGTGATTCTGTGAGCAGTAGGTTTTTTTCAATAACCCTGTAATGGATAAGGACTAGAGGAATCCATCTAATTCAGATGCATATAAACCACAAAAAACTTTTTTTTTTGCTCAATTATAGTGTTAATATTAGGGATTTGGTAGATTATCAGCTTTATTTTGACTTGAATTCTCTGCAAATCACGTTAGGATCTTTCTTTCACCAAGCAGAACTTTCTTTGTTAAAACTAGGATAAATAAATCAGAACAAGCAGCCCAGAGAGGAAAGGAAGAGAAACCGTAAAATAAAAAATCTCTCTTTCTCCCTTGCTCACCAGGATTTAAGGGTAATAAATCCCTATAATCCAATATTCTGGTGGGAGAAGAAGAGACTCCTTATTTCCGCTGTGTTCAGTCTTACTGGCCAGGCCAAGGGCAGCCAAACATGAGGAGGTGACAAGCAGCCATCAATCACACAAGCACTTCTGGTAACACATCACTGTCGAGGTGGTCCCATTGGCTTTCACTGCACTGCTCCAGTGGTGATGGTTCTTCAAAACTCTTCCTGGTTGTTGGTGTTTATGAGAACGAGGAGGATACTGCAGAGAGCTACAACGGGAGCTTTAATCCCTCAGAGTGCTGGGGCTGGTATGTAAAGGTGCCAACTGATTAGGTAATTTCCAATCTACATTTGTAACAGCTTGGACAGGGGTCTCTCTGCATGGCAGAAGCTGGACTCATTTTTTTTTCTGAATATCAGTCAGCAAGCAAGAAAAAAAATATTTACCAAAAAAGTAAGTAAAGGCCAAAGTTATTCTCTTTGTTATGCATGTGAAGGTCATGAGATGACATCGAGGGATAAAAATATTCCAGTTCCAAATAAGTAAAAACCAAATGTAGAAATTATAAGCTAATAAATTTGTAAATTTAGCCAGAATGACTCAAATTACAGCTCTGACATGAGAACTTCACTTTTTTAAAGAAAAGTTTTGAGAAATTTTCAGATGTAAAAGAATATTAAATTTGAGGAATAAAATTATTTTTGCCTGGACCACATATAAAGGGAAATTTCCACACAGTGAATACTCAAGATACCTGTCCATTAATTTTTCTCCAATTACATCCCAACTGGTTGTTAGCACTCTACCAGCTCTGTTCATAAAAATTCTTGCCTAAAGTTCAGGGTTCAGCTTTCTCATTTTTAGTATCTTGGCTTCCCAGTCATTTTCCCTGTTTGACCCCAAGCAAGAGCATCTTGGCTTCTCCATTTGTCAGCATTATTTGTACATTCGGGCAAAAAACTATGGTGTTAGAGCCAATGTTCTGCCTTTCTTGATTCTGTGGATCCTGTTCACTTCTCAAATGCCTTTTATTTTTTTGACACTCTAGTTTTAGCAACAACAGCTGACTGATTCTGGTATCTCATCGCAGCAATGGCCCTTTCCTCCCCTCCTTCATGTTTTTTGAATGAGTTCAAGGGATTTCACAAAGCCCCCGAGGCATTGTTTTTGGTTGCTTCAAGCAATCTCATGTAAGAACCACTGTTTCACAGATCTATCTTTTAACTGAACATCTGCTCTTATTTTTGCATTACCAAAAGTTTCTCTTATTCTAGGAAATAGATGTATCAAAAGTGTGCAAAATTTAATGAACAAGATCAGCACGCTATTTTTCTCCTGCAAATTAGACATAGAGGAAGGCTTGCTTTCCAAAGCCCTTCTTCTGTTTCTGCTGGAAGAGCTGGGAGGCTTCCCCCGTTCCACCAGCAACACAGCCCACAGCCACTCTGGCTGCCTCCACTGTCCCCATGCCCAAGGTTTGCTGAACCGTAGAAATTGCTCTGCCGAGTGCTAGCTCCTGCAGCCTCAGATGTTCCTGAGTTAGAAAATTAATGGGTATTATGCCCTCATACCCAAGTCCTCCTGGGTGAGGAGAAAGCCTCCTCTGGGTAGCCTGATTTTCCACCCAGGCGATCAACTTCCACAGAAATCTCTGACACTTTGAATTTCTTTGCAGCATGACCAAGTTGAAATCCAGACTGGGAAAGTTTTATGTGGCTTTGTGGGTTTGCCTGAAAATGTGATAGAGGTTGGACCAATCAAAGCTTTATTTTCCTCAGTTCTTTCTGAGAAACTTAAATCCTTTCAAAATATCATTTCTGGGAAGCCTTACACCACCACTACCCCACACCACCCCCTTCCACCACTCTCTCCATTTTATTTACTTGAGGAATTCGTAGTCCTGGTGGTAATGCATTTGAAAAGCTTGGATTCTGGTGAGACTATGAATTCTTTGTTATAGCTTGATTCAGCAGGAGTACCAGGTCACAATTTCTTCTCTGAGAAGATCTGCTGCTATAAACAGCAGCACTGCTTTGTCTTTATTACCAGCTCCTTGGACTTCAGCACACTGGTTTCTATCAGAGAGAAAATCAGTGAGACAAATCTAGTATATTCCTTGGAGAAATTGCCTTACAGGAAAGAAACAGGAGTGCCAGAGAGCCAGGAGAGGCCAGGGAGAACCTGACTGTCTGAAAATGATCACTGTCTCTCCTGCCTCTGGTTTCTCCTTTCACAGCGATGCCAAAATACCCTCATACAGAACATGGGATTATCCACTTAGCTCTGTGTTTCTGGACCCCAGATGAAAGCTTGATTTGCAGTCCTTTCTGTTTTGTCATTAACTTTGTATAATTCAGGGTTAGCCATGATAGAGAAAAAAAGGAAATTTGTTCAGTTTTTCAAAGGAAGGCAGACTAAATGGGCCATGTGGCCTTTTTGAAGACAACAACTTTAACATTTTAGTTCTTGGTAAAATGGCAGTTTAACTAGACAATTTTAAAGGCTTCAGATTTTTATTGTTTTTTTACTTCTACATGCAATAATGTGATGTAGTCATTATGTATACAAAAGTATATCACTGTATTTTTCTCTCTTCCTGAAAAGTTGACAGGCAGGTGAATGGCTTTAATTGCTTTTTGAACTGCATGTACTCTAAATACCAGTATTACTTGTTTGATACCACGATCCTGTGGACATTTAATATACATGAACAATACACACACAATCAGTAACTGGGTAGACATCTGTTAGTAACTGTTTGTAGACATCTACAAACCCTCCAGAAACACCTACAGCTGCATACTGTTTTGTGACTAACTATACGGAGGTACAAAATATCATCATTTATATATTCCAGATAATTTTTGGACAATGGAACAAAATACAGTTGCTTAGATGCCTGTCACTCTGGGCTTTTGCATACATTTAGAGACGGAATCCATACATTAGAAAACTAAAATAAATGGCTTCATCAGTGCATCTGCAGTGCTGCAAAACTGGCAGCAAATATAAAGCCCCAAGTATAGGTGGCTGAAAACTTGCAATGATACAATCTCTGTTAGCCCATTAAATCTTAAGATTAAAAAAATTGGACACTTTAAAAAATATGCACATAAATCAGGATAATTTACATGAAGAATTAGAGCACTTAAAGCCCAGGCAGACTATATTAATTCAAATAAAACTGATGCAGATGATTGCACTCAGCGTTGTCTAACGGAGAGAAATAGGGATAAACCTGAAAAATAACTTTTCAGGAGACCTGTGAAAATTTTGAGGTGTGCACAGCACTAAGGATTACACATGGTGACTCCGTGTTTGACAGGAAGAAAAAAGTATTCCAAAACACCAAGTTGGCCTCCTGTTCTGAGGTTGCCAAAACCAGCTGGTTAATGCAGCTCGCTGGGAGAGATACCTGTCTCTCCGCAGCTCCAAATATGCCAGCAAGGAACACTGTTAAAAACCCAAACAGGGGAAAGAGAGGGAGAAGTGAGCAAAATTGATCTGGCTGTAAAGACACGGGTCATCAGCTCTGTCAAATCCACTCAGGAGCCAGGGATGACTTTGATATTAAAAAATGAGCGCTGTCAGATCAAATGGTGCATTAGTACTACCATCAGGCCGTATGTTGTCACTTACTGAGATTTCAGCCGTGGCAAAGCCTTGCCTCAGCACTTTCTAGACAGCAAATACAGTAAGAGTTTTCTTAGTCTATTTTCCCACCTGTAAGACCAGGATGAAGCTATATCCTCATAGAAATTTCACAAGCATTTGTCAAGTGCTTGAAAGATTTCAGAAGGAAAGCGCCACTGGAGGGTAAAATCTTGTAACTGTTTCTTTGGCTTCAACACTGCAGTGCAAGCCTACAAGCAGTATTGATCTTCATAAAATTATCTGGGCCAGTCCTCAGATCCGCAGTCTGGGAAGCTCCAGAAAGTGGCAAGACTGGTTCATTGATCTGCAGTGATTCTCCAAAGCTCATTTAGCTTCAAGCTTTTCACTGTATCTCCCTGGAGAAAATCCTTAATTAGAAATTTCCTTCAGCTATGCTTTTTCATCACAATTTATAGATTTATTTTTTTTTCTACTATCCTGTGCTTTTCATTTTTTGGTTCACTGCATTTTAAGCAGCAAGACAAGTTCCAGCATGTTTCTTTGTCTGGAGGACTTTAAATATCAATTAAAAGAAACCATTGATGTCAGCCAGGATGAATTTCTTCCTACTAATTTTAATATCGTTGCTTTTGCAACATCAGGTTAAAGCTTATAATCAACTCATTTAAAATGCTTTAAAAATGCCTGTGCTGGGGGGCAGGGGGGTACAGAGAGAAGCTTTTTTGAATTTTACAAAACTGCATGAAAGCAAAAAACACAACGTAATTATCTGGGTTTGCACTCAGTTAAGCAAATACATGAACAGTTACACGAACCTTTCAATTGACTACATGAAGGCCAGCTCTGCTTAACTTGTAATTGAGTGCTTGAGCATTAGGGGACAGATGCATGATTTTATTGAACACTTTTCTCCCAGTTGCAGAAAATCCACATATTTTCCGAATAAAATCACTTCATGAGTAAAAAGGAAATTATGGCTTTCTATGATAATGTCACTTTGAACTTGGAAAGATACTTAAATTGTCCAAAGTTAGAAATATAGGTAAAGCTGCTTGGAAACCTCAAAACACATTCTCAAAAGCTGCAAGTGGTAAATGCTGCTTACACCGTCAAGCAAACCCTGCTCAGGTAGATTGAACCATAGCAGCCCTCCTAAGTTCCGTTCGCCTGCTGCGAGTGGCAGCACTGAGATAAGCCACCACACTGTGTTTCCAGACTTGTATTTTAACTTCCGTGGTCCTCAGAATAATAACTTCAGTGAAGCCACAGATGTGATTTTCAATCAAACATAGCATTTTTAAATGTGCAAAGATGTTGGAGAGGAGCTATTGTGGGGGAGGTTGTATATTTAGAAAATCAACTCAAGAAACCACTAAAGCAACATTTTTACCTCAGACTTGCCATGGGAAGAAAGCAACCTGTAAAGTGTTAAAAACACTGCGTAAGTTGCATTTAAAAAAAAAGAGCTGAATTTTGTAAAGGACTATTTTATCAGCCATTCACCGTACTGAGAGCAGCAATGGCATAAGGAGCTTGGTTTGCATACATCCTTGCATATTTGGAAATAAAGAACGAACACGGTTTTGCTGTAAATTTTTGGTAGCATTTGAATTCCCAAGTGTGCAGGTACTAAGATTACGATATTAAACAACTGCATCTTTAGTTGGTTAAATAAGTTTCATCTTGTGAGGTGCAAAAATGATTTCAGCATAAAATTAACTACCCTGGAGAACAGGAATATGTTTGGGGCTTTTTATTCCACTGTATGGAAAGAGCTTTCTGTTGTTTCAGGCAGTTTGAGTCTATTCTGCAGAGTGAAAAATGATGTGATTACTAACACACCTAATCATTCCTAAGTATTTCCAGCTGCCCTCCTCTGCCAAGGAGCAGGGAGGCTGCAGTGCCTCTTGCACCTGAGGTACATCTTGCAGCAGGAAGTGTGTATCCCTGCACAGCTTTTGGACTAGCTTTGAAAGCACCATTCTTGTGGCCAAATTCGTCTGTGCCATCTGCACCTGCCAGCTCTCGTTTGCACTAAAATTGCCTCAAATTAGCTGCACCGCTCAGTAACACATACTGCCCTGGCCTGGGACTCGTATTCCCTCCCCTGCCCCACTGACTTCTGTTCATCTGCCTTTAGACTTCTTTCTAGAGTTTTTACACAAGTTTGCTTAACCTTTCACATTTTATTGATTCTCCTAATCCAATACTGTCTGCTGAGAACATGGCATTTTTCCTGCTCTTTTTTTAATCAGTTGCCACATCGAAAAATACCATTTATGTTATTTTCTCAAATAACGTTAGCTAAGACATTTCATTTCTTAAAAACTTTAAAAATCTCCTGAATTATCTGCAATCAACTCTCATCTCTCAACAAAATCAGTCACTCGATAACCCAAACCACAACTCATGTCAGTATTACTTCCTCAATACATTTTTCTTAACTTGTAAATAACATTACCTCAGAGGAGATGCTGTGAATGAAAAGTGAAGTTACCCCTTAACTTTTTAGACTTCATTATATAATCCTTGTTCTTCCTGTCCACCTTCACTTAGGTCCATGTGTGCATGAATAGACGTCCAAAACATAGAAAGTTCATGTTGCACATTTTTAAAAATCCTTATTAGTAACTCAGCTTTTTCTGTTAAGACCAGAGTCTCCTTAAAAGGTGATGCAATCTGACCTAAATACTTTTGAAAAACACCTCTGCATAATCTTGGCTCAAAGTACATCGGACAGATGACAACATTACATGGGAAGAAGTAACAAAATGCTACTCCATTGCTTACAGAAATGGGGCTCTGTGCCTGAGGGTATTAACCCACAAGTGCACTCCCCTCACTTCTGCAAAGATAAAGGGATACTGGCAACAAGTGAGGAAATAAGAGCAGCCGATTAAGTTGGGGGATATGAAAAAGTCCTGAGCACCTGGAAAGCCCTTCAAACTTTCTCATGTCTTTGACCACACCAAACTGGCATCTCTGAACGGCAGAGCATCTCCTGCCCTTCCAGAGCTAAGTGCTATTGAGTGTTACTGTGTGCCACTGGTGCAGTCTCAATGCCATCAGACTGGGGATATAAAGAGAAAAAGAGCTGCGCAGAAGAGCAAGATCAGAGCTGGCTGCTGCCAAGTCACAGCAAAGCCTGGCAACACTGAACCACAGAAGCTGGGAAGGAATTCTTGGGGCTTTAAACTAAACTCACAGTTTTGTTTCTGCATGAAGCTAGCTACAGAAGAGGAATTTTAGTGTCTTACAGGAAAGTATGTAAAGAGCCGTCAATAAATTTTTCAATATATGAAGCAGAAGAAAAGCAGTCTGAAAAGCATCTACTGTTACATCTGGCAGGTGCATCAAAATGCATTTACTTTGATTCTGCAAAGGGAAACAGTCACTGCCTGGTGCCTGCTATACCGGATTATTTTTTCCTCTAGCTTGGCCCACAAAAATCAATTCAAGTGTGAAAATGAACCTGAGTAGGAGAAAGCGAGCCAATATTGTCAGCACAGAATAAATGATGCAGCAGTGGTAATAATATAACTTTTTCTGGAGAAAAGCCATTTATGAAAAAACGTCATTTCCTATTTCAGTAAAGGTAAGTTAAATCGCAGGAAGACTGTGAACTTCCCAGCTCACAATTACGTATTCACACATTTGTAAAGTTCCAGAAACACTTTATTTAAAAATGGAGTTGTAAATGCATATAACAAAATAACATACATAATAAATGTAACAAAAATAAATAAGGAGAACATGTTCATACAAAATAAGAACATAGTAATGCAAAATGCTTATTACAGAACGTAAAAGTATAAACGCCTGAAAGAACACAAACAGAATCTTGCATGAAGAGCCTGCACCTTTAGTCCTTCCTAGCCATTTCCTGCTTCCCACTCGACCCTGCGGAAAAATCATGTTCCCAAGCATAAAACAAAAGAAGGAATTATGGTGATGGTTTGGTACACTCGGTTTCCAACACCTAACTCTAGTTTCGATTTGTTTTTGCCCTTCTGCACCTTCTAAAGCTTTTCTTCTAGCCTTTGTAAACTAGTGTAGTTCAGGCTTCCACAGTTAGCTGGAATAGAGCATATTGAGTCATACATGAAGGCTGTTTGGTTTTAATTTTTTTAAAGAAAATATGAAATCCATTATACAACAGATTAGTGGTTTTGTTTTTACATCTCTACAAAAAAAGTTTTTGCGTTTTTATTAACTGGTCCAACTTTTACTGACTTCCGAAAGCCTGTACAATTTAAAAGTGTACAGAAAGTAGTTTTTTTAAACAAATGTCATATAGGATTATTGCTGAAATATTAAAGACCATTTCATAAAAGCTGCAAAACTGTATCTTTAACCTTAATATATAGAGACTGATGCAAACATAGGAAAATTCCAGTCTATTAGTTACATTTAACAGAAATAACATTCCTCCAAATTACAGTGTTCTGGAAATACAAAGTAATTTACTTTTTATTTTTATTATTATTTCCGAAATGTTAAGTTACTGGGACAACTTATAAGGAAAATAGGATTATATAGGAAACTTTAAATAGACTTGCTTTTTCAGTGGTATAAGCAAAATGTCTATGTTAGCAGTCGTCTTCCAGAATCCTTTTAAATATGTCAGACAGAGACAGCTTTACTAGCAAGACTACAGGAAAACATACAGAAGCAAATAAAATCATTTGCTTGGGAGTGCATCTATCGATCAAGCAAATTATGACAACTCTATTTCCAAGTCCCCTAAAGAAAACTTTACATCTCCTGATCATTGCAAGGAACAGTAATTTCTTCCATAAGCTTATGTTGCTTTTGAATTGGTGAGAGCTCATTTGCCTCAATATGCTTTAAAACGTCCACATTGCCGTATGTTTTAATTTGTTTTCTAGTTTCAACAAACATTTGGACAGAAATGAGATATGAAATACTTCTACTCTCATTAACATCAAAAAGACATTTGAAGAAGATCAAAAAGTGCCAAATAGTCCTTTCAGAAAGTGGATTAAAACACTGCAGTGATAATACATGTACAGTATTATCGGTTTTCTATGTACACCAAAACACTGCTTGCTGTTTCATGATACCGATATGTTCACCTATCACTCCCAGCAAATCATAGTGCAAACATAACATGTGAACTTTGTAAACCCCAAGACAATTTACGCAGCGACAAGGTTATATAAATCACAGAACTGTTTGAGATGTTCAGTATACAAGAATGAATACTTCCTGAAATCCGTCTTACCTTTCACAGTAATGTGTCGTTGTAGTCAAAGACAATAAATCATCTAATGCAGAATCAAATGTAACTGTTCAACAGTTCTGTACAAACTTTAGTGGAGGAATTCCATTCATCAGAGCAGGTTGGCAAAGAGATTTGGGGTTTCAGTAACATTAAATGTTAGACTGCTTTCATGGCTTTTAAAAAGAAATAAATCTATTAAGGGGAAATTGCTGATATAATAATTCTTTTGCAAAGCACACAACCACAAAGGGCAAACCTGCCACAATCTGCTTTCCTACACCTGCATCTATGCGTATCTTTATGATTTGAAAAGGATTTGTGTGACAATCAAAGCATCACAGTTAAAGAAAACTGGTTTAAGAAAACAACTGCTGTTTGACCAAGCCTTTTATTTTAAAAATTATAAAACCAATATTATATTTTTTCCTTTATTCCTAAACGTTCCACATGAAAGGTTTTTTGTATCAACACCAAGATGTCACTCACGCAGTGTGGCATCCTCCTCTTCCCCATCTGGGTTAAACCTATTGAAATGTATGCTGAAGTCCGACTCGGATTCAGCATTCTCAAATTCAGGTGCAACAGGGACAGCGGGGGGTCGAAGAGCCCGAGCTTCGGGCTGGCAGTTTGGCTGCACTTGAGGGCGGGTACTTTGGGAAACGGGACTGGACTTCGGCTTCGGCTGAGCTGGTAAGATGGGGCTGACGAATCCCAAGTTGCTCAGAGCATCCAGGGTACCATCAGGGTCAATCATAGCATTAATTGCTGAGTAATTAAGAAAAGATGAAAGGGACAGGGGAGAAACCATAAAAAACATGATTTTCTGTTATCATAAAAACCCCAAATTCCTGTTCAAACGCTTTCATTTTTATGATGACAAACACGAGCTTTTATGTGTGCTGCTCACTACAAAAGAGTGGTGTATCCAACATATATGGATGTGAGACATAGAGTTAAAAGCATTTGTATATATCAAAGCTTTAGATGAAATGAAACTGCACAAACTAAGCACTGCTTGATGCATCAACAGGAGAGAGAGATGACAAACAGCCTAGGACTAAGCTTATAGGGACTGAAAGAAAGGATTTTAAGGGGCTTTTTCTCTAATATTACCATTATACTATGCTACATTCCACCCTACTCTACCCAAATACCCATACCTGCTAATTCCATGACTGAATGAAATTTCTATAAAAAAGCAATCATTTATCCTTCCTAATGCATAAACAATGGACTTATTGTGTCTCTTTCTCCACCCAATGAGGTCAAACTGAAGCACCTAGTACAATTTCATTTTACTGTTGTATTTGTATATTTGTCACATTTAACAGAACCTTTTCTGGGTTTTATTTCCAAAACTGTGCAAACATCTATTTGAACACCACTGCATGCACAAGGAAATCACAGAATCTTAGCCTCTTTCTCAGGGCCTTATTTCTTTATTATATTCTCTAAACACAGTATAATTTGCAATAGATGAATATTTTTTTAATTATAGCTGAATATGAAACAAACACCAATTTGTCTCTAAAGCTGGCAGATCATTCCTCCTGAAACATTCTTTTTAAGACATGTTTATTGTAGGATTAAATCTGAATACTAAAAATAAAAAATATAGGAAATTTACATCAAATGCACCAAATATTACATATGATAAGAATGGACCACTAACCCATTTGACCACTCCAAATTAAACAATACATTAATTATAAACAATAAACTAAGTAAAGACTGCAACTTCTTTTTAAAAGATACTCAGTTTTTAAGTTGATTTTAATAAATACATGTGTCAAAATATCAGATTTTATAAGTACACCATACTTTTTTCCATTTTATACATATATAAGCTGTTGCACGTGCAAAGCGAAGTAACTTTTCTATTTTGTAGTCTTTGGGCTCCATGTCTACAAAGAGTGGATTCAGTAGTGTGCAGGGAAGAGCTACTTATAAATTTTCATTTTATTGTATCAGATAATTGTTTAATTATTTTTTTAAGATTTCCTATATATTATGGTTCCAGTGCAATCCTTACACTGAATTGTGCTACACACAGGGGTATTACTGATGTGCAAAGACTATTTTATAAAGCCTAATCTCAGGATTCTCTGTCACCTACTCTTCAATATATATCTATTAAGAATGTTTCACAATTCCTTTTGGATTCTCTGGACCATTTAATTTTTAGTTGCGCTGCTTCTCCCCTGTATGAAAACATATCCTCACTCTTCTGTTTTAAAATAAATTTGTGATGTTTCCTTATCAAATGTGCCAACAACTATATGATACTAATGTATGTAACTGATACCGTGAATAGATTTTAATAAAATGTGATAACTTTTTTCATTATATATACACTTATAAAATTTAAAGCAAGCAATAAAGAGAGAGAAAAGTAAAAAAAGATTTTTACCTTGCAGCTGTTTCTCAACTCGTTTCAGTTCTTGTAAGATTGATGATATTTCCTACGAAAGAAAGAAAGTTTTGTTAAGGAAAAAAGAGACTTAAACTACCTATCATTAGTAAACAATCTCCCTCCCCAACCTTTGCCATATACTATTTGGGTTGTCCCTCCTGGCATCAAGAACACCCTTGATGGTGGTAACCTCGCCATGTCCACCCTGGGAGGCAGTGTTGAAAGCTGGAGAGCTGTGGCCTACTCAGAAAGCAAGAACTCCTCCACGCTTGCTGGGGGGGTCAACAAACACCACTCTGGCCCTGGCTCATCTGCCTGTGCTACTTCTTCCCAAGCACAGACTTGTAGGCACCACAGTTCCATAAAAAAGGGGCAAGGCAACAGCCAACCTCTGAAGGAAAGTTACAGGATAAGGCCAGTACTAATGGAATAGCATGATTTATAACCTTGTTCAGATGTGAGTCAGAGTCGTAAGACGGCTGCATCAGGATTTTGTCTGCAACCACTAGGCCCTGTGCCTACAAGACCCCATACAGCACACCAACGCTGGGTCCTCAGCACTCTTTTGTCTTACAAATTTTTCTCCTCTCTGCTGCACTGTTTGCTAACACAGACATAGCCACAGCAACACACTCAGAAACACAACTATTAAATGTACCACAGCTTAAATGACAAAATATGTAAATCCAACAACTGAAGAACCCTGCACTGAAGAATACTGTTAATCCAACTGCTGAGGAGAGCTATCGGTGGTCTTCAAAAGCTGAGAATTTTCAAAGGTGCTGATTTCAGAAATCCATTTAAACCATTTCTTAAACTCATACTGTACTAAGTAATGAGATTTTTGTGAGTGGCAAAGAGATCGATTACCTTGGGTTTTACAAACGCATTATCTTTAAGCAGATTTCACATCTGAACTGGACGTAAATGTTCCAAGGACAAAACAAACATCAGTTACAGTTGTCCTCAGTTAACTTCTAATAACATTCTGTGGTGAAAATAAGCATTGTATTTGAACAATATATTGCTCTGAAAACTGAGCACAAACTTGAAAATCACTGCATAGGCAAAAAACCCCCGAACCCATACACTTTCAAACAATGTGAGATGCTTTAATGCATTGAGAAACAAATTTGTAAAGTGCGGAACTTAGGTATAAATATACAACTAATCTTTTTTCTTTTTTAAATGAATGCCTCGAAGTCCCATATTCATGGCATTTAGAATATGAAACACTAAACTCCAATCTTATTCTGAAAATGGACAGGAAAAGGGAAACTCCTTATACTGTCATATTTCTACTTCCATGTCTAACTTGCTTAATTGAACTTTAAAAAAACCCAAACCCGTCAGTGTATCTATTAAATTATAACACTGAGTTACTAATGATTGCTCGTAAGAAATACACCACTCTGCAGAAATGATGAACCAAGTTTTTAATACTTCCAGGAAAAATCAATCTGGATGAGTTTAATAATGCATGATGAGCTAACAGAGAAGCACTAGCCAGCTCAACAACAGAGGAAACGTGTTCACATTTCACTTCTGAGCAGTCCAACACAAAGTATATATGAGAAGGAGTTTCCTCTCCTGCCTTTCCCTTTCAGAAAAGAAAGCTGCCTCTGCAAGCTGACGTTCATGATACTCCAGACAGGATAATGTAGCCAGACTCTCCGCCTGCTCTCAGATGCAGAGATGTTTTCCAATCCCTATGCTCCGCAGTAGGAAAAGCTTTCTAGGAAACAACACGTATGCTCTGTTCCCTCATACTGTGACACAGTCCAGTCGTGAAATGGCCCTACTTAGGCAGGGATAGAAGACTACGTGAGGCAATTAGAACTGTAGTTGATACCCTACATTTATCACTTTCACACAAAATCAACAAGATTATTTTTCATTGAAATGTCCTTTCACTTCAATGTGTCTACAGATTATTTTCATTCATATATAGTAATATACAACTGTTTCTCTGAATATTAATAATCAGTATAAATAGTATTAAGCATTATATGTTAAGTATTAATAGGTAATCAGTAGGTAAAGTAGTCTTTAGGTTGTAAAACAAGTTCATACAAAAGCAACCTAACATTCAAACTGTGGTTGTTACCTTTTCTTAAACAAAAGTACTGCTGGTCTGTATATAGTCTGACACCTTTTAATTGCATTCTTTATCTGAGAATTTCCCCTGAACAACTACTTAAGGCTGTTTCTTTACAATATAGTAAGTCTTAGCAATTATTAAAGAAGATCGGGTTTATTCTTGAAATATACAAAGTCTAAATAAAACGTTTTAAAGATTTTGCCTTTGTATAATTGAAAATAACACATAATTTAGAAATTAGGTAAGAAGCTCAAACAATCCCAGTAAAGGTAACTATTCATACCATGCTTGATGTTTTCACAATAGGAACTTCACTTTCAGCTCGCAACTTGTTTTCAATTTCTTCCCAATTTCTGTCTTTGTCCTTAAATAATATTCTAGAAAATAAAAAATCAAGAACAGTATGTTTAAAATAAATAAACTAGAACAGAAGAGTAGATAACATGATGTGAAAAAACAGCATAGAGAGCACTGAATAGAAGTAAAACCTGAAATATTGAAAACTGACAGAATCCAACAATACAGTTTAAATTTTCAGGGGAGCATACAGGGTTTCAGCAATATCATTACTACTGACATTAAAATGGCAGTTCTGTAGCTAGATAATTGCTTATGGTGTTGAAAAGACGTAGCTGATTCTTTACTCCAGCGCTGAAGTTTTATTTTTAAAAATCTAACTATTTTACAGTAGTTAGAGAATTCCCTATTAACACTGCATTTTACAACAATTCAAAACATAGGATAAAGATTAAAAATGGTAAATAAATTAAAACCTTTTACATTTGTATTTTATGTTAATTTAATGAAAAATAAAACACTTCAGGAAATTAAAAGAAAAAATGCATTTCATAGTAGTTTGAATTTAATATTGTATACACATGATTTAGTAATATAAGTATCATTTCTCTTACATGTTTAAAGAACTCACTTCTATTATGTGTAAAGAAGTCACTTGACAAAGCATAAGAGGAAATTCCCCCTTTTTTATGTTTGTTTCTCTGCTGTGATAAATAATTTTTGTTTTCATTGGCATATTGCAAACATAAAATAAAAAAAGAATGTGCAGATATTTAAGGCCTGGGTATTCATTTTTTTTTAAGTGATACCATGATGATAGAGGACTCCAAAACCACTTTTTCTCTAATTGGTATTTCAGAGTTAAAAGTACGTAACTAGCTGCAGTAAAACTGCTAAGAACACAAAGAAATTTAAAATCATGACCATTTTAAAATAGTAATTAGTGTAGGTAGGTCTCTGAGAAAATAACTTTTAGGTGGAAATTCACAATAACTTGAGTCTCATAAAGACCTTCAATGTCCTAAGAATTTGAAAGAAAGCTGGGCAACTCAGTACTGCATTTCTGTTACTCTTTCTTCAATTATTTATACTCCATGGAAAATCTTACTTCCTATCATTACCATATTAAGAAAGCCTATTTTTTTCAAAATGTGTACCTTGTCATATCAGTATATAGAAATCTGGAAGACCTCTGATATAGAGGTCTGCCCTCGCTGCTGCTTCAGGACGTGATTTTGTCAGCTGCTTTGCTGAGAGGAAATGCTACTCTTATGACACAGTGTCATGGGATCAAGGCAAATCAACATGTTTGCACATGGCTTTAGTGTGTGAATGCACAAAGCATACAAAGAGTAAACACTAATACATACATCTTTTTGAGGAAGGAAAAATAAACTAAAACTAATCAGTTTTGATTACTTTTTTACTTTTTTCTGATTACTGAAAACTGTAGTTTTACAGTGAAGAAAACATGAAACACTTGATGTCCCCAAGTAGTGTCATCATCTTGTAACAAAGTTGATCATCAGACATCTGACAAGATTGATTTTATGTTCTGCAAGAGGCTGTAAAAGCTTGCAAAGCTATAAAACTGCAAACCTGGATACCAGAAAGTCCAATTAAAATCATCAATTTAGAACTTCTATGACACTGATGAGTTAAAATAAATAAAAAGCAGAGCCAATTAAATCCTTTATAGGATCTTACACTAAAAAGTAGGCAACTCCTAGAAATATTTGGATTCAGTACACAGAGAATCTTAAGCAACTATACTTTCTGTACTTTAACATCATTTATAGGAAATCAACACGAACATAGAAAAAAAGGCTTTATTTATCAGTAAAAAGCACTAGTAAGAAAAATATAGATGTTATTTTGATACTGCTTGCTTTTTTTTTCCATTTACCCTCTTGCTCATGTTATATTAAAATACTTCTATCTTTATGTGATTAATGTCTTCACTTGTGCATGAGATGTTTTCAGTCTTAGTCTCTTTAAGAAATAATGTTCATATTTCTCTTTTGCATTTTGAAAGCTTTACATTTCATAGGTCATTTAATTAAAAGGAAAAAAAAATAAAGCAGTAGTTTAAAAAAATGTTACTATTTCCACTATAAAGTGGACAGGCCAATTTGTGTTTGCTATAAATTTAGAAAAACTATTAACCTATTTCCTTCTTACAACTTTTTTTTCAATTCTTCACTAAGTACATTTTAATTGCCGGGAGGGGTGTCTTCATCTCTGCATCTTTTGCTCTTCCTTCTTCTAACCATACTCTTTATATTAAAAGGCTGTATTTATAAATGCCTGTCACCTTCTGCCCTTGCCTTTCCCTACTTTCTAAGGCAAATCTGCCTAAACTTTCTTATTAAATTATTTCTTATTTAACCACAGAGACCGACAATGCACTG
The DNA here is from genome assembly GCA_013400055.1 of Nycticryphes semicollaris. Lineage (NCBI taxonomy): Eukaryota > Metazoa > Chordata > Aves > Charadriiformes > Rostratulidae > Nycticryphes > Nycticryphes semicollaris. The sequence continues at coordinate 76,426 of VXBJ01000244.1, read as the reverse complement.
ACCTGAATGCTAGATTTTGCCTGACTGAAGAGGTACTTGCCGGCTAAAAAGCAAGCCAGCAACACTGCATTCACTTTGGACAGCACTGATAAAACCACACAGGTCTTCTCACTGCAAAACCTATTTACCTCTTCCCCCCCCCCATAACCTCTGAAAATTCCTGCAAGTTCAGCATAACATATAAAAGGCAGAAAAGCAAACAAACTGCATATCTGCTTCCTGAGAAGCCACCACAATAATTTGTTAGCAAAGAATGGATCATAGGATACATGGCGAGAATGCTGCAGAATTTTTAAATATGATGTAGTTTTGTGTACACCAGCAAATAAGAACCTAACTGATTATACAAAGTAACAAATAAAGTAAACTATAAAACAGTAACTTAGCAATACCCAAGCTATGATCTTATCCTGAAGAAATTTAAAAAAGTCTAGAGGATTTGGTGAGAGGAAAGAACCAGGCGTCCAAACTGGTTCAATCTGAGCACCACACTAGAACTTAGGGAAAAAAAAATAGTTTGACCAGCACTGGGAGAAGTTAGCCAAAGGACACAGTGTCCAAACCTTCTCTCAATCCTGTTTCTTAATATAAGGTAGGAATGATGACAGAACTCAGTGGAACTCGGAACTCTATCTATAAATTATAAATGGCAGCTCTAATGAAGTGGGGATGAAACTAGTCAAGCAAAAAGATACATATTTCCTTTTATCTTCATATTAATTTATTTTCATGGTTGATTTCAGCTCATTTTATTTTCTGCTAGGTCTGTTTGTCAAGAATGACTGAAAATATTTATGTTCTTAATATTTTAGCCAAAGTGAAATGGGTCTTTCAGTAAAGCTAGGTATTGCAACTAAAATATAATTGAGATTAGAGCGCTCACATTCACAGGAAGCACGTCTTTCTCCACTTGGACCCAGACAGGAAGCAGGCAGTTTATTAATGCCTGTGATGCAATTTGCCATATTCTCTCTGTGCTCTCAGGAGGGAGGTTTACATTGGTGAAAAGAAAATTTGAGAGGAATTTTAAAACACAGTAAGGCTTACTGGCTTACACTTATTGATGCCTCAAAATTTCTCCTCTCCTTTCTGGTTCAAATACTTTGGAAAAATACACAACTGTTTGACAAATCCTGATTGATTCTTGTTATATCTGTTCTGGGCATAAATTTTAACTGGCTTAAATCCAGCAAAAGGAATAAGAGCATGCTAGTTGGTTGAACTCATGTACATCAAAATAAAGCTAAAGTAAAATCTGTAATAGGTCCTAGCTGCCTTTTATGCTCTACAACAACATTTCTAAAACTATTTTTTCAGATTTAAAATACTAATGACATTAGAAATAACATCCTATTACTCAAATTTATTCTGAGAAGAAGGAAAAGGAAGTTTCGATCACAGCTATAGGGAATATCCTAAATAATTGTTTATTAATTAAAGTTTCTCCACGGTATTTTCATAGAAATAGGCAATTACACTCTCTTTAAATGTATATGAAATGTTTATAGGTATGCTTACATGTATAATAGCATACATGATCACATAATTATTCCATTCCTCATAATGCAGTTGACTTACCTATTAAGACCAGAAAATTAATCAGAAAAGTGTAAAGTAAGACTTGATTTTATAGTTATCTGCATTTCTCAGAATAAATTTGCATACATAAATTTGTTTTAACCCACTGTACTGAACTTGGTTTTTTTACATGAAGCAAACTACAGCTGTGCTAGCAACTTATTTACAGATCAGAAACTACCAACCAGCAATAAAAATTAACATGACAAAAAAGGTAGAGCATCTACTAATACTTCTGAGGAATTTAAGATACATATTGTCCTAGATGCCTACCACAAATAAGTCAGTCAATAAGCAAGATTCTTGTTCCAATGATGCAGCTTTAAAGGAAAATATATATATATATATAGGTAAGCAGAGCTCCTTATGGATGTCACTGTATTTTCCCAGACAATTATCCACAAAACAAAACTTAATGTAGTGTTTTGCTTCTGTTTCCAAATTTCAAACACATTTTAAAATGAATGGTCATGCTTAATTACCTCTTTGCATGTATTTATTTGCTTGTTTGAGATCAGCTATTAAAGATAGCCTGCACTCAGTTTGATTAAACTTGAACAAGTTGTAAACTTTTGCATAATTTGTAGTAAATTCTGCATAATGAAACTGAACTGTGCTAATCTGGCACAGCTTTTGGAAGTAACCATATTGTTCACCAGCATTTCATTAACTCATTTGTATCCAAAATTTATGTAGCAGAAGACTTTTTTGTTTAAGGATATCAAAGTAAATAGTACATGATACATAAAAGAATGTATCTGGTGAAACCAAAGAGGGAAAGGCAGCAAAAGGCGTATTTCCCATACTATAATCCTGCAGCCCCAAAACGGTGAATTGGAAAAAGAGAAATGAGATGATTATCAGTCCAGGAACTTGTTCCAAGTTAGTAGAAACAAGGCACTCACAAATGTTACCTGTAATCACCAGTAAAAACAACACACAAAACCCCTTACAACAGAAATTATAAGAATGGGCTGCAGGCTTTTCAAAACTTAATTCTTCACTAGTGATACTATTCCTACTAGAAATATCAGGACAAAAAATGGCAGATGATTTCCATATTACCCCAATTTATATGGAATTTTTTCTTCTTCTTGACTTCTACAGTGAAGTCTTTTTTAGTACTCCCACAAGAAGATTACCTTCAGATACATTAGTATTGTGCTGCTTTTGCTAGTTACATCACTGTATGCTGAAATAAATTTGTGATTCAGTGACTAATGTGGCACCCATCTAAGATTTCAATATTTAGCACTTCTACACAAATTGATCAAATATTTTGTCACATTCAGAAAATTATACATGAAGTTCAGCCAGATGACTTTCTTATTATTAATTTACTCCATTTAAAAATTATTAGCTGCATAGAGACATCAAGAATGACATGTAAATTAAACAATCCTGAACTTTGTATTTAGAGTTTTCATTTATCTTTGTCAACCGAAGTGGTCACCCCAAATGGTTGCACACTCACTCATTCAAGTTAAATGGAGTTGTTGACAGCGTAACATGTTACCATTTTTGACAGGTTTATACTTCCCATTAACATCGCATTTTGCAGGACTCTATTTATCAAAGCAGGAATTTTCAGTTAAAAATAACAGATGCCTACATCTGTTATTTTAGATTTAGAACTCAATAGTGATCATGCTGTCTCCAGAGTAAGTTCTTTTCCAGGAGGATTTCCTGAAACTGCATTCCTCTGTACCATTTGTTTTCCTTCCTAAAGCCAGTGACCCCTAGAATAACTTGGAAAATGTACAGGGCCCAGTTTTACAGTTCAGCAACATTTTAACCGTATATTTTATGGAAGGGAGTTTCACAAGGCTTGCACAGAGGGTGTGTAGATATGGCACAGCATTTGCATGTGTTGGAATATGAGAGATATTGTTCTGTCCATGTAAACTTTGTGGTATTTATCTTCATATAATGTGCAACACACGAGCAATACTGGAAAAATCATTAATCCCAAATCTTTCTGAATGCTAAAAAGGCCATAGGTAACATTGCTTTTTTAAAACACAAATTGTTACTACTGAATATGCTTCCTCTATCTGTATTATACCTACCTCTTCTACTAATAGGAATGTTGATGAGAGCAGAAAATTTTCAGTAATAACAGTAATTTTTAAAAACCCACCTGATTTTGCCAGCTGTTTTGTCTATGGATTGTCTTATCTTGCGAGAAAATTGGAAGACTGAGGACAACAGCAAACTGTCCCCCATAACCTGCAGTAAGTTTTAAATAAAAAATGATATTATTATTTTAATGGTTATGAAATACAAACAATGCCACATATTTTGAATTTTTTTTAACTTTAAAAAAATTGTACTTGCGTTCTAATTAGCATCATATACAAACAATATTATTTGAACATTTTGTAAGTTAAGTAACACACAAATAATATTTTTTTTCCCAGTATTAATGACACCAGCTACAGGTAGGAAAGAAAGGATAGTGTCTAATTAAGTGGGGAGGCAACTTCAAAAGCTTAAAATAGACACATTACTAGCGGGAATCCTGCTGTGTACTCACTTCATCTCTGCTCCAAGTCCTTCTCCGGGTAATCGTTGGGGGGTCCAGGGCATCTGATAGCTGCGGTCTAGCATCATTAGGCCGACCATTCCCCTCTGGTGGCTTGGCATGCACTAGTGGAGGGATTTTTCTAAAATTGAGACTTTCATCAAATACTCGGTCAACCAACTGGGGGAGGTAAAAGAAAAATGCAGTTTATGAAACCTACTGTATATATGCAGAATCTGATTTCTTTTTTCCTTCTGAAACAGTTTACAAGAGTCCGATCAAAGATCATTCTGTTGTCTTGCACAGTATATAATGATGCAGCTCTTACGTAACAATACATTGTATAAATGAAGGCCTTTTTTCAAATACCAGACATACATGGCAAAATTGCACTGCAGACTACTAGACTACAAAATTTTCCATATGGGTAGGTAACATAATAGTTACATATAAACTGCTACTGAATAACTGATTCGTTTGATAAATGGAATGTCTGTGGAAATAAGTACAGTACTATCAAATTTAGGTTTTTTTCCAGATTAGTCATAGTGTTACAGAAACATCTGTACCTATTTAAAGGAGCTACTGCCACCTGCAGTAGTATGTACACACTGTACAATATTTTTTTAATAAAAAAATAATTAGTAATATAAAATTCAGAGTGATAAAACTGGATCTAAGAAAATGAGAACTTTACTCCCTTAAAATTTGGCCTTAAGTCTGTGAGAATTAAAACCAAAATCTATGTGAGTGCAGTTACTTTTTTTCTGAGTATTCAACTCACAGATTTCATATCACTGTTTATATCTTTTTTTCCACAGAAAAAGACAATATTATACTAAACACACTAATGTATTAACCAAACTTTATGCACACAGAAATGAATAAACACATTTTGAAAGGAATACTATGAAGAAAAAAATGCAGTAAACATTTATAGTGTATTAGGGTGAATTGTAATATGGTAGAAAGTGATGATTTAAATTCAATTAACATGTTTACCAGCATTAGACCTATGATGGTTACTAGAACAAGTTAGTCAATATATTCATAGAACAGCACACCAGAGATAGTAAAAGAAAATAAGAATTATTAGAAGCACGAGGCAAACTTCTTTCAAGGCAGTTTTTGATGGTGTTATTAAGAAAGAAAATCTAAAGTGCTTGTTAACTGATGGTACCTAAGTATTTCAGTGTTCAGAAGACAAAACTTTAATGTCACCTGTGAAAAGAGGGACTTTTTTGTTTTTAATAGCTATGCAAAGTATTAAATGTATACATTTACATATATTTGTGCATACACACTAATATTTTTAAATGCTCTTAGATACTATACAGTGGTATCTAAGGCTACAGGCAAGTACAAAACAAATAACTATCTTGTCCTATGTTTCGTGGAAAAAAAGAGACAGACAGATAGTATGCATCCTTTTGACAAGCTGCATTCATAGAATAATTTCTGGGTTGCTTACTGAAACATAAAGGAACTTTAAATCAAAAAACAATGCAGAGATCATGCATACAGGTTGAGTGGAAATAACTAAAAAAGGCTATGCAAAATGCTAAAAGCAAAAGAAATAAAGAAAAGGAAGAACCTTATGCATTTCTCCATGAAGATCTCCTACCTCTTCTCTAGTGTCTATGGCAGAGCCAGGGGTGGTGGCAGCAGTGCTTACTGTGGTACTGGGGGCAGTGCCTGATGAAGTCACTGAATCTATCTCTCCTGCTACATCGTTGATTTCCCGTGCGATGAGAGCCAGATCTTGACTGATCCTAGTAATAAAGAGAGTGTTACATTCTCCCTTACAAATACTTCTGGATCAGTAGATCCCAGCCTGCAGCCTTTGAGCTTCCAAGTTCTAGTTTCTGATAGCTGTGCTATGAAAATGTGTATGCCCCTCTAAACTGAACATTTATTTGCAAAACCATAAAAGCAAATTTTTCACTAAAGCTCTTAATTACATGCTGTAGAGTATAGAAGGCAATCTCTAAAGACAGAGAATCCTTGTTTCTTTCTAGAATACCCAGGCAGAGATGTGCACAACATGCAGTAAATCCAACATGTGGGATGCACTGGAAACACACTGAAAATACTGCACAGATGACCTATATACATCGAGTACATTTGAAATGTCCAGAACACATTTAATTTCTACCTGAGTTTACCTATTTGAAAGGAACTTCAGGACCTCTGTTTATGTAGCAGCCCTGCAGCTTGCTCAGATCGAGCTTCTTACATGTCTGAAATTCCAAACCAGTATCCTAAATCCTCACATTTAATCAAGACAAGCTTTCTAGTTGGAAAAACATAACATGCCTATAAAAACCTGGACATGATGGCACTACATAAATACATCTGAATTCTCAGCTGAAGATTCCTTTTCCTTTCTTCTGATCCACCACATCAAAAAAATAGTTCTGCTGCATATTCTGCTCAGCACAGGAAGGAAGCTTGCCTAGCTCTGCTTGTCTTACTCCTCTCCAGGTACACCCCAAAAAGAGAAGGGAAAAAACCCCAACACAAAGGAAGAACTAAAAGACTAAAAGCCCCCTATGGCACTGTGAATCTCCAGCTTGGATCAAGCAGTTCAGAAGACCCAGAATTAGAGCTGCCCACCAAGCAATCCCTTTTCATGCTTCTGTCTGAAAGGAGTGAAGGCACAGAAGTCAACAGTGCTAATTCTCCACCACCAAGGACTCTGTTAACAGCAGCACCTGCCATTTAAGTAGTAGGAGTTGCACAGCCACGTGACAGTGATGCACACCATGCTGGCCAGTGCTTGTTAAAGGTGAGCTTCTTTCTACTCTTTATTTTCACCTTGTCTTCAAGTCAAGAAGAATAGACACCATTGACCTAGAGATAGTTTAAGACTGAGTGAGCAGATTTTAAGAAAGCCGAACATAATTACAGGAATTTACAGTCAAGTTCCAACACCAACCATCATCAACCCACAATAAAGTGCAACCTTGTGTAGCACAGACACACATATAACTGGGATAATGTTCTAGAAGAATAAGCAGCAATCACTTATGACCACTCAAGACAGTATTTCTGAATTCAAACTATCAGACTGGAACACTAAAGCAGAAACAAAGTCAATTAATCATTTTAATAAATTAAAATATGGTATGTACCTACTACTACATTAATTACTTGAACCTAATGACTACATCTTTTTGGTTAATTTTCATTTATATTTCACGTTCATGTTATATGTACTATTAAAACTTCGAGGTTTGAGCTAATATTCTGAACAGTAGAGATACTAGAGCACCTACTTCCTCTTTTTTTACACAACCACATTGCTATTTTCTTAAACAGAGGAGTTGCTAGTAATCACGTTTGAATTTCTGGAACAAATTTTCTTATATAATGAATAGTTATGAAAAAAGATAAAACCCAGGAAATTTCCAGTATCAGTAAATCTTCCAGAGGATAAATACCATTAAACACCGTTTAAAAAAAAAGTAGTATCAATCAACTAGGATTTAATACTCTATAGAAATCAACAACGTGTTAACATGCCACAGCCACTTCAATTGAGTTTTACCAAGTAATCAAAATTAAATAAAATGTCAAATGTCTGCATCAAAAGGAATTCAAATGAATCCTGAAAATACCATAATAATAAACTCCAGCATGGATGGCAAGCAACTTGTTAGACAATCATCATAGCGAAACACTAGGCAAGTGAAAAAATAAATATGGAATTAGTGCCAATATGATAGTAATCTACAGTCAGTATTCAGTAATGTATAACTCTATAGAAACAATATAGATAGAGTGCTAAATAAGAAAGATTATGAAAAAGAAAATTAGAAACCATTTGAGAGTTGAGCCTGCCTCTTCGTAATGAAGATTTCAAGTCATTCTACATTAACTTTTAGAAACAGGAAGTATTTCTTAAATATAAGGAGTACGTTGTGTAATCAAGGACAACAGACTTAGGCTTCAGGTACACCCCATTTACTCTGGCAACTGTAGGTTGCCTTGCAGATTTCTACTGCATTCTGCATTAGACTTAGCAATCATACATGGCAAAACTAAACTAAACTTCAAATTCCCTAACCCCTACAACCCACTCCAGGAAATGTTGCTTTTAGATTCTCTTAGTGAGCAGACTCCCACAGCTGCACAGCTACATAAGGGACAGACACAGTTTCCAACAGAAAGGAAAAGGTGAGAACACAGGGCTTGGGATGGGGAGAGCATGACCGTCTTTGTCAACAGCTTGGAACTCTAGCTCTTATTTACCTGTAATGAAGGAATACCCACACTATTAGAAAAAAACACAGTGAAATAGGAATACTTCTAAGATACTGTAATAGTTCTGAACTGGATTGCCAAAATTTTTTTTTATGCTTAGGATGGCATGTCACACTTTCTACTTTGAGTCAGTTTATTTTGTAATGATACTTTAAATTCCTTAAATAATATACATGTGAAGCTTTTTTTATTCTCAGGGCGCATATTACCACCATGCCAAAGTGGTTTTAGATCAAATTACGTTATTCCGTCAGGTTTTTTAAAACACTTCTTTCCAATTCCCAATTTTATTAACATCTGTAAATTGTAGATTCTGTGAAAAGTGCAAACTGGTTCAACTTGGGAAAACCAGTTAAAATACAATATGACGGTAGCGTGGATGCAATGAAACATTTGTCATACGGTTTCTACACTACTTTCAGCTGCACATTTACCTTATGAAATAATTATCTTCACACCTGCCTAATCTAACTGGTTATTCAAAACAACAAAAAATATCAACAAATCTTAATGGGATAATATACCTATCTTTTGTTTTTTTTAAAAACTTTTAACAGAGTTGAAGGGACTCCAATCATAGAGGCTGGATTGAGGCCTGTGAAGTTAAAAAAACAGAGTAGCCTGTGGTTAGCAAGGCGAAGGGAGCAGAGACAAAAATTATCTTATAATGGTCAGAAGTTAAACTTAAAGCCAGGGGAGCAATACTGTGAATCAGTACAAAGAGATACTGAGGCACAGAAAGGATCAACCAGTGACCAAGAGGAGGGGAGCTCAGCAGGGAATAAGCAAGGAAACTGGTGCTGGAAGCAGAGGCAGCAGAGGACAGTAGTCTAGCATTTCTCAACTGCTGAGTGATAGCTTTCTTAACCTTAAATATGCTCATTAAACAGAAATTTCACACAACGTCTACACACAGTAACAAACTTGGCAATACCAATTTGAGCCTCTCACCACTTTCACAGGAAGCAAAGAGGCTGAAAAAGGTACAGTAAGTATATAGCCTTCAAAATAAATTTTAGGCCTGTATATAAAAGAAGAAAATGGTAAAAAGTCCAAGGGAAGGAAAAAAAACTGCATTCCTCCCTATATCCATCTCCATGTTTTAGGAAGATGTCTTTGAAGATGGTTTTTTTCATGATTTATCAAGATACTGTCAGATTCCCTGAAGTATTTTCCCTTTGCACAGACGACACTTGAAAAACAAATGTTGAAAAATAATACCAATAAGAGGGGAAAAAAAAAAAAAAAAGATTAATCACACTAAGGAAAACACAGTGCTTCACACAGCCTCGAGACCACAGCGTTAAGTTTAATTTTAGAAGCACAACATTTTTTGTTTAGGTTTCCAAATTAAGTTCTGTGACAAGGTTCAGAATCTGAACACTGGCATCCAAGTTTAAATAACACTTATATACTTACACAGTTTGATTTATTTAGTGCAACGTATTTGAAGTTTTCAGTGCCTGGATATTGCATGATATGGGAATAACTGATTATCAGAATGTAGAACTGATTACCTCTTCCTTGGTTCACTTGAAGCAGTGCTATTAGCAACAATGGAAGAAATGCTATTCTAGTCCCAGGGACTCGCACAAAAAAAGTTTCTTTTTCACGAATACATATGATTTAAATCAGAAAACATCTAGCATGAAATAATGTCTACGTAAACCAAAAATTGAAACGAGAACGTGGTCTCTCCCATTGCCAAAAATCACTTTTTTCCTCGTTCTGTCACCTATGCATTTATCTGAAAATTTACCTTGGTATGAATGTAATGATCAGGTAGATTTTAGCCTCAGGAAATATACCATTAGCAACTAACTGTTCTGCACAAAGTACCTCTGCAAGTTCCACTAATGGTACCAGAAGTTCTGGGATCTGACTATCATAAGTCAGGAAATTATTATTATTTTTGATTAGAAAGGGATGTGCTGGCAACATGAGTGTTCTGTTTGCCAGTCTCTCGGAAGAATTTTAAAATACCCATGTACTTTGTGAACGAAAATGGGAAGTGGTACAGAAAATCCATATAGGTATATAGGAGGTATATACCTGTGTAGGTCCCTGTGTAACTGGTCGGGTACAAATCTTTGCTATCTTAGAGGCACCACTCCTTTAAAACCAACCTTGCTATTTCTTCTCGGTGAGCAGTCCAGTCACGAATGTAGTCTTCCTGTTCCTTTATTCTGTGTTTGAATGTATTGCTACTTTGAGCTGCTGTCCCAGTGCTCTGCAGTCGTGTGGTTTTCAGGGCTGGAGAGGTACGCAGACGGGTATGTTTAGGGGAATTACGGTTTGATCCAAATTCATCTTCTGAGGTGGAAGCATAATCTGTAGGAAAGCGCCTCCATCTTGCACTTACTAAATTAGTTTAATTATTAAAAAAGAATTATTATTGCATCTTAAATAAGGAAAAAACATCAGTTCAGTAACATCACAAAAAGATACAACTATTCATTGTCAGTCCCCAGATGCCTCACGAAAGGTTTATATACTCTATCTTAAAAAGAAAGCTACAAATTCTGTGTTAAATAATAAATACTGATTAATAAAAAACATAAAACGGATGCTCTTTGTATAATGATGAGTGAAATAAGATGTAAAAAACAGTAATTGCATATGAGCGTAAATAAACTGTATTACAAAACAAGGGCCCAATTCATTAACATTTAAGTACATAGTCAGATTGCACTTTTTCTGCAGATTTTTTTCCCAAGTTTAGTTCAAGGTTTACATGATACACAAAAAGATGAAGAGACATGAAGGAAGGATGGAGCTGGCACCAAGCCTAGAATGCATGCTTACATAATGAAAGTATAACAATCCTAGATGATGCATTATGTATTCAGTACAGAAAAAAATATTTTATATTATCTTTTTTACGTGTTATAAAAATCAGCAGCACATCTACAAAACCAGCAGCCTCAGAGCAAAAAGCATATATTTTCAGATGTAGCACATAAAGCATATACAGCCATGTTGCTGAAGACAGCCTGAAGTAGTAGAGAGCTGAAACTAAGTAGGAGGCCCTCATTCCCCTACAATTCCTAGCCTAGTAAATGCATTCTGATATGCTGTCCTCAAACATTCCCAGCAGGAAGAGATATTACTAGGTGTAAAGGAACACTCATCACCACAACTTACTCAAGTCTCGCAGGGGATTTAGTTTCCCAAACTGACATGCATGAGGCTCTATAATTACGGTAGAAATTTTAAAATGTGTGTGATCACCTCTTGATAATTTAAAATTAATAGATTCAAGTAATGTATATTGTTTATTATCAGAAAAAAAATATGCAAGGAATGATTTCTCCTGAATTTTTTTAAAAACTTGCAAATGACGTATATGCCAATATGAATTCAAGCAACAAATAATGGAAGTAATTTTTAGTTGAGAAAAGATTGGTGTAAAAGACTACAGTATGTAGAATATGACATTGGTGTATTAGCTTACATCCCTTCCCTCATATAAATAATGCATCTTTAAATGACTGAAAACAAAAATATTTTTGCGCATTTTTTTTTCAGGTTTAAATACGGGCTTCAAATCAATTCCAGTTCTACTAGTTTGTTTTTTTTTTTTATTAATATTCTAACTTTAATGAGAAAAATAAAAATGTCTCTCCAGTCACTGTTCTCTTTTTAAAGGTTTCAAACTTGTTTTGATCTTAGGGAAGTAGACCATAAGCAGAAAAAGCACATTTCCCCACCAATAGCATGCAAGAAATGGGTGACCAAAGTCCAAAGAGCTTTATGAGTTGGGCCCACATTTTATCATCCTTTTTTATTTAAATTCTTTGTCCCAGTTCAAATTATACGCATCAAAATAAATATGAAGTTTATCTTAAAATCTCTCAGGTGCAGCAACTCAGCACTGTACAATGAGCATATGTATTCATATTTTTAAAAACTAAAAATTGAATGAGAAGTGAAATATCAGAAACAGATTTGATTTCTAGTACTCTACCACTGTAAGTTTCAACATCAGGATCTGGGTCTGGGAGAAGCTTGGATTTCTCTGTGTACAAAATAGTGTTTTATCATGTTAATTTGTATTAAAACATTCAGATTAGAAGCATTTGCTTAAATAAAATATATTGATGGTCATCTGTTCCACCCACATTTCTTAGGAAAAGATTCTTAAATTATAAATTAAAAAAAAAATTCTAAAAGCTTAAACATTTCAGAGATATTAACTGAAATGACATCAATAACAATCATCTGCATAGTACCAGGTAACCTTTCTATTTTTTTGAAGACAATTAAATTTTAAGGCCTTAAGATGTTGTTTATTTTATATTATCAATGGGTTTCTCATTAATATGGGGAAAACCTAATGCAGGTTTAACAGTAACAATCTAAATGTTGTATGATTCATGACAAGCAATATCCAAGCATATTTCCCATTAAGATAGCTATATATTTGCACATTTACTATTCCTAAATTATGCAGCCCCAAAATGTCATTGCAGTTTATATAGATTTCTGAAAGCTATTATGCAATTAGTTGTCTTAGATACCAAAGATGAGAATATCAGCGCCAATAACAACAAAATCCTCCAGAAACTTTCCTAAAATAATAATTAGACAAACCTAATTTCATTACTTCTCTGCAAGAAGTACAATTTGTTGACAGTACCTTAAACTGGGAAGTTTAGTGACTGGACACCATAATCTCACTTTTAAGATCAGAGGACGGATTTCATTAAGCATATCCCTTATAAAATACTCTACTCTCATCGCTGCGTTGCCTTCTAAAGGTTCATCCATTTCAAAAATTCTGAGATTTGGTGTGCAGTAGTGCAGTGATGCTAAAGAGTAGTTAATAAGGGTGTTTTCTCTCCACGCTCAAACTTTGATCAACCTATCTGCTAGTTATTTGCAATGACAGATAGGTCAGCAAGCCAGCAGAATAGCCAAACACAACCAGTTGTTCAAGGTCTCTGTGTTTGATTCAGTGAATTTGACAGTTGCAGCTTAGCACTTTGTCACTAGGTCTAATCTGCAATTCTGAAAAAACGTCTTTGGTCTTCTCTGTTTTTATTGGTCACGCTCTACTGTTTGATGATTCAGTACCTTGATTAAATCTTTCATTGCTTGTGCTATAAAATTACTAATTCTGCTTCACATGTCTTCACAGTGTTGTCAGTTATCAAACCTCCTACCATAGAAACACCCTGGTAATTACTTTAATGCTGGTAATTCTCATCCAAGATGTTCCATTTATCTGCCTGCCCTTTCATTTAAAAGCAAGCAACAGTGTATCAAGGCTTAAAAAAGATCTTTGAAATTATGGGCTTGCTGACAACTCTGACAATTTTAATGCTATTATGTAGCAATTAATCCACATGAAGTACAAGACAGTAAAAAAATCCAGAGATTGCAGCTTTTTTGTGCCCTTTTTACAGGAATGTACAAATGAACATTCAAAAACATTTGGAAAATGCAGAAATATATAATTTTCTCTTTGGTAGACTGGATTTAAGAAGAAAGATTCTGCTGCCAATGTTTAGTGATGTACAATGTGGTAACATTTTTAAGACTTCAGTAGCAACCAGTCTTCTGGTAAAAGAAAAAAAAACAACAACCCAAGCCCTATATTGGCAATGATCATTCATTTTCCAGTCTCTCTAGGTCCAGGGATAGAAGAAAATACATCCCCAATATGCCTTGATTAAATATGCCCAAAGTAAGTAAACCACATTCAAACAGTTCAGGCACTTTTGCCAGACTCTTCATTAGTAATTTCCAAAAGTGCTAAAATTAAGTGAATTGTTGACTTTTCTAGAAACCAAATTCAATTCAGGAATTACATGCTTTGCATCTAAAAGCTTCTGCTACATTTAATTTTTATATATTGCATACAAGTAACTTTCTGGTCAAAGATGTTTTAAATACATATAGTTAAGGATGAAAGAATAAATAATATTATTAATAACCTGATGTGTTGGGTAGTTATTAGCATCTTTTTATAAGATTGTATTGGGAAAACGGGGATGTGTTGAGCAGTGGCATATAGAGGGCGGCAGGAGGGAGAGAGAGAGACTCCTATATATACTAGATGGCACCACTTTTGAAGCAACTCAGATTTTCCTAAAGTATACTTTAAATAGTCCAGTAAAAATACTATACAATAAGCTTATTGATACAGACAAAATCCAGAACTCCAAACCCAAAAACAGTATTAATAATATTCTTTACTTACATAGTAGCAAGACTTGATGGATTTATTAAGCCATGATTTTGTTTTGAAAGTATCTGACTGCTTTAGATACAGTCGTATACTTTCAATTTCTAGTTTTTGCCTTCACATTGATACAGGCTTCTCCCTTATTTTGATATATAAACTGATAAAGCTTTTCAGGAAAGAAGCAATTTCTACTGTAGACTTTTTTAACAATAGTCTTTTTAAAATACCTAGCTTATTATGTTGTGGTGGATCACGGGAAGTTGGCATTTTTTCTCTCTTGAAAACATAGTATGAAATGAACATTAAACAAAGATGGCCATACTAGACTAGTAGACACAGAAAAGAAAGATCTACCCACTCCCCTGAACAGAACTTCAGTGCAACAACCTGGAAAAACTTAGGAGTCATGCAATATTTCACATCAACATAAAACTCAAAATCTGTATATGATTTTGTGAAAAATGCAAGTGAAATGATACATAACATCTAGGATTTACCCTAAAGTAAACACACAGAAACAGTCTGAACTTGCACTTTTCCCTGACCTAATTTTGCCACCTTTGAGGCTGTACACCTAAATTTAAAACTTTGACTAAAAATGAAAACATGCTATTTTTACAGTAATATCTTTCAGGGAAAAAACAGAGTTTTTCTCTCAAGTTTCACCTTTCTTTTTTTAAATCTTTTAGACACCTGTCATAATATTAAGCAGACTCAACTTCACAGTTCAGTTAAAGCATCATTTGTGTCTCTCCAGAAATTTCTGTTCAGCTAATAAATGACATAACCAAAAGATACCTGTGTGGGGAATAAGCCCTGCTAAGAAGGCACATTTATGATATACAAGCAACAAAAGGGCAGTAGAAGTGCAATAAATCTATGTGTCACAGAAGTATATATCAACTCTGAATGGGAAGCAGTAAAAGAGAAGATATAATCCCAGTAGCACCACACAGCACTAGAAGCATTTTTTTTTCCCCTTAGATTGGATTGGCTTCAAATATAGTCAGTCTGGTAGTATGACAATTCAAAAAGCAAGTGGACATCAATTTCAGATGTTCATTACACAAGAAAGTTGATTTCAGAATAAGTGTAGAAACTACACTTTACCTTGGTTGATTTAATACCACTGTTGGAAAAAAACTAGCTTGCACACTGACTGCACTTAAAGGGTTACGTTAAGAGAATAGTAACTTAAAATTAATCAATCGTACAGATTTTTCCTTCCATACATAAGATAATATTATAGTAAAGGAGATACCACACAAAAAAAGATTAACATAATTTCAAAATAATGATGAAATCATAAATCGTCTTGATTTGGAACAAAGAACAGAAACTACTCCGTGGCCAGGCAAACATTTTAATATAAATAACTTTACGATATTTAGTTAGGTAGTGTTTCTGTTTAATTTTTACATTTGTTACTTCATTTTTATTATTCTTGCCAAACAAACCTCACTTTTGTAGATGATAGAATAGTTTGGGTTGGAAGGTCATTTTAAAGGTCATCTAGTCCAACTCCCCTGCAATGAGCAGGGATATTTTCAACTAATTGTACAGAGCCACCTCCAGTTCTGTAAGGTAATCTTAAATTATAAATACAATTATCCTACAGATGCTCAGGGCATACCTCAGAGAATGCTTGCTGTTCAGCATATTTACAAGCCTACCTTACAAATAAATATTACATATTCTATGTAGTAAAAAGTGTTGCTGACTTTCTGAACTTCTACTACTATGACCTGAGCAAAAAGATCTCTGCTCTGTTTTTTTACTAATGTAAATCAGTGCTGCCACACCTGAGTGTCTGAATGCAAGTCCTTGTTACTGGATTCCATTAAAAAAATATATTCAAACAGTTAAAGGATTACAATGTCTTTGTGATTTTACATGCAAAACATCCACAAGCCCTGCCAAAGAAGACTCTTCTGCCGAAAAGAAAGATTGCATCAAGCAAAACTCAACAAATGTTTCATAAAAATTGTTCCTTAAAAAAAATTTTAAAAAATCAAAATATGCAAAATATCTAGCATTGTATAAGAGTAGTTCAAATAATCTCACATACCTGAGGGAGAATTATGAGCTGAAGCCAAAGATTTGGATTTTGAATCTGAAAGTCGGGAAATACTATTGGCTCGAGTTCTAGCAGAAACTTTACTACTGTCTCCTGCTGCTGTTATCCTTGCACCACTTCTGATAATAGCTTCTGGGGTACGAGACGAGGCAGCGCTTCTAGTTATTGTTGCTTCAGAATCACTACGTGCTGATAAAGAGCCAAGTCGAGTTCTGCGAGGTTGAGCAAGTAAGTCTATCCTGGAAATATTTCTTCTCCCTGATGGAGGTTTTGATGTTGAACTTGTAGTAGACACTTCAGAAGCCACTGAAGCCTTATCAGCGTCAGCAAGCTCACTATCTGAGGCTTCACCAAGCCGTGCTCTGCGCAAGAGAGAAGTCCTTGTAGGACGAGGTCTTGGAAGAGTGGTAGATTTACTAGATTGCCCAAGTGCAACAGGAGAGGTTTTTGATTTAGATGACTTTCCTTCCATTTTGGAATGTAGAAGTTCATCTGCTGAAGCAAAAGGAACTCTTCCATGTGATTTGCCAGAGTAGGTTTCCTGGTCAGATGATAAAATATCAGAAATGGCAGAATGAGGTACGCTAGATGTTTGGTCGTCATCTGTCAAATCCACTGATGGTTGTCTCATTCTTCCACTGGATTGCACAGTTTTGCGAGCATCAGCTCTAGACCCGCTATCTGAAGATCTACTTTTAGTTTTCTTTTCCATCTTTTCTCTGGCATTTGTTGCAGAAGATTTTAAAACATCCTTTGACGGGGAACCAGAGGAACACCTATCTTTATATAAGGCTGTAAAGCTCTTCCGTTTCTGTGTGGATTTTCTTTCAGTGTCACCAGTAACGAGACTGATTGTGCTGGCTGTATCTACATCTGATTCCGGTGATATGGAATTATCTCTGTTATAGCTAGGAGTCTCAGGACCTTCATCAGTTTTATTTTCTTCACGCAGTTTAGCTTCAAGGAAAGCCATTACAGCTTCTGTGTCTTTTAAAATGAGCGTTGTATCTAGACTGGAATCAGTGTCCATTGAATCACTTCTGTCACGTATCCTGTTTCCAGATGCTAAAGGGGCAGCAGATCCACTTTGCTTATTAATGTGAGGAATAAGTTCTATAGGTATATTTGTGCTAGGCTTATCTATAGTGAAGCTACCCTGCCTCACTAATGGTTTTGAAGACTCCTTTTTTTCTCCTCCAGATGCTTTCAGACTTTGCCCTTTAACAGTGTCTTCATTTTTTCTTCTTTTTCCCTCACTCTGTGCCAAGTTCATTTCTGCTTTATCTGTAACATATGCAGGAGCTTTGTCTTGATTATCTGAAGTTTTGGGTGACATCTCTTCCCTACCTTTCTCAACATGATTTGCAGCAGGTTTTGTAGAGGATAGTTTTGTGGGTGTCCAGTGTCCTTGTTCCTTTCTTTCCTGTTGTTGAATTTTTGCTAAAGCTTGTTTCACCACAGAATTTTCTCTGCCAGTTTCTACTCTCTCTTTATTGGAAGAGCTGGGGAAAGAAAAAGCTTTGTCTCCAGTAGCTTTGGGTGAAAGACCATTCATTGTTCTGCTTGACTTAGCTATACTTCTGCTGTCAGCATCTGAGGCACGAGCTGGAGTTTCTTTCTCCTGAAGTTCAGTGTCTTGCTTTTCACCTATTTCTGATCTCTGATGAGATGTAGATTTTGCTTTTGAGCTTTCATTCACTTTCTCCTCTTTGGGAAGCTGTGGAAGAGTCCTCCTCTTTCGCTCACCTTGGCTGGTCAAAGAAGCAGCTGAACCAGTGCTTCTAACAGAAATACCAGACTCGCTGATATCTGTGTCTAAAAGGGAAAAAGTGAAAAATAGCTGAGAAGTCATTCAATAGCAAGATAAATAGAAACATTAAGTTCTTTTGACTGTGTAAGACTAATAAAACAGCATAAAAGGTAACTGAAAAAAGCTATTAGTCCATTCCTCTGTTCTGTGGCAGGGTCAATTACACTTAAATATACACTTAAAAACATGTAACAAATCCTTAAAAAATCTCAGTTGATGGATATTTGACTATCCCTAGAAGCTATTTGGGTTGATAACTCTTTAAATAATTCTCTTATTCTTTGGAAAAAGCCCAGCTCATGTTAATTTAAACCTTTACCAGTTGTCCTATTTTCATTAGGCATCATTTCTTCTTTACAGGAAAGAGTGGGAACACTTCTCTTAGTACAGACTGGAAAGTCTGTTTGCAAGTTATATTAACTACCTCCAAAGTACAATAAGCTGTACATAACTAGCAATATTATTTCTTTTCATTGTTACAATATTGCAATAAAGCATGAATAAAATCACATGCTAACATAATTTTAGAATGGGTATCTCCTAGTTAAAAAGATTATATATATAAAAATAATAACAATTCTGTATTACTAGAAGTAGAATATTACAGTGTCATACAAAAGAACAGCTCATTCTATACAATCCAAAGTGCTGATGATGAGCATGTGGCTACCAAAGCAACATCTAAAAAGTTGCAATGGAATTACTGCAATGAACCATTTCTGGTTATCAGAGACATGACCAGGACAGAAAAAGCCATCTTCGAAAGTGTACTACCTAGAACTCGCACATTGAAGGAACAGGGAAGGAGGCATTACAGAAGCAGGGTAAGAGCGCAAAGACAGAACAACCCTTCCTCCTTCCACTTCTACTTCTAAACCTCATTTTTTCCCTACAATTAAAAATCTTTTAAACTTTATTTTGATGCTGAAAATTTCAAAGTCATCTGGAATAAGAGGAAATACTGAAATTGCAGGACAAAAACATCTCTCAGGAGGTAGACTGATAATTAGTTACTTCTTGATCACTAAACAGCGTATCACTTTCGGAATATGAAGCATTCATTAATATGATGTTCCTTGGTAGCTACCAGTCAATTTTGTACATTCTGGAACTCACAAGAAAGGGAGATAAAATTGTTCATTGCTGAGAAGGTTTCTGTGGTTTTCAAGAAACATAAGAGGTATTCTGTGTTTCCAAGATAGGTAAGTATGCGATCCTTCAGCGAAATAATACTGAAGTCTCAGGGTGGACTATTTAACAATCAATTTATTAAAGTCCAATTTGTAGCCATTACCAAGAAAGGTGTAAGGAAAGAAACATACTATGCAGACTAACCCAAGTACCATTCAAGTTTTTTTAATATTAAATAGTTTATATTTGTTTTAATAACATTTAGATTAATACTGGCACTCTTTTTCTGCCATGCCAAACAAAACTACCCTTGAGGTCATTTTTATGCTGTTTCTTCTCAACAACACAAAAGAACATCAGGTAAGGATGTGGTACTAAGATTAAAAAACTGCTTGGGTAGGTAAACAATCATTCTTTTTTCCTCCTTCACAGGTTTCTTCAGCAGGAATTATGACAAGAAGAACAGCTTTTAATACCATTTTCTAATGGAGCAGGCACAGACGACTCCAATCTGATGTCATCTTGGTCATGACGTGTGTGATTAGCAGCCAAACTGGCCCACTGTGATACCCAACGCTTACCTCCAGGGGCAGTAGAACCTTCCTAGGGAAGAAAAGCAGTAGAAAAATTAAAACTGATTGATAAAAAGCCTGTTCTCTTTCTTTTCCTGACTAGATATGTCAAACACTAATTGCATGGAGGAAGCTGAAAATGAGTTTACCTCAATAAGTTTTAGTTACCCGCTCTAGAATGGCAAACAAACAAAATGCGGACAGTTACAGGATCAGTACAGAATAAACAGCATTTCCTATTGCAGAGAATAAACATCAGAACCTATATAAAATCTAACATGTGCTAGTTTTAAAACTGGGTTAATTTCAGTCCTCATTTCAGGAAGAAAAAAGCAGGAATAAAGCAAAGGGTGTAGGGGTGTGTGTGTGTCTGTGTCTGTGTTCAAAAAATAATAATGTGCTTCAGGAAGACAAGAAAGTGACATTTTACCAGTTTAGAAGACCCTCTTGTCCAGATGAAATATTGTATTTACTTCATTACAGAAAGACTACCTTAAGAATTGAAAGAGTAACATAACATGATGGAAAGGAAAGGAAGATCAGATCATTTATTTGGCCTAAATAAAAAAAGAAGCAAAGGTTAGTTTAAACCATCCTATTGGGTAACAGTGAAGTCAATATAACCACTATCTGATAATTTTTGCAGCTAATCTAGAAAAGAAATCTACTTACTTTCTTGACAGAAAGCCTTCTGAAACTTTGAAAATTTCTGAAGTGTAATAAAAGTAAACATAAAATTAAATCATCTTCTTATGTTATAGCAGTTTAGGTATCTTTTAATTATAAAGTGATTTCTAAATATAGCATGATGTTACTGTTTTATCCAATATACTATAGCCTCTCTTGCTCACATCTCCAAAAGCAGACAGCATGCACATACGCGCACACATGGGCTGTACACTATCAAAGGCTTTATAGAAGTTTACATGTTCTAATTTACTGGACTCAAAAGGCAAAGCGCTGTAAATAACAGGAGTCATTGACTGCAGTTCCAAAAGTTACATAACCATAGGCAAGTCAAATGAGAAATCACAATTCAAGGTGAACAAAAGAGATGGAAAGGACATGGAGATACCGGTAACTTAACAAGGAAATTTGTAGGAACTATTTCAAAGGTTAGCTGAAGCACTACTGCCTGTTTGAACCTTGACACTGCTATTCAAAATGCTGATTTCTGCCTCAAGCCCTGGCCACTCTGGGATTCTGGTCTTTTACCAGGAACCAATTCCATAACTTTTACAAAATTTATTTAGCAGAAATTAAGTGGTGAACAGTATCATCTAGTGCATGATGACTTCTTTCAAATTAAAAGTTATTTAGACATTTGAGAAGACCTGAATTTATGACCTTGAATGTTTCCTGATAAATCAGTCACCCTAATTAATGCAAACAAGTGCAGCATCACGAATCTCTTTTGGAATATTATAAATGTAGTAAGTCAAAGATGCACCAAATAATTCCTTTGAACACATTTCCACAGTGTAAATTCATTTCTTAGAATCAAAATGCTATAAAATTCAAGTCCAATAGCAACAAAAGAAGGCAATTCAATGTCTCTGTTATTTAGGGGGATTTCTGAACACAATGGAAGGAAAAAGGTACCAGAAAGAGTATTACAAAAATATCATTCAAAAATGTGCGTGTGTGCATTGACAACTACTGCTGAAGCCTCATTTTTCTTTCATATCTCTAAGATTTCTTTTCTCTGTTTCCTGTCTGTACTACTGAACCTCCATCTTTAATAAAACAATTAATACAGCCCAAACCAAATATGATAGATATCCCAACTGACGTTGCTACAGAAAGTTTCCACTATATTTTTGTGTACCACCTAACCAATTGCAGAGATACAGATATATGTATTGGAAATCTGAATTCCACTTCACAATGAGAAATACTTTAAGAGTTTGCAGATTAACTGTAGTAAAGCAACATGATAAATAAGTGCATCCTCAGCAAGTTTGTCGATGAGACTAAGATGCACGGTGCAGTCAACATGCTGGAAGGAAGTGATGCCATTTAGAGGGACCTGGACAAGCTTGAGAGGTGGGCCTATGCAAACCTCATGAAAGTCAACACCACAAAGTGCAAGGTCCTGCACATGGGTCAGGGCAACCCCTGGGCAGACAATTGATTGGGAGCAGCCCTGAGAGGGACTTGGGGGTGTTGGTTGAGAACCTCAACATGAGCCAGCAATGCATGCCTGCAGTCCAGAAACCCAACAGCATCCTGGGCTGCATCAAAAAGAAACGCGGCCAGAAGACTGAGGGAGGTGATTCTCTTCCCCCTTCTACTCCACTCTTGAGAGACCCCATCTGGAGTACTGCACCCAGCTCTGGGGACCCACAACATATGGAGAACGTGGACCTCTTGGAGTGAGCCCAGAGGGAGGCCACAAAGATGATCAGAAGGCTGGAGCAATTCTCTTATGAGACAGGCTTGAGAGAGTTGGGGTTCTTCACCCTGGAGAAGACAAGGTTCAGAGGAGACCTTATAGCACCCTTCCAAGGGGGCCTACAGGAAAGATGGGGAGAGACTATTTATCAGGGAGTGGAGCGATAGGACAAGGGGTAACATTTTTAAACTGAAAGGGTAGATTTAGATTACTTATTAGGAAGAAATTCTTTACTGTGAGGACAGTGAGGCACTGAAACAGGCTGCCCAGAGAGGCTGTGGATGCCCAATCCCTGAAAGTGTTCAAGGCCAGGCTGAATGGGGTTTTGAGCAACCTGCTCTAGTGGGAGGTGTCCCTGCCCATGGCAGGAGGGTTAGAACTAGATGATCTTTAAGGTTCCTTCCTAAGGGATTTAAGGTCCGTTCTATGATTGTATGATCTCTTGCTGTAACAATCATATGATGCCATCCTTTCATAAACTGAAGTGCAATCTTGAAAGTAGTTCTTTTAGTTCCTCCCCACTTTACCTGCTTCAGAACAATATTCCTACAGGGGTGATGAACTTTTTTCGAATTTCCATACTCAGTTTATGTCTTCACATTTGTTCCTGGAACAACACTGACATCTATCTCAAATAGTTTCTTTTAAAAACCCAGCAATTTTACCTATCTTGGGTACTGCTTTACTAGACTAAAAGAACTCTACCATTCTGTTTTTTTCTAAGGTAGATTTCTATTCCTTTAACAATCTGAATAGAGCTCTTTGTACCTTCACCCTTCTTAAAGAATGGTTACAGTTCTAGTGCCAGTATGTCAGAGGAAGTTTTACCAACAGTTCCTACTATGGTAACAACACTGCCCTCTTCTACTGACAGTACATTTTCCAGGGTATCCAAGGGTCATATTTGCCTTTTCATAGCCATGTGACATTGGTGACAGAAGTATATACAGTCCATTGGAGCATCTAAGTTTAAACAAAAAGTAAGTATCAAACTTTAGACTGAATGGCTTGCCCTACAGAAGGACAGAAAATTAGTATAATTAGAAAGGACAAATAAAAGGAATACAGCCTCTAAATACACACAGTAGTTCTCCACTTCCAAGAAGCAATATAGCAAATATTTACTGGGATGAAATTATTCAGCATTCAGAATGTCAGCAATATTACTTATTTTAGCTGCAGTGGGAAAAAAAAAAGAAATGGGCATTCAAAGTAGGAAAAGGAACACTGTAGTCAATGTCACTGATGACCCTGCAGGTGCAGAACCAGCTTTCTAATTGTGCTGCAGTCTTAACAAAAAATTAAAAAAACCCCACAAACTAAACAAAAAGCAGGTATGTTCTTAAGATGCACATCAAAGACAATGTGGATAAACCATAGATTACTGGCCACTGAAATCTAAATGGAAGCTGGATGGATAAATCATAGTCCAAATGTCTGCAGTATTTGTACTAATCAATTTCAGAAAGTTAAGATTAACTAACAGTAATAACAGCAATATTCTCTTTGCTCTTTATCTTATTTAACTTTTGTTCTCAAATCACACTTACCTTAATTGGCAAGTGGCAGCTTATAATATAGAAAATAAAAACATTTAAATATTTTAAAGAGACAGATTTAGTATGCCTGTAAGCATTGAAAAAGCAAGAACCAGTGCATGCAGACTTGACTCAGCAGTGTCAGACACTCACTCCACATTTTATTCAGTCTCACGACATACACTACTCCAAAGTACCAAAGCCTGTCACTTCAAAGGAAAAGCTGAGAATTTCTTTAAAAGAAAAGCAGTATTTAGTTCCTTCCCAAGCATGCTGGGTATTCATGATACTTCACAAGTTTCTGTAATGCTAAGATATTTAAGTTCAAAATACTCTTTCAACCCCTAAATAGTTTTTATAAAAGTTTCATAATTTCCCAAATCATGTTTTCCATCTTCCTGAATGGAAATCTCTTATTCTCTGACCTTTCTATGTCAGTCACAGAACTATAGAATGGTTAGAGTTGGAAGGGACCTCAAAGATCATCAAGTTCCAACCCCCCTGCCATGGGCAGGGACACCTCCCACTAGAGCAGGTTGCTCAAAGCCCAATCCAGCCTGGTGAATCATGTTCTGAATTCACCTTATTCTGCTAAATCATCTATAAATACAACTGTAATGGGTAGCTGGAACAAGGTCCACCCACAATCTAGACAATTTTATGATTCTATGACTTTAAATACTACACTTTTCTCTCAATTGTTATTCTCATCATTGTTTTCCCATTATGAAACTACAGTATACATCTCTCATTTTCTGAATCATTGTTTTCCCATTATGAAACTACAATACACATCTCTTTTTCTGAATTACCTTCTCTTTTACTTCTACATACATATCAACCAACTTCTATTTTTAACTTTCTCGAGTACGCTTTTTCCATCTTCATCTGTCCTCATATCTTCTTACACTAATTCTTGCTATATCCATGTTGCTTAGGTCAGTTTTTCTCCTTTACCTACTGAAAAATTTTTATTTTTTCCCTTATTATGCCTCGTAATAATCTTGTAAATTAAGACTGTACAAAAAACCCATTCCCTTCCCAACATATGAAGACCTTTTTATTCAGCAAAGCATCCACAGTAATAAAAAGGCACCATTCATTATCATTTCAACCTCAATCAAAGTGAGTTTTAGTATGGCATTACCAGAAGGATTCTTAAACCTGCTCTAGCATTGCAGATGTCTCAGTCTTCTGAAATCAAACCCTGTTATTTGCAAAATATGACACTTGGAAAGCTCAATTATGTTCATAAAATAAATCATATCTTCTTTTGCTTATGAAATTATAGAAATGGAAAAGTATTGATACATTTAATAATCTTGGAAACTGATATAGCACAAAAGAGCTGAATGCTGCAAAAGGCACGAAAAGGAAGAGAAAGAAAAACGGTGGTTATAGATTAATGCAAAAAGGTAAGGTGAAAGGCAAATTTTCTCAAATTCTTCTACACAATATGCCCATGTTGTATGGCAATAATTTGCCTCAAGCAGCAACATTAGAAAAACTATTCAAAGATACTAATCTAGATACAATAACATGCTTAGTGTATCAAGACTGCACACAAGAAATACACCCATGATAAAGCATCCCTTCTCTAGGAGAAAGAGATTACTACACACTAAACCCAATATAGCTGCATAGCAGGCACACAAACTCATACTTTAAGCTCTTGATATACTCCATAAAATTTGATTATTTATAAAGTTTGCTGATTTAGAGGACCATACTTCAGAAACAGTTTGCCATGGCAAATAGAACTGTTTGGTGTGCTTTGTGACTGTTACCAGATCAATTCTGCTCGAGCGTAAGCCCATTCTGTTACTAATGCATTTTAAGTTACTGTTTATCCATCACAACAATATCAGAACATCTCCCAAGATTTCAATATGAAATACTATTAGCATCTAGCTTGTGTGCATATTCTGAGTCACGTATAAAGAACAGGCACTTCCCTTGCCTAGTCTTTCACCAACTGAGATTATATTGCTCCTAAGGCAATTAACGTAAGTGACTTCTCATGAGTGGTATTTCACTTGAACACTCATTCTGTGAACATAAAAATCTGAAGTCCTCTGGCTCTGGAAAAAAAATTTGAAATGTATTATCCACTACTTTTTTCCTAGATGACTTTGTATCACACATTACATGCATACACCTTATTTTTGAATTTTATTATCTTTGATTTGGGCTATAAAACATACCAGCTTTAGTGTGGTAGAACTCAGTTCTACCACATAACTTACAAGAAATATATATTGTGCAAGTGTATGTTGCAAATATAATGTTTCAAGGAAGCCCCTGCTACATTTCCAATACACTAGCATCAGTGTACATAGAAAGGCAGCAAAGTTTAAAACACCTTCACAATTCAGCGTGGCTGTCTCTGACAGGGAAGTTTTGACAAAGCAATAAAGACCTAAGAAAAATAAAATACTTATAGGTCTGAGGTAATGTTTTCTAGGCAAACTTTTGTTTGCTGTTTCACACTTACTGGTCAGTTATTAGTGCTCTCTCTTATTGGAAGAAAAAAGAAGACCATCAAAAATTAAATTCTACCTCTGTGTCAAGAAATCCAGTTGTACTCAGTGGTCTTTTTTCTTCCAGCACTACTGTAGCAGAATTTATAGCCCAATCTTTTACTAAATCTTTCTGGTTCTCGTTGATAACAGGCCTATTATAATCCTGGCTGTCATCCACTCCAAATACCTGAAAATGAAACAAACCATTACATACATTAACCCAATACCATCCTGATACAATGTTCAATGTTAATGGATGGATGGTGGCATGCTGGTAGTGAGTTTATAGAGTTTTTGTTGTATTATGCTTATCTGTCATCTGGGTGAAGTCTACAATTAAATAGAAGAAATGTCTATAGCAATTAAAAAAAAAAGCAAAATTCTACGTGAAAATTGAAGGAACTGCTTGCTAGTTGGAATGGTCAGATATGACAAAATGACACTGATGAGAGAAACAGAAGGTAAAGGCAAAATCATTGCAAAAAACGTTTCACAGTCCATTTCCAATTAAGGAAAAAAAACATAACCACCAAAATTTCAGATTTTTGCTATTGTCTAGTGAAAACAAGAAATACAAATGCTTACATCTGCTACTGATAATCTTATTGAACTATTTCTCTAATACAGACAAAATTTCCATTTTTCACTTGTTAGGGACTTTGCAGATGTTAAAGTCCACCACATCTCATAAACCGTGTAGACACATCTCATTCAAGATGTGACTTGCCACTTTTCTTCTACTACACTGTCTCCTACAGATGCTTGTATTAATCTCTTCTGCTTGTGAGAATAATTTTCCTATGACATTTTAAAATCATTGCTCAGAGAAAAAGTGTTATTACCAAGGCAATTTAGTTATAAGGACTTACGGATAGCCAGCATATATTCTACCAAACATCTCATGAATCATAGATACTATGGAATATGAATTGCTTTCAGAACTGACGTATACTTCAAAGATATTTTAGAGAATACTTTTTATCTTGGAAATGTAAAATTTATAATTTTCTGCCTAAGAAATATATTCACTACTTCTAAGGACTTGGACATTAAAAAAATTACAGAATAAAAATGGAAAACCCACACACACATTAACACTGACTGCTAAAAAGAAATTCTTAACATCAAAAATTGTTTTGTCTTAGAAAAAGACAAAGAAAAGAAGGAAATTACTTTAATGGATGTTATCCTCCTATACAAAATACTACTAGTGCAAAAGAGAAAAAAGATATACAGAATTACTTTTTCCCCAAAACTGTTTTGTAATTCAGTTTTGCACAGCAAAGCTAGAAGAGTGGTTGAATAAATTTCTGAACAAAGTTATTTTATTTAAAAAGGATTCACCACTAGATGGCCACAAACCATGTTTTTCAGTGACCAAGAAGCAGATGAAGAAAAAAAATAAATTATGTACCCTGCTATTCAACTCCTGCTTATGCTCTTCTGAATGTCCAGAAAGATGTTGCCATAGCATTTATACATTTTATAACTAAGGAAGCTTTTAAAAATGCATTGGATTTGTATTTTGCTCTCATATAAAAAGTGTGCCTTCTGCAATTATAAAATTCAGGCAATGGTCCACAATTCTGAACTAACACAAAAAATCACATCTAGATACACTTATGCAACGGTTATTTAAGAGCATTTCATAAATATGTATTTTCTTTTAAAAATTGTGATATAACTTAAATTTTCTCTTTAATGATATACTTTTGATTTGTAGAGTGGTAGCAATTTTTGAAGATACAAACTAGTTATCACTGACTGCCTCCTTTCTTTGAGTATACGGCTATTCTACAGCCACTTCTTTCCTTGTTTAATGCAGTTCTATTGATTGCAGGATTTTACATGTTCTTTTAAATTAAAAGAAATTCTGATTTCATCACATAAGCATCTGAAAGAAAATATGAATTCAACACTTCCGTATTTAATCAGGACTACAGGACTAAATTGCTGCCTGTAAATTGCTTCATATTATCTGGTGGCACATTCATTCACCATGTCAAATTTCTTTACTTGTATCACAAACAGCAACACTTAAGGCTTCTTTCTTTCAGCCTTTTTCTATTTAAGCAAATTTCGTTATTCTTCTTCTATTACTGACATTACTGCAAAACCAAATTTGAATAATTGCTTATTTTTTCGGTGAAAGGTAACATGGGTAGCAATAAGATCCAAGTGTTCGATTTACCTCCTAATACTACTCCTAATGCTCCCTCAGTATATATAGTGTGGATATCATAGTCCAGAAAAGATAAGCAAAATATCTGGGGACACTATTACTAGAAAGAAAGGGAAAGCATTTTCTAAATGCACATTTTTGCAGAATACATTCCTTTTACATCTAGGAGCATTGGTAGGTGCGTGTTCAAGTCCTACTGCTACGCAACTATAAAGCTCCTCTTCTCAGCAGGAAAGAAGAGATTCACACAGGTGTGATCTAGCCCAAAGACCAAATTTCAGAACTGTGATACATAAAAGCCCTTTGAAAACAATGCCATTAATATATAATTAAGACCTCAAATATAAAAACTATGCAAAAGATAAAACAATTCACATTTGACAAAATTTAGAACATCACTTACACACCTGTCACACATCTTCATAAAATGAATACTATCAGATTTTCAGGATTAACCAATCCACTTAACACTGTTCACCCAATATTGAGAATCTACCCTCGACAGAAACAATCATGGAATAACCGGAAGGTTTCTGCTGGAAATTGTCTCTCTACCATTTAGAAAAATGCACTATGTACTTGATGGGTTGCTATGATAAGGTACGTGTGCAAACAGTGAGCTGTTGTGACTGAAGCCTGAATGGATAGACTCTTCAAGGCTTCCAGTTCTCCAGAAGTTTCTGTTCTTTAAATATCTTCATGATTTCAAAGCCATTTAAGTAAAATCTAAGAAATAATGAGACACAAAAAAAAAAAATCCTGAAATATGCTGATGATACCCATCTCTTATCTATTTATAAAAAAAGACTGAACTTTCTTTTTGTAAAGCTTGTGTTTGTCGGAAACAGTAGCTATAAGCTTTAAACAGAAGCAACTACCATCTAAGTTCTAATTAACTGTGCTTTGGGGAAGAAAAACATGAAGCCAGATTCAGGTTTGGACATGGTGAGATATTTGAAAAATGAGAAGAATGCCTTGTTTGTGTTTTAGAGGTAAAGAGAGACTTTCCTAATCAACTCAAATCGCACATATCCACATAGCTGTCAATGAATAAAAAGATGCTTCCTTTTACACTTTTTTTATGTCACTGTAAACAACAAGGACTTTCACAAAATCATGAGTCTGGGGGATTGGAAGTAGGATGTTTATTTTTTAACTGAGGTAGATGTATGTATCAACGTAGAAAACAATTCCTAGAATTCTTTAAAAAAAAAAACAAAACAAAACAAAAGAAAAACCAAATAGATATTATTACTGATTTTTAAAGAGATGACATTAAAAGAAAAAAAAAAAAAACAAACCAAAAACTACCAGAGAAATATATTTCCAAGCTAACAGCTTCCTATAAGCAAACTTTTCTGCCCTGTTCTGTCTTATTGTTTATTTTAACAAAATTATATTTTAGCAGAAAGAGTATATTGTTTCATCCAAAATTCTTCAAGTTTCATAAAGCTGCAAAAGAAAAAAACAGGCTAATAATTTTCAAAGAATACTCTGTGAAGTCAGGGGAATCTGTGAAAATCTGTCAGAAATCTGACCGATGGGGAAAAATCTAGGCACACACCAATCTACATGATTACCTGGGGCTCCTGCAGGGTCTCTGCCACAGAGCTGTAAGGGTGCAACTCTCAGAAACATCATATAAACTGTGGTGGTGGTACCTAAAAATAACTATTGTTATGAAGCATGAAACAATTTCCATTGCATATCAGGACATTCTGAATGGCAAGGGAATGACCACAACACTGCCATAGAAAATCAAACCTCATTTATGAAATATAGTCAACATAATTTTGTTTAACCTACAATCCAAATGACCCCTTAAGCAAATGGATTAACACGTGATAAACAGACTGCATCCAGTTTTGGTCCCTCCAACACCTGAGACATTGTCTAACTCGACAATGCTCAACAGGCCACCAAGATGGTCAAGGCTGCAATACTTTCCTTATGGGGAGAGCACTTGATCACTTGGAAAAGGGAAACTGCGGGTGCCTAACAGCAGCTCCCAGTAACAAGTAGTATATCAAGATGACAGCCAGGCTCTTCACAGTGGTTCATGGCAGGAGGACAACTTGCATAAGTTGAAAAAAGAGAGTTTCAGATGGGATATAAAGAAAAGCTTTTTCACCCTGAGGACAGCCAAGCAATAGTCTGTGTCCTTGTAGGGTGTAAAGGCCCAAATGGATAAAGTCCTGGGCAACCTGACTGACTTCAAAGCTGACCCTGCTTTAAACAGGTGGTTGGACTACAGAGCTCTTAAGGTGCTTTCCAGCTTATGTTGTTCTATGGTCCTTTAATAACAGTGATCGTCAATCACTTAGCATCTCAAGTCAGCCTTCTAGCTCAAAGAATCAGTTGAGAAAACCCAAAGGGAAATCCAGTAATTTCTCAATCACAGAACTTCAAACACTATGTCTGACATGTAATGAAATCTCCTACATCAGCAGTGAAAAAGGGAGTTCCTGAAACATACTTTTCAATTTCAAAGCAATGAATGGTAAGCTCTCCAAAGATCCCCCCTGTGATACTCCATTTACATTCTGTGGTTCCACAAGTAAAACAAAGGGACAAAACAGCAGGCTGAAATACAGCGAGTCCCATGTACGATGCTGTTACTTGCTGTAACATAAACACCCTGAAAAGGAGAGGCCAAG
Source organism: Nycticryphes semicollaris (assembly GCA_013400055.1). Lineage (NCBI taxonomy): Eukaryota > Metazoa > Chordata > Aves > Charadriiformes > Rostratulidae > Nycticryphes > Nycticryphes semicollaris. The sequence continues at coordinate 44,984 of VXBJ01000244.1, read as the reverse complement.
TACAAAATAACTGATGGCAAAACAGTTGCACCTTGATGTAGATACTAATAAATTCTATCACTTCACCTCAGCAACAGTTTTTCCAATATTGTAATGGAGAATATAACTTTATCTAAATAAACAAGTAATTTTTAAAATTCTTTATCTGATAACAAACAAGAATTAACAAAATCTATGTAACAATATAAGCAAGATGCAATCATTGCAAGAAGTACTGTTGTATTTTTGGAGACAGCATGAGCTACAGGATGAAGCCTGAGCACATGCCTTGTTTTCCACAAGGGCTAATTTTGTAGAAAGCAGAGTAATGTGTTTTGGCAGGCCATACACATTTCTCTGTGAAAACAGCTCATGACTCAGTGCACACCTGCTGAAACACAGCTTTAACACAAACTAGCTTTAGTGACTGGGAATTGGTCTTGTTCACTCTCCACCTCCCCCTTCCCTGCCCTGCAACACATGAATTAATATCTCTTGTACCCCAGATGAACTGTATTAGAGGTCAGCATAATTACTTTAATTATCAAAAGTGATGAGTCTTTAAAACCACAGGAGCAGTTTTTCTGTATTGATATATGTGAGACCTCCTAGAAATTAAAATAAAATTGGTCAGATAAATTAATGGCAACAGGAATAATTTTTCTGAATCAAAAGCAAATGGGTTAGCTAAAAAAAAAAAAAAGCCAAACCAACAAAACCCTACTTGCTATTTTCCTCATGTGCTATTTATAAAATTTAAAGTTCTTGAGTACAAAAAAAATTCTTCCAGCTCTATCTCATTCACATGCCTTTCAGAGTTTCTATTGTTGAGACTTTGTACTTACTTTTATTTAATGCCAGGACATTAATTTTAAACTATTTCATCATGGTTTATGAAGATCACACTGAAGTTCTACAATATTATAATTACTCAGTACTTAATGTCCACAGATATAGTTCCTCATCTAAATCATTACTGAAAATACTCATATCAATAGAAAAAAAGGTCTTATTTAAGACTCCTGATAGATATGTCCACTCAGTTTCATAACAAATTATGTGTATTAGAACAGAGATTCTACTGCTCTGCCCACATACCTACTACACAAAGCACAAAGCATTTTGAAGAGCACTAACACAAATTAGGAGCATACATTTTATTCAGAATACAAATCTGAAGAATTCTATCTAGTTTTAAAATTTGTTGTGGTGTTAACGGATATGCAGTAATTAATAATTATTAATAAGATTAACATAAAACCAACAAATAAATAATGATTCTAGTTGCAATTCAGTGAGCTGCCCACAAGTGATGTTTTTGGTAAACTAAAAGTATTTGAATAATTCCCCTTCTGTATAGCCACAATCTGGAGATATACTTGAACAGGATGATGATTTAAATGCTGAGAATTTCAGTGCAGACAATCTGTATACAAGGAGCAGAACAAAACCCAGACAAAAAGCATATAAAAGGGAATTCAAAGATGAACAGTTAAAAAAGCAAACTAAATCAAAGAGGAGCACAGGTAAAGGACAAGGGGCTGTACTACAAAGTGTATTAAAGACAGGACCATGGAAAAATAAAACAAAAGCTTAAATTTGAAATAAAGTATTCACCACTGTAAAGTGCTGAGAATGTACGTTATAATAGCAATTATGTTTCATAACTTTTTAGGGAAAGGAAGATGAGTAGTATGTTTTATTTTCAGGGAAGTCAAATAAAAGTACATTTCAGAAACTGAGCTGTGAACCAATACAGTCAGACCAGCAAGAAAGAAAAAAAGAAAAGGAAAAAAAAAAAAAAGAAAATAAAAGAATAGGGAAGAAAGGAAGAGAGATGAATTTGGAAACACAAACAGGATTTGGACACAGTGTGGATATACTAAGCAAGAAGAAGAAAGTGTAAATAAGCCACACATGCTTAATTGATGTGAAGAAAGGATTCCAGACAGCAGGGAAATGGAAGAGGCTTCAGATCATTATCGCAGAACATCTTGGCAATGCTGCACTTAGTGTTCAGACTGAGCTCTTCATGATTCTTACAAAGGAGATAGTCCAGACATTCATAATATACAGTAAACTGGTTGCTAATATGCAAAGTTACTGATCAGATAAAAAAGACAAAAGGCAAACATTTTCTTCCCACCTTTCAGAATGTGTGATGAACCAGAGTACAATGCCTAAGCTCACTGTGTGTTTAGCTACTGTGTGAACTGTGTTTAACCAAGTTCCTTCTGATTTTACTATTATTTACTGCTTCTTGGCAGCTATCCTAGCCACCCCAGGCAAACAGACTCTGTTCTGTGCAGGGTGTATCTCATGAATAGCCATGGTTTTCCACAAAAGCTGTTTATGTCATTTTAATGATATAATGAAGATATAGAATCTGATGCACGACAGTTTGGTATATAAAAAGCTACACAAGTGAATGAAAAGGATAAATGTGCCAAGTCTAATAATTTCCTGTTACCAGATGCCAGTTAGGTATTTACATACATACATATTTTGTAACTCTTTGCTATAGGGAAGAATTAATTTTCTTCTTCCAAATTCAAACAGAAACAATAAGTTTAGAGACTAAACATCCCCTCCCCTCAGGAGAAAAAAGATTACTAACATCCTCAGAACTCTTGACGAAATGCTCACATGATTTGGTAAGCTTCAACTGTTCTACTGCCTTTTCAGCACTGTATTCATAAAATATGAATAGAAGAAATTGCTATAGTAACGCTAAAAGCAATTAAACCCAGAGGGTATGTCAAGAGAGATGATCTGGAAGTCATTTTCTGAAAATAAATAGATCTGTCTTGGCTCCTCAAACAGCCATTGAAAGATGCCGAGATTTTTTTTTCCTCCTAACTTACTCTTTGTTCATTGATACTTTTCAGGTGGTTTGTTATTCCTAAGATGGTAAAAATTTACCAAGAGGAATTCCATAATGTGTATGTTAACTTCATAACAACAGGAGTTATAATAACATTTGCGTTAAGTATTACAATGAAAACATTTCCCCCTCCCTGCTCCAGTTGCACTTATAAAGTTTTTGGATTAACACAGTTTTAGTAAAAGAGTTCAGAATATATATCTTCTAAAAAACCTTATAAGTTTTGATTTAGTATATGGCTCCATGTTTTAAAATTTATCCCTGCTGTGCATTGCACACTATTTACAATGATAAAAAACATCTGAATTACTCTATACTTCTCACAGAACTAGAGTGATATATACAAATATAAGGACGTAATAAAATACCTACTTATCATTTTGTCACTCTGCCTTTCAAAATATTTAGAATAATATTAATCTTAAACTTGTCAGTCCACAGTTACTTTACTCTTAATACAATGTTTCACACTATCTGCAAGATTAATGATAAAACTTCAAAGTTTGCAACAGAGAAGACAAGATCTGATAAATAAGATTTATGAACACTTAAAACAACAACAAATAATTCAAAAGTAAAAGTAAACAGTCCTTGAAGAACACACTATCCAGTAACATAATGTGGCATGAACACAGATAGCCTGGGAGCAAAGAGTGTAAGGAGATTCCATTTTATTATAATAATCTTTCAGAATAGATTCCCATTCATACTCATACTCAAAAAAAAAAGTCAAAACGCACTGAAATATAAGTATTATCTCAAGCAGTAAAATGTAGAAAATTAAAACAGAAAACCTGGTGTCTATATGAACACTAACACAGCTTTCCCTCCAAAATTATTATTTATTCAGAATTTTTAAAGAATCTCTCTCAAGAATGTGTCAATAGAATAATATTTTAAGTGTGCTCTTTGCATAGTACATAATAAATAATTTAAAATTAAAGAATAGCATTTACATTAAAAACAAGGTCATTATGTAAGCAAAGACTTTGAAACATCGCTTTCCAATTTAAAATAAATTGGAATATGATCTAAAATATGAACTTTGCATCAAAACCAAAATCATTAAATCACTACCATAATTCTTTTTGAAGATGGAAGAAGGCTGAATAAGGTTTGGTTTTGTTGTTTTTTCAAGTTTTACTTCTGGTTTGGAATCAGAATGTTGAATTTGAGATCTAAAATTACTTTGCTCATGAAAAAAAAAAAATCAGTTATTTATCAGGAAATTTAAATGAATATATCATAATGGAAGAAAACAATTTTGGCACCAAAGAAAACATTATCTAAACCCTATGTTTCCATATATATATTCTGGATTCCCTTGGTCAGCTAGAGTAATGAGAACTGAAATATATATATAGCCTCTATTCTTTCCCTTCCCACAGGTGCATAGAAGAGCTTAACTCTCCTATAGTAAGTTCTACAAAGTAATTCTATTCAGAAGTACCCTGAAATGAAACTGGCTGAAGAAGAAAAGCAACAAAAAATCTTACACAAAACAAACAAAAAAGAACACACCTCAAGAAAACCCCTGAAGAGCTTGCAAAAAACTGAGTAGCTTTTCATTCATTACAGTAGCCTCAAATTATTTAATATTCCAAACACATCCATAATTACTTGCACATTCATTTATTAAAATTTATTACTGGTAGTATTTTGCTTTAATGAAATAAGGAAACTCATTAGCCTGATAATTTGCAGTCTTTTTATATCAACAAAAAGGAAGATGAACTGCAGAAACATCATTCTGAATTCTTTCGTCCACTGACAGACTTACCTTTCCCGTGGCCTAGGAAGAGTTTTTAACCTGATATGATGATGGCAATCAACAACTTCCTTCTAACAGAACAAACTTGGTTATTTAAAAAATGTGAACCAGAAAACTTACAGCTCAGTGCAAAATAGAGATCAATTGCTAAGTGTTAACAGAAGAAAGTACTCAACCTATTTAAAGGGGAGAACAAGTTCTCCAACACTGCTGCAATTTCATGTATTTAAATTAACACTAAAAATTGTCTAAATCAAATCAAAATCCTGAATTTGTTTTATTTTGTATGTATCTGTCAGTTGCATCAATATGAGTATTTTTCTACTAGAAAGAACTGTAGCTTTCTGAAGCTATTTGAGTAGAGCATACTGTATGGCTGGTATGTTCAAGGTGATCTTTAGAGTATGTAAGAGCAGCTTTTCTTCTTTACACATTGATAAAATTGCTCTCAATGGCAATTTTAAAGAAAGCTCTACATATATAAAAAGTGAGCCAGCATCTATTATCCAATCATAGCTTTATACGTTGTTAATGTATTTATTTTCAAAACCTGTTTGCCTACTAATCAATTCACTATGAATTTAAGTTACGTTTTAATACCTGGATGTAGAAATACCATTGGCTGATGAAAGGACTTTTAGGAAGCAAGGTTTATTGCTATTTTTCAAGTGTTCTCTATTTATAAAGAATATCAAGACACAACCATACACTTATATTGTAGAGAAGTAAAAAGATCACATGTGTTTGCAAGGAATAGCACCAATCTTGCTTTATATTTTGTGAAATAAAGGTAACAGAGGACTATATGGAAACCCATGATAGAATAAAAATGCAAGCAAATTAGTGACAGAGGAGGGAAGCACAAAACACATTACCATACCAGTAATACGAGCAGTTTTCACTCCACCTCTCTATATATCAAAAAAAACAACAGGATTTGAAAGAAATAGTAACAATGTAAAGTTATTAAAAAAAAAAAAAAAAAAAAAAACAACCACAAAACCAAAACAAACAAACCGAAAAATCGGAAGTCCTAAACCACATGTTTTGGAGAAAATTTCAGTAATACAAAATGGGAGTTTGTGCACATGGGTTTGTGTTACTTGTGAAAAGCACAGCTGGATCAGAAGCACAGAAATATTGTGGAGGTAGCATTTTTACCAACTGATTGACTAATGAGAGAAAGCAGTTACAGAGGGTAACAGCTGAAGACTGCAAGTGTTTGCAGATTATAACCACTACCCTCTACAATGGGAGTTCTTTCCATTCAGAAATACCATGACAAGAAATCGGCTTACGCAAAAACAAAGAAAAAACCCAAACCCGAAGCCATACCCATTTGTAATCTATGATAATTTCATGTTTTCTTATTTGTCCTTTAAATGTAAATCTATGTTTTATTTTTTAAAACAGGAACTATGAAATCTTATAATGACTGTTTCTGTCTCTGCCTAGAAAGTAGCCAGAGATTTCTCCTAACCTCTGCAAAATTTGATGTTGTTGTTTATTTTTCTACTTATTATTTAATTTTCAAAATATTTCTTTTAATCTATTCTCCAAGATGCTTGTTTTGTTCTAAAAGACATTATTAGAATTGGTGTGTCATAAGCAACCTGCTCAAAGCCACCAATTTGAAGCATTTACTTGCTCTGACGCTATCTTTAAGCTTTATGAGTAAAATTCAAATAAAACCACAGAAGAAATAATTATTACTATTTCTGAAATACTATTTTTTCACCTGAAAATAAAATCTTTTTAAACATTGCAGATTTGCAAATATTTTAACAAATTTCTCTTTTCCTACTCAGTGCAGTCTCTGGGGGCATTTATATAAACTGATCTTATTTCAGATCTTGATATCTTATCTGATTTTAATTTCAGCAAATTATCAACATGTTGAAAGTTGTATAAGACACTAGCGACAATGTTTTTGGAATCTTTCATTTCATTTAAGTGACAAATGGTGACTCCGAGACAGTCATCCCTACACCTCTTTCTCAGGGAAAAGTATCTCACACTAAAAAGCTTTCTCTGATACTTAGAATACAACTTCCTCTTTCCTTCTAATTATTTTTATTTTTCTCACACCCTCTTTTCAAATCCAGGCTTTAAAACATTAAAGAAAAAAAGAATATGTTGTTTGTCATTCTACTCCTATCTCTGCTATAGATTTTTTTTCTTAGAGACTGAAAGAGTAGCAGAAGAAAAAATGGATCCCTGTCAAATAAATCAAATCAAGATATTTAATAAGCAGGAAACCATTCTTTTCATATTTTTAAAATAATTTCACATAAACATGTGTTTTCCTTCAGTTTATTTCCTAGAAACTTTAGTAAAAGGATATATTAAGAAAAAATGGTACTTTTGAGGGAAACAATATAGCTCAGTATTATGGTCTTTTCCTCTCCTGCCCCTTTTAAAATTGTATCGATAAATATTTTTTCCATTTCTTTCTGAGAATTTTAACTTCAATTTCCTGCATTCCTCTCTTGGATTCTTAAATCAGAGAAGCATTATTAATCATGCCTTGATTTTGACAAGCTATTGCCACTCTTGCATTTGTGGTTCATCCTTATGTTTCTTTCCAGAAAAAAAAGAGTAGACTTTGCCTACGGGAGTAAGGCTAAGGCTAAGGTTTCCCAAGTGAACGCGTCACACTGAAAGTAATCTTTGGATATTTCAGTCACTCTCACCCTTTCTTCCAGTAAAAGAGGAAAAAAAAGCCAGAAGTATATTATTCCACAGGAATTCTTCAGGTAAACCAGACACGGATCTTAGCACCATTCTAGAGTAAATTGTTACTGGCAAGACTGCATGATTTGTGCAAATGCAGTTCTTGAATTTCAGTTAATCTTTTGACCCAACAACGACTCCTAAATGAGACTCGATTAGAGTAGGCATTGTAAATGCTGAGAAAAAGGACTGACTCGACAACAAAGAGAGGTTATACTGGAATTGATAAAAGGTATACCTATAATTCTCTTAAATCCTCAATAAAGCAGCCCAGCAGTAAACAGGCTAACAAAAATCATTGTCTTAATTCTTTACTTTCCACCTTCAGCAAAGTAACAGACTCCACAGCATTAGCAATTTAAAGTAAGAGGAAAGCAAAGCTGAACTCAGCTGGAAGAAGACATTTTGGCTTCCATTTGGTTTTGATTTTCTTCACTGGTTGTTTTTCTGCACTTCATAAAAACAACATGATACTTCTTTCATACTACCAATTACTAAGAATAGTGCAGCAGAACTCTTTAAACTGGGTGTAAAATATACTGTTCATAATGCTTCAGCACAGATACTAAGTGAAAACACGGAGAGGACCTCCAAGAAAAAAACATCACTGCTTTACTTCCTAGTTAATCTTTAATTTTGAGTGATGACACTTTCTAGGTTAGCAGTAAAGGGTATTTATGATATCCAAAAGCCTTTTATACAACCCTAAGAATATTAACCAGTCCTTACCTACCATTTCTAAATCTTACATTCATCACCTGTTCCTGAATCTCTCCTGTAAAAGGAGAGAATTTTTTCAAACAAAAAACTGGCTGTGGATATCCTGAACAGATATAAAGACCACAAATAATTTGAAATCTTATTAAATATTAGACAGTATTAACATTCTTATAAATTACGTATACTGTGTATTTTCAAATGTCATTATATATTGCACAACTATGCTTAGCAAAAACAGGACTTGCACATTTTCTGGTACAATTTAATTGAAGATTTATAACTTAAGAATTAAATGTAGATACATATAGTCACTAAGTCAGAGCAATTACGTTCTTTAATATTCACTTGTTTCATTTGGAATGGTTTTAGTTCCCAGAAGTTCTTTGAAGACTGACTCAAAGAAGCCAAGTGTCCTCTTTTCAGAATCCATAAGAGGTGAAATCATTATCTTTACGATTTTATTGAAGGTGATTCTCTTTATTTCATCCCCCTCTCCCAAGCGCTTCATAAATATCTTTTATAACATAAAGCCATCTGTAATAAAATTTGCCATTCCCCCACTATGTCAGCGTTTTTCTACAAAATCAAAATAGTGAAGCTAGCTTGTCTTTCAAAAAATATTTCTCAGCGTTTAGCCCAAATTATTTCTAAATGTATAAATACATCTGTTCAGCTCTGAAACAGTTTTAGACACAGAATCAATCCGTAGATAATTCTGTAACAAGTAAGGAATTTATTTCCTGTTAAACTGGCCAAAAAATTGCCCAGATTTGGTTGCCAGCACTCTACCACAATGGATTGTTTAAGAAAACACCCCAGTAACTGAAACAAAATCCTCTTCAAGAGTCAGTTAAGTCAAATGATTAAACGTAGCTTCACCAACGTATATCTTCCTGTTGAATCCGATGAAAGAGTTATTTGCAGTTATTTAACTGTAATTACAATGTGTGTTGTTATTTATATTGTCACAAAGAACCAAAAGTTACTTAGTCATCATTAGATTCCAAAGCCTAATTAAGCATGTACCTATATTCAAATTAGAAAAAGGACATTGCTATCCTGTAAACATTTTTGGAAAATGAAAGCATCCTTGTACTTACTCTTTATAATGGATGCTGAAATTTACGTTATTGATATTGAATATACTTTTTTTCTAAGTACAGAAAACATTTACATTTCTAAGTGACAATTACGATGGAACCAATTTATATACTGAAAATGACAAAGACCATAGGATTTTAAGAAAAGGTGAATATTTCCACAGGGACATAATAAATTCAATTCTAACAGCTCTCATAAAAAATACCAGTTAATTGAATTTTGCTTCCTATTATTCTTACAGTACTTAAATCTTTTGAAAACTCATTAAAACTACCAAACTAAATGAACAGCAGTATCAAAAAGGGATATCTTTTAACTGCATGCCTGCTGCTGCTTTTATGACATTCCATGTTGCATCATTATAGTTTGGCTTAAAAACTTGTATTATTGCATTAGTAGAAGTGAAGTGGTAGAAGTGGGCTGTTGCCCACGCATCACATACCACTTTAACATCAGTACACCTTTTATGTTTCTCACCTTGTCAATCATTTTACGGGCTTCCATTTCTTCAGAATTAGGGTTTTCCAACTCAATAGTGTAAGTACCTTTGTCACTCTGGTCATCCTCATTGTCCTTTTCAGTAGCAGCAGAAATATGTTGGCTTTTCAACTTTTTGTCCATCTCCTGGTTCTGACCAGGCCTATGGCCAAGGCTTCCTGAACTCCTTAACAACGCAGCTTGTAAGACAGGTAATGCAGCAGAGGGTTCTTCTGATTTTTGTTTTAGAAGTTTTGCATGAACACCATGCACTGCTTTGTGATGCGATGAGATCGCTTGCACAGATGATGGGACTGCTTTCTCTCCTGATGCAGGTTTCACTCTTTCAGCTCGTGCATGAGGTGTTGGAGATGGAGATTCTGAGCACAGAGCTCCTACATTCTGAGAAAAAGAGTAAGAACGTCTCTTTCGAGGATGGTCTTCATCAAAAAACTCAATCATAAAGGCAGTCTGACTCAAACCAGTTTGCTCTTGCTGCTTTTCTGTGGAATGGACTTTCTGGTGTGATTTTTTCAGCTCTGGATGATGATGCCTGAAGTGTTCTTCAAGTGCTGCCCGCTTACTGTAATGCCGGTGTGCACCAGCATTTTCTGAATCACTTTGTGTGCCATCATCATGCTTATTCCCTAGGAGCAAAACAAAAAAATATATAGCACAATGAAACAAACAAACAAACAAAAAAGCCCAAACTAAGGCCCAAACTAAGCAAACTAAGAAAGAATTTCAAAGTGGTTTTGTTTAGCCTCCAACAGCTTTCAGTACATGGCTCTGAAAATTTTGTACAGCTCCTGATAATGAATTCAACTTGATATGAGTCAAACAATGAATTACTCCTCACCAATATTCTCGTCACCAATGTGAGTACTTATCAGTCACTTACAAAAGCCAGTATTTTACCAGCTGTATTATAGTGTGATTCCCAATTATATTTATTTTGTTACGCAGCCAGTTGATTATAAATGACTACTGAAACACTATTGTCAAGATCAACAGGAAAAAGAAACTGTAAAATAGTTCTTCCAGTAGCTGAAAATACTTATTTGAGAGCCACAGTTCGTATTGTTGGATTTCTCATGTTTACAACAGTTCATCATGAGAAATGTCTACTGAAAATTGGAATGAATTCTTTATTACTCTTTTCAAGAAATTACAATGAGTTTTCATTCACTCCTCTTAGCATCTGATATATGCATGTAAAATGATTGTTATTACTTATTAATTCCACAAACTACTTTGATATCTATGAATAAGTATTAACTATTTAATAAATCATATATATGCATATTAATATACTTGTTAATGATACCTGAAAATGCATGGAAGACTGGGTACTCATATACGTTGTCATATTTAACATGGGGCAACTTCATGTACTATGAAAGTGTTTACACTTTTGAGATTTAGCTCAGTTCCTGGAAAGGAACAGTTTTACCTTCTTTGAACTCTTTAGGATCAAGTCTTACTCGTGTACCTAGAAAGTATAATTAATTTTTTTTAAACTTCTCTCACTTGCACAGTTAGGATATGCAGCTACTATTCAAATAAACAGTAATCACGTATTGGGAAACCTTACTTATCGGATCAATAGCAGTGAATACACAGCTGAAATCCTAACTTGCATTCCTGTTTGCTACTTACTGATACAGTGCCTAAGAAAACAATGTGATGGTTCATATACTTCTAAATAAGACCAATAAATATCAACACTACAGTGACCATCATATAACTTAATTTTAGCAGTGTGACTTTAATGACTTTAGTACAGTGTATTGTAAGAAAAAGCTGAAGATATTTTTTTTTTAAATCAAACTTTCAAAGTGGCTAGGTATATTCTATACCTTACCTTTACAATATTAAAAAGTACAAGTAATGAGTGAAAATACAAACAGACCACAGAAGCTTACAAAATTCAGATATTTATTGTAGTCACATGCACCCCACAATTTGCACTTCTCAGATGAAAATATATCAAATTTTGAGCAGTTTCTGCCAGAAAAAGGGTAAGGCCTCGTAAACAAAGACCCTTCTATTTATCAACATGACATGGCAAATATTTTAAAGAATGTTTATGGATATAATACAGTACCATGAAAACCAAAGAATGCTCTGTGATGTACTCTAGAAGAAACACTATGCTATTATTTTAATGCTAGCACACTGATATAATTCTGTTTTCAAAATTATTTTTTTTTTAACTTTTAATTTTGGAAAGTTGGACTTAAAAAGCAGACTTTTGATAAATAAGACAAAGCACGTTGTACACATCCCGGCTGGTTTAAGAGCTAGACATGCTAACACTGCAGAATCAAGAAAAATTGGAATTGCAGGGTTAACCTGCTGAAATTAAGAACAGAAAATAAGAGAAACCTGAAAAAGTTCTTCGGTTTTCATTTTGAAAGTTTGAATGTCACCAGAATCTTCATTTGAACTACTTTCTTCCCTATTCTGCTAAGTGGCACCCAAAAGAAAATATACTTTTCACACTTAGCATTTGATTTAATTTTATTTGAAATGTCACTGTCTGCAGTAAATGAACATGTATAATCACCTGGAATGCCATTCAACAGCAACATTCTTATAAATACAACATTCTGCAAGCTTAGTATAAAAGTTGAAGCTCTTGGTCTATTTCAGATTCCTGACTCAAACTTGACTCCATCATGCATGATCGATTTAAGCAGAGTAACTACATGATGTATACTTTGTCATAAATGATCTTCTTAGAGCACATGAATATTCACAGAACATATGCTATTGGAAGGAGTTGCTAAAAGCATAATTTGAACTTCAGAGCTTTGATTCTAAAAAGCAATTTAGCTTTTTAAAGTAACACATGGGAAAAAAGTGAAATATATACAGTTTAAGCAAGGTTTGGGTTTTCTCCTTTTTCCTTTCAAGGTCAATGTTTCAAATCCCTGATGTTTTCAGCTGTACTAGAATATCTCCAATTAGTACAGTTATTGTAAGACGACTTAGGATTTGGTTTTCTATTCTCTTTTTAAGGCTTAATACTGCAATGAAACTTCCCAGCACAGATCCCTGTGCACGTGTGGAGTATCTGTGACTTCAACTGAACTCCACAAGGGCTCAGGGATTCAGCTCACTGGATGCTGGTGAGGAATCGTTGCCTTCAAAAATAAGCACAGCTGGAATTATTCACTTTACCTTTCAGTCTCTTCAAGTACACTGGAACATCACTCTTAATACTTTTGGAATCCTCCTCTGTTGGTTCCCATATCATTCTAGGAGGATTGTTCTGTGCTAGCCAATCTGCAACTTTGCTCTCTGCAGCCATCATCACCGTTTGAAGCCCAGGCAGGTCCTGACCACTGGCGGAAGAAGACTTTTTTGACTTGTGACGCTGTTCCGATGTGAATTTCATCACATGATCTTTGATCGTTACTTTTCCTGGAGTGTTGTCATCAAATTCAATGGTAAAGGAAGCATGCCCTGCACCTGCTGCATGGGAGCTTTGCGTGTCTTTTGTTGGAATTTCATGAATAGTGCTCTCTGCTACCTGCGAAGGTTGCTGGAATTCTTTGGTAGGGATTTCAAAATAACTTGGTTCCCTACAGAAAGGATAAAGTTCTTCACTTGCAGCTGCAGATTGCTCCTCAGCTTGCTTGGCATCTGTGCTGCATCCTATTAAGAAAAATAAAAAATAGATTTCACAATACTTCAGAACTTCAGGCTCTTCAAGAAGTTTCCGAAATTCTGTAAAGGCCACTTGAGTAATTTCTGGAATAGACAGTAAGATCGTGGAGAAGACTAAGCAATGTAGTTCTGGAAAAATACTTCCAGAATTACACATAAGAAGTATCACTAAAAAGACAGCATGAGTTTTGGCTGTATGGATTGTAAAGTGGCAAAAATCTCACTTTGAATTTGCCAAAGGAAATTTGCATTCCAAAAATGTTTAGATGATGTAAAGGTCAGATGAGTTATTATCACATGGAAAAGAGGAAAATCATATTAGGGATATAGTTGAGATGATCTTTATTGCAATTGCAACCTATTGGAAAAACATAAAATCAAGGTGCTCACAAAGCAAGCGCTAGTGATCTGGCTTTCTAACTCCTGCAGTGGATAGCTAGCATAATATTGTTTGGTAATATTCTTAGGAAAAACAGTTTACACATTAATGCAAGAAAAACATTAATTCTGGCTTGAAAGGTTTAACAGTAATAAGCATTGGAAAGTGTTCTGGAATTTAAACACTTTATGTTTCTACAGAAGATAAAATCAAAGAATCGAGCTAAATCCTACAGTCACCTGCTCTTATTTTTACTTGTTTCCCATTATTTGCAGATGAACAGAAAAAGCAACAATAGCTGGAAGCATGCAGAATGTTACCAAACCATGCTCTAACTTGGTAAAGAAAGCAGAATGTGGAAAAAGCAAGGGGTAGTAACTGAAAGTCCCACTGCATAGCCTGAACGAAGGCAAAAGCTTCTTTTGACCAATGTGCCTTTAAGAAAACAAACCTGGTTGCATTTCATGAACTAGTAAGTGAGCCAAAATATCTGGTGCAGAGATGTGCTATAAGCAACAGATGCTTGGGATGTTCGCAGCGATGGCAAGTTACATTCCAGCAAAAGAATTCTGAAAAGTTCCTATGCGATTTATGAACCACATCAAGATGTTTAAGAATTCATTCTAGATTGCTAAGCAAAGGAATAAGAATGCAATTAAGAGATTGCTGGCACTAAAAATAGCCACACAATATCAGCTGAGAGAGTTAACATTTGGGCATGAAACTATTGTGCAATAAGGTAGCAACAGAAAGATTTATACCAGAGCCAGGAGTCTTAATGGCTAAAGGATGCAGGATGGCATAATGTGCCTCTGCTGTTCTTCACAAAGGCATGCTTCTTGTGAAGATTTAGGAAAAGGTTAAAAAATAAAAAAGGATGGTAGTCTGATGCAGAGAAATAGAACCAATTAAGGGACAGCATGATAGCTGGAAAAGTTAAAATAGGAATGATATTATGGAGTGATAACAAAATTAGTATACATTCTTTATTATTGCCATGCTTGGATACCAACAGGATAAAATAACTCTGCTGCAGGTAATGCAGCTGTTTCAATTAATATAATCTAAAAGTAGCTGATACAAACACTAAAGATGTCCAGAATTCAGACAGTTTATTATATTGTGCTGTTGCACATCAAAAAATATCCTAGCTAATGCTTTTCACTCCACTGTCAGCTACCTTATCTCTGTGGGGTAGTTTTCAGGCACTATAACAGCAACTCACTACTCCCCTCCCTGGTAAATGGAATGCCTTTTTAGTCTCCTTCCTGAAAACACTTATGCCAACAATATAGAATTAATCTATTTTACTGATGCAAAGATGGTTAAAAAAGCTTCTATGTTTAGACAGAAAATGTACAGAAATAAACAAGTCACGCTTTGCAGCTACTAGATTTTAGGTAAACTACTATAACTCTCTGCTTCATCCAACTAATAAGAAGCTGGAATGGATCAAGCTCTAGCAGGGTCAAATCTAGAGGCAGGATCTTTACAGTAAGCAACAGGGTCATTGAAGAGAAGACTAATCCACCAGGGAGCCAGCTCATATGTACCTTAATTTTTCCCTCTGGTTCTATTCAGAGCTTCAAGCCTACAATTTCATGCAATTCCTGTAATGAATAATTAAGTAAGATACAGTGTGCAATGCTCCTTTAAAAGATAACTGGCTAACAGAATGTTTTGAGAAATATTTCTACTTTTGGGCCAGGCAAGAGTAATCTACTGGCCACACAATAAACAATATTTTTCAGTAAACATG
This sequence comes from Nycticryphes semicollaris, assembly GCA_013400055.1. Classification (NCBI taxonomy): domain Eukaryota; kingdom Metazoa; phylum Chordata; class Aves; order Charadriiformes; family Rostratulidae; genus Nycticryphes; species Nycticryphes semicollaris. Next base: position 29,506 of record VXBJ01000244.1, on the reverse strand, counting down.
AAATAACTGGTTTGTCAATGTCTTTTGAAAATTAGAAGACTGTAGACAAACTGCATCAGATGTCTGGTAGACTTAAGATGAGTGGATCTGTAAAACCACCTTGTCAGCATAGATGGATCACATCATAAAAAAATTTTCTCTGTGAAACTTGCCTGCACCAAATTTAACATTTGAAATCAGCTGTTTATTCTATGATACACATAGTATTTGATTCTAGTATTTCTGATTAAACAGATGCTCTAATATCATTTGAATCTAAATTATGACAGAGTTTAATCAAAGGAAGTGAAAAAATGAGCTACAACTACATTGTAATTTTTTCTGAACTAGAAAAATTCTTAGAAAATCTATAATTCAAAATGCGGGAAAAAAGGTACAAGTTAATTACTTAAAAATCCTATTTTCAGTCTGAAGTACTTGCATTTTAGAAGACTTAAATACATCAGAATTGATTAGAATAAGGAAATAAAAACAAGGAAGAAACAAAAAAATTAGTATCAATTCTGATCTGAACCACTCTTTCTAATTTTTCACCCAAATTCTAAATGCAAGTCCTTACAGCTTTCTAAATATTACAAAGACTCATCTGTAAAATAGCCTTACCTTTGAAATCCTATTATAAAAAGTCATCTGCCAAGATGAAGAAAATTCCGTATCAGACTAAACACAGGTAGCTTTAAGTCAAAACCCTCAAGCAAATACAGAATACAGCAGTCATCACAGCTCTATCATTTTTAAACAGAGCAAGGAGAGGATCTGTACAGCAAAAAAGACAATTGTTTGGAAAACTGGAGAATGGACATGTTGCGAACTGCTCTCTCTTCAGGAACTGAGGAGATTTCTTAATTGGCAAGGGTGAAAGGAAAGGGACAGAAAGGAACAAGGATGTCTGTACAGAAGGTGCTCTCATTCAACAAAGGTCTAGAGCTACAAAAGGACACTGTGTGATTGTTCCTGCGAGGTAAGCAAGAAAGCAATAACTGTAGCTAGGTGTAGTAACACTATGAATGAGATAATGAGTCTGGGAGAGGCTAAGAGGGAAACTATGGAATATTTAGGAACTCATTGGCCTAACAAAATGGAAATTCAGGAACATTATTTACTAGAATAATCTCAGAAATGATCATTAGAAAAGCAACATTCTCCTTGTGTCATTAGCAGAATTGATTATGCTTTTTAGGACTTCTGGATTTTTTACTTTTTATTTCTTGATCGGTCATGCATGGAAACAGCCAGAATCTTAAAATTTTGCCTGCCAACCTGGACAAGAAATGTCATAAATGTTCTGTGCTATTCAACGCGAGCTATCAGAAATCACCCATGTATATGAATATGTCATCCTCTGCAAAAATAGGGTGAAAACTCAGAAAACATTTTGCAGTTTTCAGATTTTTTAGATTTTTTTTTCCTGCCTCAAAAGTACAATTTTAGACATAAAACTTGTAAAAGAAAATAATCTGGAATTTACAAAGCACTTGAAAAAAATGTCTGTAAGCTTGGAGCAAAATAATTATTTTCAGAGAGTACAACAAGCAGCAAAACCATCCTATTTCCACAATACCCCAAAATATTTTTTATATGTGAGCTTTATGTTTGGTACTGTGAAATAATAAGTTTAACGAAAAGCAACTGAAGTTAGCACTTTCAAACGCTTAATATTATTTCTTTTTTTTCCTTTATCCTTCTCTCCATATTATTACTTTTTATTTCCCAATTATCTTTTATGTTCTTTTTTTGCTTTATGGCTGAAGCATGCTTTTCATTTGCTAAAGACAAGATAGCAAAAATTCATGTAATGATTCACCTAGTATTAAACAGGAGAATCTTTGTCTTTTAATGTCATAACCTGTCTTATGAAATAATATGAAAATTGCTCTTTCTAAATGAAAATATAAAATAGTATTATATATAAATCCCCACCTGTCATAATAAATCGTTTAACTACAAGCTATGAAGGAGCTAAAGTGAATAAAATGTAAAAATAATCTTACTTAAATACGTTGCTATAATGGCTCTAAAGATCTGAAGGCTCCCCATGACATACCCGTGCACATTCGCTGCTGTAGCTTTACAAAGCAAGTCTTACATATGCAGAACTTTCATGTATTCCAGACCAAAACTCAGCAAAATTCTAGAACAAATTTCTAGGAACTTTAATGTTACCACATGAATTAAAGCTGTGTGCATAATCTTTTACGCACACAAATTACTCTTGTACTTCTAAAATAACAGTCAGACTGCGTTACCTTAAAATGACACTGTTTCTTAAACATAAGGAGCATTTAAACACATATATTGTTATGCAATGCTGGAATTAAAAAATACTTCATGCCAAGTGGAAAAAAAACCACTTCAGATTCTCAAAGCCTGTTCAAAAATTGACTTCTATTGTTTCTTAGATGTCTAGTAATAGCATTAATGATGTACCATTCTAATACCACTGAGATCAGCAGAGAATGCAATTTATGCTTCTCCAGGAAGCGAGAGTGTAACACATGGCAATAACAATTACACACCTAATAAACTTGCCAACAACATGTAACTGCTGCAGCGTTCTTAAAGTCACACTATAGGTATATATGCAACTGTTCATTTTAATATAGACAAGTAGATTTACGGATCATTAAGAAAGAGCAACACACATGGCTGAAAAAAGCAGAGTTTTTTCTTTTTAAAGTTGTCCAGGCTATTCTGCTCTGTTTGCAAATAATTTCCATTAGTCAGTTTCCATTGTGACAGAAGGACAACAACATTGAAATAATCTTATTAACTTGAAACTGTAAAGACTAATTGTCTATAGTTGGCTTAGTGGAAACAGATCTCCCATTTCAATCTCCTCATTAAACCTTGCCAAGTCTGTTATAATTCATGCCTTCTTTTCTATTCAGTGAATAATCATGTATCAGATCATTAAAGCATGAAGCAGGTTCTTCATATGATTAATTTGTTAAATGATATTGGCTTTATTGATTTGAGTTACTGAACAAAAAGTTTAAGTACTTACTTACATGAATTCATCCTTAATGTACTTAAATTTATGCAGTTTATAGTAAGAATCATCTTCCAAATTGGTGTTTTAAATGCTTAATACAAATTAGCCCAAGAAAATATAAATAACTTCATCGAACTTGAATGTTTTTTATTGAAGTACACTTTTATTTGAAAGTTATCCAAACATGACAGTCTTGTTAACTTTCTAATTTCCTTTCATTAAAGCGTTCCTTTATATTGATAGCAAATTATTATATTATCTATGTTATAAAACCTAAATATATGAAGAAAATACATACTAGTTTGTTGAAAATTAACTTCTTGTTTTTACGGAATGTAACTGTAGGCCAAAGGGGCCCAAAAAGCTTATGCTTATTTTATAATTATATGAAAACATTGAGGATATTTTTTGTACACATCTACACCAATATAGTGTTCTGAGTTTGAGAAAATGTGTCCACAGAGGCAGATGTCAACTCTTATCTGGTCTGTCCTCTCACGTTCTCTGTCAACACTACTAAAAAATATCTACAAAAGTCAAAAGATGGACTAGTAAAACATATGACTAATACCTATGAAGAGATTAAGTGATCAAGATAAATAAAACACTTGTCTACTATAGGATTGTAGATGTCTACTAAACAAAAGCTGACTGAAACTTAATTCCATTCTTGCAGGTTTATTAGTCTTGCAGTATGATGAAATGGAAGCTATTCCTACACTCTACTTAGATTAATTCCAAGAGCTAAATTCGTTATTAAACAACATAAACAAAAGAGATTTCTAACACATGTTGTACATTTTAAAGAAAATAAATTTATTTGCCAGGAAGGCTCTGAGCCCAAGTTTTATTTTTCTATGTAGTGTATATATATCAAAACCAAAAATAAAATCAGTTAAACACTGTAGAAAATATTAGTCCATCTTCTCTATTCACCATTTACCTTATGATGACTTCACTAAGGCAAAGCATATCACAGTATTCCCATCACTGCTGTTCTGTCTAGAACAAATTTAATTTTATCTGCTACTGAAACACAATGAATTTCCTTGATTAGTTTGAGAGAAAGTTTGAACGTTCTTTTATTTTGAACTCAGGAACTAAGACAGAAACACCGATTCCGAAAAACCTCTTGGTAAAAAAAAATAAATGAGCCTGTAAACCACTTGATGCAATATTGCTTCTGAAAAGCAATTTAAAATCATGACAAAATAATAATAGGCGTATTAGTAACCACAGAAGTTACTATTGCAGGAAGAGTGAAATTCCCAGCTCAGCTAAAGTACTTTAAAAGTCTGCAATCTTAAAACTGCTGGGCCTTAAATCCATGTCTATTCAGCTAAACAAACATGGTTGAATTTTGTCCTAACTTGAGTAAGTTTTAAAGTTATTATCTTTATTAGACTAGTGAGTACTTTATTTATATGCCTGATGATAGACTTAGAAGCCTAATTATAGACATCGAAATTTAAGTTTGGGCAATACATACCGTGTATAGACAAGCTAAATGAAAAAAAATAAATCTTATCATGGGGAAACAAACATTATCAGGTTAACTTTACACTATACATATCTTTACTGCAAAAACTATGAAATGCAATTCCCACTAATGTAACATTATTGAATTACAGGAGAGACTGTTAGCATAGATCACCTTATATAGCTAAAAGTCAAATACAAAAGTAATATACCACCATTTATTTTCAGAAATTACTTTGATAAAATATCCCTATGCAATCTCAAAGTTTGAGCATATAAAATGACAGATAGGGATTAAGTTGGTAAGTAAGATACTCTGGCTCAGGTAACATTTTCTATATTTATTTATAGTAAATTGTATTATATACTAGAAAACGGACATATTATACATGAAATGGGTCTCTGGAAAATGCAGTTTCTCACAGAATAAAATTTTTTAAGTAACTTCATTTTAATAGGCTTTCATCTATGAAAACTATGAAACTTCCAAACAGTAGTATCTGTTTATTTTGCTAGTTAAGAATATATGTACTTTACTGAAGAGAAAAAACACTCACAAACGTAAGACAACAGACTTACCTGAAGCTCCCGTCTCAGGCATTTTTTCCTCATGCTTGCTATCTGGCTTAGAACCACTTTTTTCATCAGCTTCATCATCACCCCACCAGGCTGGCTGTCCATACAAAGGTGTCCCACGAGGCATGGCAGAAAGATCTATAAAATCAGCCCAAAGCAGAGGAAATTACTCTTCTGTTTAGTTGTGGTATTTAGGTTAAAATAATATGAAGAGAGAGTCATTTGCTTGGATCGTATCTCCTGTAAGCTCACAAGAATTGGTTGCATGCATTTGCCTAAATACAAAACAAACTTGGAGGCTGGATAACTGATCTGGGTTCTAAATATAAAAGCTTACTAATGACCTGATCAACACTTCTGACACAAATGCTTATGAAAAGGCAGCTGACATCTCTTATTGTTACCCTGATATATCTGTAAACATTATTTTCTGCTTTAAGTTTGAAGTCATCAGCACAGCAGTACATTCCTAAAAGCTGTCCACTGCTATTTCTATTCCTGCTTTTACCCACATTGACCTTTCAATGAAATCTGAACTCACTGCTTAAAAAACTGATCAAATTTTGCAATGTTGCCAAGGTTCCAAATTGCTGACAGTTACTAGAGCGTGCTGAAAGTTACCTTGTGTAAAACTTTACTGAGCACAACCACTTTTTATTACTTTTTAAAAAGGTAATACTTAAATTAGAGTACGATTGAAAATGCATTACTTACACAGGAAGCATAAACATGATTAAACACATTTAAATAGAAAGATTAAATAAGAAAAAATGAACTGATATACTTAAGATTTCTACCTTGATAAATTAAGTGGATGTTTTGACCTGATCTGTTGGAAGAATAGTTCACCCTGCTGAGACTTAGCTACACTAGTATCATACAGGTGTTCTGAAGATACTTTATACAGTTTCTACATAAAATAACATAATCTGTTCAAATCCAGCCTAGTAGTTTGTTTGTTACTTGCCTGTCGCGAATTTCAATATTTGTATTCAATGTTTTATTCACGGCCATTCCGAAGATGATACAAAATTTCATAGCCATGCCAAAGATTTCAATGTGATTTGAAGATAATAAGTACTACTTTTTATTTAAACAGCATTACACTTTAGTCAATGCAGAATTGTTTTTAAAAACTGGATGGCTGACACTTGTGCGCTGAATTAGCAATAGTAAACAGCTCTGTATATATACAGCAGCAGTGAGAGAATCAATCCCCAAAAAAGCTTCTGAGAGTTGCACTCAAATATAAATCCCTATCATTAACTTTGTCTGTTATTTGTGGAAGAGTGAAAAGGAAAATGGAAGATGATTAAAAACCCCTCTATGCTACTTCATGAAAACTTAACAGGACTCAAATGCTGAAAAGCCATGTTGAATAGGAACAGTGAAGTACTAGATAGGCTTTACGTACCATTAAGAGGATGGTAAATCAACTAACAAAACAAGCAGGTTAATTAGTTATACCACAGAAAAAGAAGAGAAGAAGAAATAAAAGAGAGCACTTGACAATAATGGTGTCAAAAGCTGTTCTTGAACAATTATTTTCAGATTTTCAGTTAATCCGCAAAAAACAGCATGCTTTCCTGGTACAAATGTTGAAAGTTTGCAATTCTGGAAGGAGAAATGCAAAAATCTGATAAATGCTGATTAAATGTCCCTTTATGAGTTAACATGTAGACGTTACAATAAAAAAGGCAGAAATTAAATTCTGAAAGTTATTGTTCACACTTAAAGCATGTTTAGAATTTCATATATATGGAGTTTTTAGATCTATTTCTAGAACTTCATAAGCATCCTAGCAAGGCAAATAAATATCCTTTTCAAGTGTATCTGCTTCTGCAGCAAAAATGAACCTTACCCATTGATTTCTCTTCGGATTTCAGTGCTTCTGTAGTTTTGTGGTGCACTTCAGCTGTGGAGTCTGCTGCCTTGGACTCTGAGCTTTTGGAGCTGTTTTGCTTTGACCCTTCTGCCTCTGAAGATTTTTGGGATAACTGGAGTTGGCTTGTGAATTTTTCATGCTACATGACATTAAGTAGAGAAAAAAACACCCTCAAAGAATGAAAAAAAACCCAAACCCTATTACCAATAAAAAATGACAGAATAACATCTAGGAACTGCACACTGTTACCTTAAGTGCTTCTTCAGGGACTCTCATCTCTCCCCTGACGACAGTAAAAAGATTAGTATGTAAGAAATGCTAAGGAAGACAGTAAAGATTTCTCAATTCACAAAAGGACTTTACAGAAAAGTAACAATTCTGCAGCGTATTCTTCAATTGGAATGGTGACACTTGTTCCACAAATATATCACTGCTAGGACTAGCATGTACAATCGTACACATCGTACGCAGATTATTTACTATTTGTAAATAGAACTTTGAGTAGATACCTTACTGTTGTAGTAATAATATAAATTCTCTTTATTTAGTAGTTCGCTGAGTTACTACTTGCAATTTTCTCTACTCTTATACAATCTCACATAATACAAATATTTGCATATTTGCCTCAAAGAAAAGAAAAACTACTTTGTTAAACAGAAGTTGCAAATTAGGTTTTAAATAGTATTTGAAAGTTGAGGTTTCCTGTGGTGAGAAACAATGAAATGTACCGTATCAATAGTTCCAACCAAGACACATTATTGTAAAGCCTGCATTTTTCTCTATTGTAGGCACTTTTGTGGTAACAGATGAAATACATATTTCAAAGTTGCTTCTAAAATAGTATGAGAACTCTCCATTTAACACAACCACACTTCTAGCAAGAAAAGTTTGTCAGGGCATTGTCCATTTTTATGACAAGGATATCATATCCAAATCTCAATTTATCTTCCAACTTCAGAGTGATGTATGTCTGTTCTGGAATCCTCACATCATTCACAAACGTCTACAGAAATAAACAAAGACAGAAAGAGATACTATTAAACAAATAATTATACATATACAGATAATACATATACATATACAGATAATTTAACTGATTTTATAAGAAAGTTTTCAGCATTGCAAATTTTCTACTGGTGATTCACTGTTGAATTAAACTGTAAGCTCAAATTGACATCTGCTTCACAAAATATTTCAAAAGAAAGGTTAAACACCAATTGCTAACCAGCCTGCTGACATCAGACTGGCCTCAAAAAGTTCCATACAACTTTAATCCTGTCAGCAGTATTTACTGAATTGTTGATTAATGTTCCTTCAAATTAGAACCTCTACTCATTATTTTTCTTGTAGTTTGCTTTTTCACTCTGAATTAGCTGTCAGAATTGATTTATCATAGCATTTGTACAGCATTTAACATTGGATATGAGAGTTCTGAGGTAGCTTATTATTTCTGAACACTGTCAAATGACTTAAAGGAGAAATGAAGTTATTACATCTCAGTAACTCCAAATAGCAGTGATACAGAACACAATATATTGCGACTTCTGAAAGAGTAGGTGCAACAACGTTTGTAAGCAGAAATAACATTATCACACTAGCTACCTGTAAAACAGAGCGAATTCCATAGGCTTGACAATACCTTTTGAAAATTCTCCTCCTTGAAATCCCTGTTGGACACATAGTTGGAGAAATCAGACAAGCTTTCAGTGATTTGGAGTAAAATTTATGTCTCTGAAAGTCTGCCCAATTTCACCAGCCATATCAATTGGCAGTCAGAGGCTGTACAGATTACCAATCACTCTGCTTTCAAGGTCTGGATTAAACCTAACAGCAAAAAATAACACAAAATTCGCAAAAGCATCCTGGCATAAATTTCAAAAGAACACCCAAGATATATAGAACGACTAATTACAGAGGCAGCAATAAGGAGAAGCAACACATGTTCAAGTCAAATGGACCTCCAAGATATAATTTGGAAGAGTTGGAAAACAGATTCATCTCTTTGGGAAAAAGATTAAGTGAACATAAATAGGGCTTGCAATTAGATTATTCAAGATCTAAATAACATTCTAGAAAGTCACCTACATAAAATTCTAAAAGAGAAACAAGCCCTTGTGTGTACTGTGGGGGGAACAAGGGGGAGGTTTATTCCTTCATTGGAACTGATCTGCGTCTTTAAAGAATGATTTACAGACTTAGGAAGGTAGGCTGACAGCTTCAAGCAAACTGCCCAGGTTACTAACATCAGCAAGAATTGAAGTTGCATGTGGTGACTTCAGATACCAGAAACCAAGGGTGCTAAGGTAGGGCACACTGCTGACTCATACTTAGTTGACTGTCGATAAGCATCCCCAGGTCCTGTCCTTTTCCACCTCTCCAGCCACTCTTCCCCAGGGCTGTAACACTGCATGGGGCTGTTGTGATCCAAGAGCAGGACCCAGCATTTGGCCTTGTTGATCTTTGTCACATTAGCCTTGGCCCAGCAATCCAGCCTGTCCTGATAGCTCCACAGAGCCATCCTACCCTCAACCAGGTCAACACTCCCACCTAACTTGGTATTATCTGGAAACTTACTGAGGGTACACTCAATCCCCTTGTCCAAATCAGTGATAAAGATATCAAAGAGAACAGGCCCCAACACTGAGCCCTGGGAAATGCCACTGGTCACCAGCCATCAACTGGATTTGACTCTATTTATCAGTTGGTGGCCAGTTGGCCTCCCAATGACAGCTTTGAAATTAATCCTTCTGCTCATCCCAAGTCATACCACTGCTCTTAGAACTCTCCAGATTAGGCTGGATCCCTAACATGAAAGTAATTTGTTTCTTAAAACTGAATTTTTTACATTCAGAGAACTATATGTTGTGTCACTTCTTTGTGTAGAAGTGAATCTTCTACATTCACTCAGTGATAGAGTGAAAGGGTGAAGATATGTTTTGTCTATCAGAATAGAATACTAAACTCTATATTACAGAAATTAGAGATCAGACTACAAAATAAAAATAAAACAGTAAATATAACTCCACATAATATTTAAGATGTTTTCAGGGTTACAGATCCTTGAAAAATCTGTCCACAGCTGACAAAAGCTGCAGCACAGCATCTTGCCTTAAACTATTCCTCAAGGTTCGATTCAAATCTGCATTAAGAAGCTGAAGTTTACACTGTTAAGTTCCTCTCTCCTATGTTCTCCCCAGCTTTCTTGAAATCTTCCCTTTCCTTTTACCTGAAAATAATGTAATATCTGAACATATAAGAATGTAGCATCTTCCTTGTAAGAGATATGAATAATCAGCTGTACGCAATTAGCCTCTTGTTCCTTGGTGTTACTTCCTTCAACTTCTGTTAAGATCCAAAATGAAGCCTTAATTTAGGGCAAATAACAGATTTATGGTTTAGCTGGTATGAGATGGTTGCATTATTTTATGAATTATTTATTAGCTTTACATTCTCCCATACCTTAAAGAATTTACAGCTTCTTGCACATTTTTACTTTTCGAAGCAACTGTGTGTTAATACTGCAGGTGGGCGATTAAATATGCAGGGTGCTTGTCATGGTTTCAGCCTCAACATAAATATGTCTTTATGAATGACATTTACTATAGGTTTGTGCCAGTTTGGAGGACTCAAAATATAGGATCATCTTACTTCAAACTTAAGAAGGTCTGTAACATGTATGCGTTTCTAAGGAATGCAGCAGCTGAACTCTGCCATTTTTTAGGCACTATGAAGCTAGGGATACACATACACATGATCTTGAATAATTAAGCCAGCCAAGAATCTGAATCTTTGCATGCTTGTGTTGCTCATCTACATCTATTACTACAAGATAAAGTTGGGAAAGTCAGAAACAATTTCCTTCCCCAAAACTGTAAAGGGTTCTTCTCTTTTATTCTCTTTTTCCTAAATGAAAATAATGTTTGGTTCATTATTTACAAAATTGCTTTCCTACATTATAGGGAATATCTTCGCTGAGGAATTAGAAGTAAAGTTCCCACTATTTAGTGGTTTGTAAGCATGAAACTTTGAGTGGAGTTCAATACTTACTTATTCCAAACATTATGAGAGTTCAGAGCAAATACCCACGTGAAGAATATCCTCAGGGCAGCTGGAATTTTAGTGAACGACCATAATTTAGGCTGTCTTGAGGACATGAATGTATATATGTATATATGCATTTTTCCTCCCAGGTCAGGGTTCTGAAATTCATGTGCACGCACTAGACTCAAGCCAGAGAGCTCTTAAGATAGTGTGTGCAGTCTAAAGACATCTCATGACTGAACTGATGCATACAACAAGAAGCCTCAGTTCCTTCGTCACTGGAGTTTTGAAAACCCTCCACAGGCTTTGGGATGCAAGACAAAGTTAACTTGAAAATGTAGTTACTATGTAAATAAGGAATCATTTTCCCTCTTTAAATCACCCTACACACACTTTTATATATTCGCATGATTTCCAAAGCTTTATTCTTCAGATAATGAGAGAGTCAACTCTCCTTAGGCTATTACAGAGTTTGCTGAGCATTTTGCAATCCAGCCTTAAAATATCAGTGTGAAAGGAATTCACTATCCTGTAATTATCCCTGAAAAGAATGTTATTCAACAGGGCCACAGATGCTTGATAATTTTTCTGGTATGTTTTTGAGGTGCCAAGGAGACAATACAGTTGAAATCTGATTATATGGGTGAAATAATGGATTATATCTTAGCAACTGCACACATTTTCTTCAGGAAAGATAAATTCCTTAAACTTTTTGTATGAAATAAAAGATAAGCAGGAATGACCACAAGGAGTCATGATGGAAATAAAACTTTATTTTTGAAATAAAAATTATATATCACATAAATCCGATTATAATTTACTATTGTTTTATTTTCAAATCTAGATGTACAAAGTCCAGGATGAAGATGTAGCTTTTGAGGGAGTTTTCTACTGCACAATATTTAAAGGGCTGCAGTAAATTCTTTTAAGAAGCGTGTCTTGGCAATAGGAAAAAAAAAAGGGGGTGGGGGATTTACTATTCTTTTGTATTTTGGAAATACATGAAAAAAATTAAAATCTTGATTATATCGTATTTTAAAAAAGGTATTTCAGTCTCTAATGTCTGGTTAAGAAATGGACTTTTATTTCATATGTTGTTCCTTTTTTTTTATCCTTTTTCATACAGAAAATAATGTTAAAATGTACTTGATATACAAAAGAAAGTATGAAATAACCATGTTGCATGTAAACCTCTTTAGCTTATTCTGTATTAGCCTTTACTTTTGCAGTATCAAAAGGGCTACAGTTAATGTGTGTCAAGTTAATACAGACTAATATAGGGCAAATGTAAAGTTATGATCAAAATAAAGTTATATATGTCATTTTACAATTTAAGACTTTTCTAGGGATTGCATTTACAATATTCTAGGTAAGCTTCACTTTTTGTAAATGTTTTTAATATTAGAATGGATTATTAAAAACTTAGTAAATTTGTAATATTTTTGTAGCCCTTTAGATACTTCTTTATGAGCTTTTTCTACGCACTAGATATGGTTGTTATTTTATATAAATTTAAATATTTGGCTGTGTCATGAATATGTACTGAGTAAAATCATGAGTGATCGGTATTCACTACCAATAGCTTTCAAAAAATATTAATTCAGATGAGTCTTTTCAAATGTTTATAAAATGGAAGCTGAGGGAGAAATCTCAAGCTTCTGCCTGTTAGCATTGATTTAGGGTTTTGTCTTTGATCTTGAAGTGCATTTTGAAATAAAAACCCTGTTAGTCCATTTCTATTAGCTTTTCTGTATTTTAAGGTAACTAGCTCAGCCTTCCAAGGAGTCAGTCTGAACTCCATATGAAACCACTATAGCGTGCAGGATTATTTTCTTTGCACAGCTGTAGACATATGAAAACTTTGCTCCTTAAATATTTAATATACCTCTGTATTTTGAAAGTCAGTGCACTCTTTCAAGGCTGTGATCAAAAATTAATTCAGCACACAGTAATTTTTTGCTGAGCCACTTGATATTTTTGTCCTAATTCTGTTATTCCTTTAGTCAATAGCCCTACCTTCAGATTTTCCTTGCCTTGTCACAAAATTTGAATTTAGTAAAAATAAATGTTAAGAAGTCTTCATTTGCCTCCTTTCTTTGCCTCCTTTGAAGAGCTTTCAGGTTCTTGCTTCTCTTGATCCGATTCATTCTCAATTTTGAGGTGTCAGTTACTCTACAGATCTTTACCCAGCCACATCAAAGGAACTCTTTCTTCCCAGTTATGAGACGGAAAATATTAAGTCTTAGGAGTTCAGTCCTTGTCTTCTCAGTGTTTCCCTTTACCTTTTCTTTCCAACTGTGCTTTTTTTACATACCTCTACCTACCTGTTTTCAGGTCAAAAGAGGAAAAGCATAATTTTTTAACACCATACTTAAACCAAATTGTGTGGTAGAACAATGTATGCAATGACTCCACGTTGTGTGGTGAACTACTAACTAGACAGTAATTCCTTTAGTCTAGCTACTATTTCCACTGAGAGCACCACTTTTCTATCAGCCAAGTCCCTCTTCTAGTGCTTCATCAGCTTCTACCAATTCTTATTTTGCTTGTTTCATCAAAAGCAAACGCTTATTTTGGGCCTCCTGTTAGTTCCATTTCTTTGGAGAATTAGATGTATACTTTTCTTAGTCTACATTTTCGAACTTGCACTAAAAAAGGAATTAATGTACACTTGCTAAGTCATACTCTCCTTGCTCAGGAAAAAAAAAAAAAAAACAAGCACGAACAAGCAATCATACAATCACACAAAAGACTAGGGGGAGCTATCCATTTCTGATGGTAACTTACCCCATTCAGGCTGCCCAAATCCTTCACCAAGTGTTCATCTGTAGAGGCATCATAGTTAAGTACAGCATGTTGCTTGTCCACACTTCGTGACTGAAATATATATATAAGTAACAAGAAAAAAGGTAAGGATTCTAAAAAAACAGATTAAAACAGCATTTTTCACTATTTCTTCAGGGTAGCATGATTATTTTCTTTCTACATAGCATATTTCTTCAAATGACATTAAATAATTCGTCCCACGTGAAAAAACTTAGTCTCTAACCATACCCAACTCTGGCCCTGGGTGCCCACAGCAGAATCCTAAAATGATCACAGAAAAAAATTTTTCTTAGTATTTCCCCAATGTGCTTATAGATCAGATCCATCCATATCTTATCCAAAACCAGTATTTCTCCAGTTCATCACAGTATCATAGAATGGTTAGGGTTGGAAGGAACCTTAAAGATCATCTAGTTCCACACCTCCTGTTACACCATGTTGGTCAAAGTTCCATCCAGCCTGGCTTTGGACACTTCCAGGGATGGGACATTCCCAGCTTCTCTGGACAACCTGTTCCAGTGTCTCACTACCCTCATAGTGAAAAATTTCTTCCTGATACCTAATCTAAATCTAACACTCGTCCACTTTGAAGCCATTACACCTCATCCTGTCACTATATGCCTTGTAAAAACCCCTTCCCATCCCTCCTGTAGACCCCCTTTAGATACTGAAAGGCTGCTCTACGGTGTCCCCAGAGCACTCTCTTCTTCAGTCTCAACAACCCCAAATTTCTCAGCCTGTCTTCATAGAAGTGCTACAGCCCTCTGCTCGTTGTTGTGGCCCTCCTCTGGATCCATTTGAACAGGTCCATGTCCTTCTTTTGATGCAGCCCAGGGTATGATTGGCCTTCTGGGCTGCAAGCTGGCTGAACATCACTGATGTTCAATCTAACATCATCAATTTCACCTTTATTTCTCTCTCTCTCTCTCTCTCCTTTCCTATATGCATCTTTCAAAACATGAATATGATTGTATAGTGTTGCTGGTCTCTCTGAACCATACTATTTCCTGTCATGCATCCGTAAATCTTCCATTGTGTTGCTCTGGATACCTAACATAGTATACAAGCATTCAAATTGTTTCTCCTTCATCTCAATTTCCTAAATAAATCAGCTACAGACTCTTCACTAGATGGCTGAGCGGTTCCTGAATTACTACTCCCATAAATTCTAATTCTTTTTCTTTGATCAGTCCTTCCTTAAGCACTTAGGTATTTATTTCTGTACTTCACATCCAAATGTCAACCCATAGGTCAGGAACAATTCTTGCTACTGCTTTCTCTGACAACTCCACCTCCCTTAACAGCTAAGTCCCTCTTTTAGCACTTGCCCAAGGCCAAGTGTTTGTAGACTGAGGTGCTGACTTCAAGCAAGGAAGAGGTGGGGCTGAATGTACCCTTCCTTAATGCATAAATGCAGTCAGCACCTTGACATCTAGAAGAGCTCCCAACTGTGTGGATGCCACAGCTCATCTTCCCCAGCTGTGCACTCAGTCTGTTTTCTGGCAATTCTGCTAGTGCAGTGTTCCTGACATGATTGTGTAGCAGCAAATTTCTTCCAACAGTATTCTTCCCAGTTTCAGGTTTGCCTCTTCTGTCCTTGCTACTCAACTCATTGTTCAGGACTATATAGCACTGAGAATGGTAAATTTCTGACCAAGACTTCTGGGCTTATTTCTGTACTGGCATCTGCAGTCTGACAGTTTTAGGAGTCCCAGGTTACCGGTGCATTAGCCAGTTCAAGGCATCAGACCATACAACCATGATTCCTGAGGAAATGCTTTCTCCTCTCAGAATTTCACATTTATCACCTTGTTCGTTCTTGATTTCTCCCGACTTCTTTTCAATTTACTTCCTTATTTTTCCTTCCCATGACATCTTCTGACTGCTTCGCTTTCTCCTCAAAAAAGAGAAAGCAGTCCTCTTTGCATATCACAGAATCACAGAATATCAGTTACTTACTATGTTATTTTTAGACATCATTTGAGACAATTTGCTCTGCAGTCTTGAGGAGTATAGAAAGGGGACCAGGATATAAAAGAGGAAGGGAGAATTAAGGAAGAGACAGACAAACGAACAAGGTTCATGCCAGTAAAAACCACACTACTATAAAACACCATTTAAGTGTTCTTAATGGTAGATGAAGATATACCAGTATAGCTCATTTTCTAATAACTTTTAATAACCTTTCTTCAAGTGAAAACAAGTTCATTGATGTGGGTGTTCTGCTAAGCCTACAATGTCAAGCAGAGATTACACTTTTCCACACTCAAGTGGTGCAGCAATACATGCACAAGAATTACCCCATCTTTACCTGGGTGATGGGGAAATTTTTCATCTTTCAATTATGTTATTCAAATACAAATTGTATTAGTAATCAAATGTTTTATTATATTTATGTGCTGCTTCCTATTAAAAATAAGGAAAAATGGAAATGACACAGAAGATCCTTAAAGCTTCATGAAATTTTGTCACATCTTCTGAAATGGTAAAAATGATTACTCAAGTCTGTGACTTTTAAAGAAACACCTGTAATTCTGCAGAACATTAAGGTCCTCCTCAGGCTCAGATTACTTGCATATAATCAGACATGTTTTTTTCATTGCAAACAATCTTTACAGCTGAAAGATTGTGCAAATCTTTCAAACACCATTTATCCTGCTGATTTGTCATTGCAGCCTTCTATTCAAATTTAAGTATTACCAAAATTACTTTTTATGAGATTGGTGCCCTGGCTAAGCACCACACAGCTTCTCACTCAGTCCTCTCTGTCCCAGTGGGATGGGGAGGGGAACAGGAAGAATAAAAGCAAGAAACTCATGGGTCAAGTTAAAGGTATTTTAAGTAGCGAAGGAAAGAGGAAGAAGAAAGAAGAAATAAAACAAGTGATGCAAAGGCAATCACTCACCACTTCCCACAAGCAGCCCAACGTCTAGCCAGTCTTTGAGCAGTGGTTACCTTCCCCAAAGTCCCTTCCCACAGATTTATGGCTAAGTATGGCATTATATTGCATAGAATATCCCTTTGGTCAGCTGTTCTGGCTGTGTTCCCTCAACTTCTTGTGCACCCTCAACATAGTCACATGCATGTAGGAGAAGAAAAGTGAGAAAGAAAGAACGCCTTGAAACTGTGCACACACTGTTCAGTAACAGCTATAATATTGGTGTGTTATCAACACTGTTTTGGTCACAAATCCAAACATAGTACTATAAGGACTCCTTAAAAGCAAACAGACTCCATTCCCGCCAGACCCCATACAAAGATTTACACAGGACTGCAGAAACAATGAAAATCATAGAATAACTGTACTAAGAGCTGTATAAATATAAAGAGGTTCCATCCTCAGTTAAAATAAATTTGTAACTAGCATTATTTCAGACAAAGACTCTTTAATCCAATTCAGACTACTAAGAAAATGTTCAGGGGACAGAAAATATGAGTATTCCTCTTCAGAAATAATTTGGTATTATGAATAATGTACTATTTCACATCTTGAGGATGATTCTCCCATCAAGATTCAAACAGTTTTCTAAACATAATGGTGAAAAAAGAGGGGAAATGTGCTATTTATCAGCAGGCAGGGTGATGCATTGGAGAAGCTAGCTAAAGACAAAGACTGCACAATAAGTTTGAGCATATTTAGAAAATAACCCAGTTAAAGCAGATCGGTATTCCCAGACACAAACAAAACCTCTGTTAGAACAACAGTGGTTAGGTACAGGTCTAATTCTATCAAGCAACAGAATCGAAATGCTTTTTAATAAAGCTTTTATAACATGTTTTCTGTCAAGAGACTATGAATTACATTCTGCTTTCTTTATCATGCATAGTCTACATGCTTTGCAGTAGAAGAACAACTGAGTTGTCAAGAGCAGAAAGGAAGGGCCTACACAAAGAGCTATACAAACAGAACAAGAACACATTATTAGCTTCTCTTTTGGTGGGTTCCTCCCCCTTCAGCAGTATGTGGTTTTATAGTCATGCTGGCATGTATATCTAACTTAATAGCAGGCTAAAGAGAATATTCTTGAAAATAACCAGGCCCCTTGATTCTTTTTACTACCTCTGAAGACAATACACAACAAGTAACATTTGTCAATTGCTAGAATCTATTCACAGTATTATTCAAAGAGATAGCTATTTTTGAAGGTAATGATGACTGAAGGTTTGTAACACAAAATAATAAATGCTTGAATATTCAGTCGCACCCTAAAGACTGATCAACCACCAACAGGAGATGACGCAGGGGAGAGAGAAGGAAGAAAAGGTTCCCTTATTCAGTGACAACAACCCATTAAAAGAAGCTAGTGGTAAAATAAAAGCATTTTTTCACTAATATCTTCTGTGCAGGACCCACAGGTTGGTGGAGTTTTTTTATTGGTTTTGGGGGCAGGTTGGGTTTTTTTGTGTTTGTTTGGATTGTTTGGGGTTTTTTTACTACTTCCCTCATAAATCACCAAGACATCACACCGTCTGTCTTTGAAAAGAAATTAAGAGTATTTTCAACTACTTTCTAACAGGTCAAAGTACTTCCCTTACCAATAAAACCAACGGATACCTTCTAAGGTTGAGAGCCAAATGCAGTTTACTAGAGATACTACATTCTGAGTAATACACATAAAAAAAGGTATCTAGGCACTTCATTTGCAATTGAGGTTCTAATTTGGCCATTAATGGCTGCACACATACTCTTGGAAACAAAAAATCCAAAAGAAAATATTTCATTGAATGGTACAAAGGGTTGAGAATTTCAGTTTTGAAGTTCAGTCCTCTTAAGAGTTCTACTTTAATCAAAGACAAGAATTCAAGAAGCAACTCCCCAAATCTACCATTAACCATTCAAAAATATATATACTAGAAAGAAGCAGCTCACAGGACTACAGCTTTGATGGGACAAAGTGCATGAAATATGGCTACGTAACAGTACAGTTACACACCTCTAGGAGTTCCGCATCTTTGCAAAGTTGAGAAAGTTAGTCAAAATATTTTGATACTTCAGTAGGACTTACATTTTTACAGTTCCACTGAAACCATTACTGAGACTGAGCCATTCAACTTCCTTAGAGATAGAGACATATTCTTCTCAACTAACTTCATTTGCCGTTGTATAACAAGATCAGGACATGGGGATAAAGTTACATCAAATCACGTGACTAAATTAGATTACAAGTTGCAGAAAAAAAGAAAGCTCTTTTCAAAAGCATCCACTGCACTTAGCATTATCACATTTTATGGGAGCACAGAGTCTACTTTACTGGTCATAATGCAAAATTTATTTCATCTTCTATTCTTGAGTTCTGTATGTGGCTTATATGAAGAATATGTGATCCTCTGAACTTCAACAGTAACTGTATGGTTGATGGCAATACATTTAAACTAACTTTTTCTATGAGCACAAAAGATTGATCAAAACAGTTGCTCCCCCCACATCTGGGGAATTAAATTTTCAGAAGGAATATAAATCTGGTGCATTAAGTTCACAATTTAAGCAGTTGCACATATAAGGTTGACGCAATTACCTGTAACATCAGCTCACAGTCATCTCTTCCAACAAAAATCATTTCTCGTGGCAGCCTATGGCGGGTGCCTCCACTGCTCACCAAAAACCAGGATGTTAAGCTCATTTTCTGCTTAGCTGATAAATCCTTGGCAAAGCTACGTCATCCTGCAGCAAAAAAGGAGAGACAGAGAACTTCATTTTAGTTATTTTTAGCTACAGTTCCTGCTCAGCAAACATTGTGAGCAGAATATATAAAGCCTTTGAAAATACAGCATTCTCAAAAGCATGTACTGAATCCAGCAATCACAGGAAGTGACAGGCTCCAGATTTACATAGTCTGAGGCTTCGGGCAGCTAGGCAAATTTAATCGGAGCTAAGCTTCTTTGAAATGAACAACCAGCTAGTTAATCCCAAAGTCATATGTCAAGTTGTCAGAAAGCTTTTAACATTTGACCACTTAATATAAAGATAATTGCTACATTGATGTTTCACTATCACAACCAATAAATGACGTGGCAAACGTTTGCAAAATACAGCAAGTAACTTGTACGTGTGTCACCTTTTCACAATTTTCCAGCGAAAAAGAACTACCTCATTCTGTTTCAAGCTCAAGCCCTCTATCCGCAAGTTTTGCTTCCTATTTAACATTAGATTTTCTCAGTAAAACCTGTAGTTTGGAAATTTAACAGTATAAATTTAGAATTATAAACAAAGTAGAGCAGAATGAACAATTTAAAAGTTACTTATAAGTAATAAAACTGAAACCAGTGTTCCTACAAAACATTACCTTGGTTTTCCAATAAACAAAATTACATATTACATACACAGGGAAAAAAAAAAAACAACCCAGAGCTATTTAAAATGTCATAAAATAGAAAAGAAAACAGAAACTTGAAAACTGGATAAAATCTTTTACAGAAAACTTCACATAATATGACCTCTTTGATACTGGACAAGAATATAATTAAAAGCCCTCTCCAAAGTAATTCAATGGCTGATACTTGGAAAAGCCTTTAAGAAGCATTCCAAAACTCACTTTAAGTAAAAGCAAGCTAAAGCAATCATTTCATTCACTACCACTCTGTATTCACTAACTGGGAAGCTGAAGAAAATAAAAAGCAATCAGTCTGCATTCCCCTCCATACCAAATAGCTGGCATTTCTCCTCTTTTATTTTCACATCATTTAGTGAAATTATGCAATGGTAACAAATATACTGTAAGCAGACACAAGCCTGTAAGCAGACTTGAGTATAATCTACATTAGTAACAGGAACGCAATGAGGTTCTCAAAACCAAGACGTAAGCACTGAACAAGATGACAATGCCAGCACTGCCCCATTAGGCAAACAACAACCAAGGAGAGACACTGCAAACTACAAAAATGTATAAAAAAGGACTGAGTTAAGTCAAAACAACATCTGAAAATGACAAACCAGACATTTACAGAGCAGCAAGTAGAACGCATACCATGGCAGGTGCTAAAATGAAGCAGCAGCCCACTTAAAAAATAATGAAGTTCAAATGAAAGAAATTAGAAAGGTTTAATGTGCTAAGGAATTACTTAATAACAAGTAAATACATATTGCAACAAAGTGATACCTACAATAGTGTTACCTTTCCACAGCTGTATTACAACATTCTTCAGATGAAACTTACATCCACATAATGTTTTCCAACTGAATGGAAGAAGTGATACAGCACCTCTATTATACTTTATTCACAGAAAATACAAAGATTACAAGTTACACCTACATTGTAATCTACAATAACCTGCTGAAATCAAATTTAAAGACATCACATTACCCAGTAAGTGTTTTAATAATTAAAACAGTTTATTCAGCACCTTTGAAGGAAATTAACATTTGTATTTTTAATTTAACCTAATTTAAAACTAGAAGATAAACTAGGTCAATCTAATGACATTTTTCCATTCCTTTTAAGACAGGAAAACAAAGTATCAAAACTGGCCAGCTTAGGCACTGGCTTTTAACAAGTAAATTAAATGGATGTTTAACTGAGAGCATGCTGTTCAGTATCAAAACTCCTTATTCTATTTGTATTTTACTGCCTTTTAAATCTCCCATCTGCTTATCATAACAACACTTACACCATTTGGCCTTCCTGTTCTAATTGGAAATTCATATGAAAATCTCTGAGACAGAAATTACTTGAAAAAGTTCTTACTCAAATACTATGTTTTAGTTTCCATAGGGAGGCTGTGAGTAAAGGAGAAAAACTATTTTTATTTATAAAACAGACAAGTAGGTCAGCAACTACTGAGCTATGAAAAAAAAAAAAAAATCAAACCTCCCACAAATGATATAGCTTGACAACAAACAGATTAAATTAAGCTATCTGAAATAATTTTTTAAAATGTATTACACAGAGCAATCATTACCACACAGCATGGCAGCACATTTGTAGTTAAAAGCCCATCATCATTTCTATCGAACTTAATAACGTTGTTCTTTTCAAACAGTGCTGTCTCAAATGTGACGAATCATCCACCTAGATACATATTTTACTTTCAAGCACTCTTTAGAATAAACCAATGACTTTGATCAAAGCTGTGCTGGAATTCTGCATTGCAAAACTGGCTGAAAACAGCACATAGTAGCAACAGTTGCTTAATATCAGGACAAAAAAAGGGCATTAGAAATTTGATATGAAACAACACTTATTAGTTATATAGGCAGTATATGGACAATTACATTGTATCCCAAAAACTTTATAAAACCTGACAATACTTTTAATCCACTGCCGTGTGTTCTGAACAACAGAAGGATGAAAGACTGTTCACTGCCTCGGAGATACCAATTAAGTTACTATAGAACAGGTGCAAAATCATCAGAAGTGCTCTTTACACAGTGCAAATTTAGGTCGTGATAACTCTTGCAATGAAATTTTATGGATACTAAAATGTTACGCTGGGTTCAAGAAGCAATAAACATCCATGGAAGCAAAAATTATCACGCCTATTAAATGCAATGACCCCACTTATAGCTCAGGAACTTAGTGAGCTGGGCATTTTGAGAGGCTGGGAGCATGCTCAAGTGAGGTTTCACTTGGTATCATCCTAGTTTAATAAACTCTCTTCCTTATCTAGCCTCTGTTTATGTGGAACAGGATACTGACCAAATGGACCCTTACTACAATACAGACTGCCCTTTTTAGATGAAGTAGTTACCAAGAGTATGATGGTTTCTTCCCTAGAAGAATAAATTTTAAATGCTTTATTGAAGCACTGTTTCTTTACTTTGTCCTAATATTAGACTATAGTGTTGCAATCTTTAAACAAACTAGTAAGCATTTAATCATTAAGACTTGATTGTTCAGAGCAATACATCATACCTCGAACTCAGTTGCTGAGACGCTGCAACTGCAAAATGTCTGCAGAAGAAATAGCATTTTACGGTGAAGGACCATGAAATTCAAAAGGCAGTAACCAGCGTGTAAGAATGAACACATGGGTAATAAGTCTTTTGAAACAGATGATGCAGCAACAGTGAAATTGGCTGCATCACCCTTGTAAATATAATTCTGTCCTAAGAACTAAAGCCTTGCATTATGTAGTCAAAAGATGGGTGTAACCAATTTGAAACATGTCTAGAGAAACATGGCCAAGATTATATTTTTGATACAGTAATGTTATTGTAAGCAAAAATCCTTAACAACCTCACATTTGAACAATTTGCAGTCTACGTTTTCATATTTGCTTGTAAATGAAAATAGCTGTTATCTCCAACTAAACTATTAGAAAGTACTGCGACACTGATCCTGCAGAGAAACAAAAAGCTGTATTTAAAATTTAAACCGAACCTAATATATACCTGAAAATCTGTATTTTAATTACCACAGCCCTCCATATTGTCTGAAAATAGTATAATTTTAATGATACACTATTACCGTACAATACGGTTTATTTAAGAATATTTTAAAATAACTATCGAAAAATCTGCATCAAGCTGAGACACAGCTTGATGATAATGTGTTCCTGTTATTTTCCCTTAAAAGTTCCCGTTTCCGGCTGCTAAAAATTTTGCTAAAATTAAGTTTGCCTTCTCATACAATTTCCAAGTGCACTTGAGGAAGCTTCAGAAGAAATGACTTATTAATTTCTGAAACAAGGTTAGAGAAAAATATTAAAAAACAATTTTAAGTAGTATCTCATATACGCAACTTGATAATGGAAATGTGACAAGAAACCTTAGCGTCAGCTTGTACCTTGTAGTATTGCTCTTGTGCAAATCTATCCAAATGCAGACACTTTCCTTTTAAAGGGCTTTTAAAAACCGCCCATGTGTATATTAATTAAACAAGTGCCCAGTTAAATTCTCTCAACATCTGTCTATGCAAAGCATGCTCTACAATTACCTTTAACTACCTGGTTTTAATGTTACAGTGCCAGTGAGAACCAAGAGCAGGGCATTTTTCCCCAATACTCTCAATTCATCCACTGTCGCTGGCAGAGAACAAACACGAGGGTAGAAGACCCAGAAGGAGAGAACACCACCACACACAGACAAGTCACTTGAGCTGGAGCTAGGCAGCTGTAATGAGAAATCAAAAAAGGCAAACGTCAGGCATAAGCCATTACAAGGGAGAAATCAGAATTAAGACAGCACTAATGGAAACAGTAATGACTGGAGAAGACCTGAAGTTGAAGCTGCTTCCCAGGCCACAAAGAAATGCCATCGGTAAACAACACCCATGAGAAAACTGCCTACCATGACTGCTTTATTGACTATTCAGTGTAATTAGGGATACTAGTGCCAGCAGTTCTATTTTTGACTGAAAGGAAGAAATTTAGGCTATAGAAAGAAAAGAGGGAAGTCAAGGCAATTCCAGCCCTGCTAAGATTACTGTATCAATATAATTGATATTAAAAAATAATCTGTAAAGATAATTGATTTCAATCTAGGAAGCTGTAGGAGGAAAACACCACCATAATACTGCCTACTCTGTAAAACATTCTGAAGCTGGGCAGTATCACAAGCAGTGTTCCACATGCAATCGTAAGTAACCTACTTACATACACGTGTTAGAAAAGAACCTTTAACTTCACCATGTAATATTTTAAATAAGACTCTACCTTATTCAGGTTAAAGCAAAAAGTTTAGGAGTCAATTAATCAGTATTTCCCCCCTCTCCTCATCAATTGATTAGCCTGTGCATTATTTATTGCACATCACTAAAATCCTTTTGTGAATTATTAACTTCCTACTGACTTTATCTGCCCTGCTTATCATCACAGCATGACAAATTCATTAACACTTACGGTAAAATCTCAAAAAAAATCTCTAGAAAAGGTTTATTATAAGCAAGGAACTGCAGAGCACATTTTTAAACACTGAGAAATCTTAATCTTGAGTAATTCAGTTTCAAAACCATAAGCATTTTATCTTATAGTACCTAGTTTTACACAACACTACTGGTGTTCAAATGGCGTCATTTATTTGTTGTAACACTGAATGCCTAATTCTTTTACAAGTAAGATTAAAGTCACATGTAGTGTGGCTAGAAAATTAAGAGCACCTTTCCAAAGTATGGTTAGATGGTTCATCTGCCATTAGAGGGACTATAAATACAAGAAAAAATATTGATGCTCCAGGGTAGCTTCTAAATGTTTTAGGCATGCAACTATCCTCAGTGGTTTCATAATTCCCTGCTTCCTTCACTACTCACATTGCTGTCTTCACAGAAAGGGAGACAGAGGGCTCCACAGACAACAGCCTCCTGGCTGAAACTGTTCTCACCAATTCCTAGGGCAAGTGAATTTAATAAAGCAGGTATCTTGTGCAGGAGAACAAACAAGCAAAAACAAGCCAAAAAAGGTAAAGATGCATGGCTGAAAAAGCTTTCATTTGGAATGGTAATTCAATCTACAGAAGCCATCCTTCATGCCACGGTATTGTACAATGTTGCTCTCAACACCCTTAAATAAATAAATGCCCATTTAAATTAAAGCAGTTTAGGCTAATGATAAAAAAAAAAAAAAAATTTCTTTAAGAATTTATGGCCTTCAGAATTCCCAGTCTACTCCACAAGGGGAAGCAAAAAAAACTATGGTGTTGGCCACTGCTTGCCAAACAACATGGGATACAGCTATGAAAGTTCAGCAC
Source organism: Nycticryphes semicollaris (assembly GCA_013400055.1). NCBI lineage: Eukaryota > Metazoa > Chordata > Aves > Charadriiformes > Rostratulidae > Nycticryphes > Nycticryphes semicollaris. Next base: position 4,087 of record VXBJ01000244.1, on the reverse strand, counting down.
AGTGAAAAGACACTACTCAATTAATGATTTTCTCAAGTCAGGTTGGATCAAGTTGTCAAGTGACAATACTTTTCACTTTGAGGCTTAGGTTAGTGTCATAACAATAGCCATAAAGGTTAATAAAAATATACCCTTAGAAGGCCGTAAAAAAAATAATAAAAAATAAAAGCAATGGAAGCATAAATAAGGAAATTACACTTAAAATCACTGAAACTCTCCATCAACATCCCCATGGAAGATGAGCTCTCATACTTTGCAAAACTGACCAAAACAATCCTAGACTTTCAGCAGTTGTCAAACAAGCTAAAATGCTATTGTTCAATATTTCACTGACTGGGAAGTTGACCTGAACACATTCCTCTAAGAAACATTCAAAGGCTATATACAGACCTGAAGAAGAAACTGTTCTAATTCACACTATATGAAAAAAATATTACTATCAGTTACGAAGTTCATGAAATTTTTATGCAATTACCCTAGTTACACTGACATATCAGAGTGGAACTGCATGGCAAGCACGCAAATATGTAGAGTGAAAGAAAACAAGAAACCTGAAGATTTAATTTAACTTCCTTACTCAAATGGAGAACAGTAATACTTTTAGGATGACTGTCCCTATAACTAAAGCAAAACACCTCATAAAAATCACAGTCCTCCTTGGTCTCTTAAACTGAAGTTTTAGCTGACAGTGCAACTGAACAATACCCTCGGGTATTAACTGTGCTTCTGAAGTATTTGACCTGATCCACCTTAGCTCAAGTATCCAAATTTGGTTACATTTTCTTGGCAAAAAAATTAGAAAAATCATACTGAAGCCTTATACTACGTCTATAATATGCAATTTCCAATGACTGTCGAAAGATCTAGGCATGACTAAATTTTACAGAACAAAGGAATCACTGAGAGAAAAGAAACCCTCTTAACCACTACCCTGCAACTGTTCTCTTCTTTTTGTAACATTTTTCAAAAGCTGCTTTCATAAAACAGTTAAAATAAAGGGTGATGACTGCTTACATGAGCAGCTTAACTTATGATCAATCAATCAAGCACTCACCTTTTGTCTATCACTCATTCAGATTAAGGAACTGCATAAAGAAAAACATTGTCAAGTCCTTCTATTTGTTTTTGTATTTCACCATGATCAAACAAGGTCATCTAGAGAAAGATTAGCATGCCCGGATGTTAATAAAGTAGTACATGTGATCAGTAGCTTTTAGAAGTGATTGCAGCAAGCAGGCCAAAGAAACTATAACCAAATTGAGAAACCATAACCACTTTGGGAAAAAGCTGCCTTTAATGAAAACTACAGAAATACTTCCCACTCCCGCTCCATATCAGACTATATTACCAGTCTATACTACTGCCAAGATAAGCAAATAGGAAAATAAATAAATAAATTCAAATTAGGCATTGCATTCAGGCAGAATGTAAACTTAAAGAAGCACTGAAGTCCTCCTCCACTTTTTATTCTCACTGCCCCTGTTGTGGCATAGTCCAAGTTATTTTGTAGGCCGTGTATGAGAAGGAGGTTTTATTTGCATTGGCCAAGTACTGACCACACTCCTAAGCACTACTGAAAAGACAAACACCACTTTGCAAATAAAACTGGACCTCTTAACCTCCCAAGGGTGGTGATTTCACTTTCCCCAAATTGTGAAATATATAGGGTTCATCCCATGTCCCAAGATACTGAGTAAGATTAAATTACATTCAAGGCAATGCAAATTTATTCTTCTTTAATACAAGGAATTATTTACTTTGTGAGTATGAAGATAACTATACTCTCAAAAAAAACCCCGTATATTGAAGTATTTTAACATCTACCTTTCATTTTTTCAATTCCATTGTACTTCTTGACACAACACAGAAGTATACAGAACATGAAAATGGAAGTAAAAGAGGGCGATTCTTTAAACCAGTGTTACTGATCTCCACATCCATTCATAGCATTACAGATATAAATTGAAAAAGGTATTCACTTATTATTCTTTGTGACATCTCCACTGTAACATGAAAAACGTTGATCATTCCAAGGTAGGCTCCACACAAAATACTTGATACATTAAATACTTGCTACATTCTACCCTCTCCCTTATTCTCTAATTACTCTCAACAGCCAAGTCCACAGATGTATTTTTCTTGGAAATACACTAAGTTGTTTGTTCCAAGATCAGTAACGCAGGCCTTACTCAAAAAAAAAAAAGAAAAGAAAAGAAAAAGAAAAAAAAAAAGAAAAAGCTGGATTTACTTATTTTACAAAACAACCAAAGGCTTAAAAAATTGCCTTAAAGCTGTACTGGTGTTTAGATAATTTTCACTGTCTAAGGACAGGGAGGCTGTGTGGCTGTGTGTGCGTGTGTGCCCACTGATTCTGTATCATAATTAAGTTGTGCTACATGGATTTTCTATAAAGTATCTACTGTCATGACAAGCTTAAAACCAAAATTCTTTAAAAATTAGCTCGGTAGCTGTGATGTTAAGAGAATAGTTTTCTTCATGTTCAACATTTTCCAACCTCAGTCAATAACACAGGATGTGAGTTTTAATATCTTTATCTAATGGGAAGTCCTCTTCCTGGAGATTCATGTAAAAATAAGAGTAGAACAAGGCTTAAAATGCCTCATATATTAATTATTCTTTAGTCACATCCCAAATCATTCAATAGAAACCCAATCTTTGCAGTTTGGAGTATAGCATTTCTTTAATGTATAGTATTTATTTAATGTCTTTCCTATCTCTCTTCTTCCCATGAAATGAAAGGTAATAAATACAACACAAACACTTTCTCAGTGTATAACCATATGCAAACAGCTGCCAAAAATACTCTATCAATAATTTAGCAAGACACAAGCAGGATAATACATTTGCTCCATCAACAAAATAACTACGGTTTTAATGAAAAATGTTACTTATTGCAAAGATTTTAAACCAGTCTGTAATTAGTACCTAGCAAATTACTTCCCTAGAGAGAAGCTATTCCACATTTGCTTGTGGTGCCTACTCCTCTCTCGTATGCAGCCAACGAACAGGAACACAGCTACTAGCATAGTAAGTCTTAATTCTGTTTCTTACACTACCTCTTATGTACTAAATGTGACCAAACTGTTACATGTGAAATTGTCACTGTAAACTTTTAGAATTAACACATACAGTGATATGCAGGTTGATGCTTTTTTATGCAATGACTTGCTTGAGAAAATATTACAACCCCTCAACTAAATCATCATCAGAAGTCCTCGTTGCTATGTAAGCAGATTATTTTCCTTTATAAACTGGTTTAAGAAGCACTGGTGATCACAGAATCACAGAATGATATAAGGTTGGAATTATCTAGTCCAACCACCCAGCCAAAGCAGGTCTACCTAGACCAGGCTGCACAAGGAATGTGTCCAGGTGGGTTTTGAAAGTCTCTAGAGATGGAGACTCCACCACATCTCTGGACTGCCTGTTCAATCCACCTCACTGTCCATTCTTCTAACCCACACTTCCTAAGCTTACCTATGCGGATGCTGTGGGAGACTGTGCCAAATGCCTTGCTGAAGTCAAGGTAGACAACATCCGCTGCCGTCCCCTTATCTATCCATCGAGTCATGCCATCGTAGAAGGCTATCAGGTTAGTCAGACATGATTTCCCCTTGGTGAGTCTGTTGACTACTTCTGATAGCTTTCTTTGCCTCCACATGTTTTGAGATGACACCCAGAACAAACTATTCCATCATCTTTCCAGGGATGTAAGTGAGGCTGAACAGCCTATAGTTTCCCAGGTCCTCCTTCTTGCCCGTTTTGAAGACTGCGATAACACTGGCTTTTCTCCAGCCCTCAGGCACCTTGCTTGTTCTCCAGGACCTTTCAAAGATGATGGAGAGTGGCCCAGCAATGACTTCTCCCAGCTCCCTCAGCACTCACAGGTGCACCCCATCAGGACCC
>VXBJ01000243.1:0-71528 GCA_013400055.1 Nycticryphes semicollaris | reverse complement strand
CAATGCATGCAGCATGGGTAACATAGATTTAAGGTTTCACAGATCCAGTTTGGAACAGGCCCCAGTAGGCATTTTTTTATTAATTCAGCCTCATTAAGATGGCATGCACAAGCTTACCTAAGGTAAGAGCATGGCCTTATTTTATCAGGGGAAGTATTTGTGTAGGCAGCTTGCTTTATTCAGTAAGAACCAGCTCTTTTTTTATTTCTAACCATATCAACAGCCATAAGTCCCTTCTGTGTCTGTGTATTCACCATGTTATGTCCTTTTGGTAATGGGAGTATTATGCCTTCTCAAATATATGTTGGAATCCGACATCAGTCACCTGAGATAATCCTCAGTGCTTTTTATTTGCTACAAGAAGTGCAAATGTGGATCACGTTTACTCTGACGTGTTGTGTATCTGAAGTTATATAGGAATAACTTAAGGGTCTGTCTGATCATTCAAGAGGTCATCAGAGGAACTTGAGTGACTATAGTCACTATTTAGATATTGCCCGCTGCCTCAGAGTAGTTGCAAAGACATCCATCTAGTGCTGCTGTGCATGGCTCTTGGTGTAAATACGTTTTAGTTATCCTTACTTTTTTCCAAGCTGGCAATCAAATCACTGCCATTCCCAGTGCGTCTTTCAAGGATATGTGCTTTTTTTTTATTTTTTATGTATGTATATTTAGGCATTCTCCTCCACTAATTTTATGGACAGCTGTAGCACTTCTGTAATGGCTGAAGAGTCTATTATGTACCTAAGACACCTAAGAACTGGATGCTGTTATAATAGGGTATTGTATTACTTTGGCTCTAGACTTTAAAAGGCACTCAGTGCCCACCTCAGTAAAACAACCTTTTGATCTCAATAGAGCTTCCAGGAAAACTGACTTGCAGATTTGTTATCCATTTTTTTGAAGTACTTAGAACACAGTAAGACAATTTTCCTTCCTTCCTTCCTCTCTTCCTTCCTCCCTCTCTTCCTCCCTTCCTCTCTTCCTTCCTCCCTCTCTTCCTCCCTTCCTCTCTTCCTTCCTCCCTCTCTTCCTCCCTTCCTCTCTTCCTTCCTCCCTCTCTTCCTCCCTTCCTCTCTTCCTTCCTCCCTCTCTTCCTCCCTTCCTCTCTTCCTTCCTCCCTCTCTTCCTCCCTTCCTCTCTTCCTTCCTCCCTCTCTTCCTCCCTTCCTCTCTTCCTTCCTCCCTCTCTTCCTCCCTTCCTCTCTTCCTTCCTCCCTCTCTTCCTCCCTTCCTCTCTTCCTTCCTCCCTCTCTTCCTCCCTTCCTCTCTTCCTTCCTCCCTCTCTTCCTCCCTTCCTCTCTTCCTTCCTCCCTCTCTTCCTCCCTTCCTCTCTTCCTTCCTCCCTCTCTTCCTCCCTTCCTCTCTTCCTTCCTCCCTCTCTTCCTCCCTTCCTCTCTTCCTTCCTCCCTCTCTTCCTCCCTTCCTCTCTTCCTTCCTCCCTCTCTTCCTCCCTTCCTCTCTTCCTTCCTCCCTCTCTTCCTCCCTTCCTCTCTTCCTTCCTCCCTCCCTTCCTCCCTTCCTTCCTTCCTTTTCTCTCTTTCTCTCTTTTTTTTTTTCCAAAGCCACTGAATTTTTTCCTGTTCATAGAACTCTGTACCTGTCGCAGAGCTGATGATCTAGTCAGGCCCCTGGAGCTAATCTGGTACATTGCATCCATCCTGAAAAGGGGCCTTACAGGCCTCACAAAGGAATGTGGAAGATGTTACTCATTGGCATGGCAGGATTCCAAAGACAAAATTCACTCCAAGTCCAACCCAGATCACAGTTGGCTGTTTGAACACCCCCATCCTAAGATCCCATGCTTAATTTGTACTAAATTTTGGTTTTCTTCTTGGTCCTCAAGATTCATGTTAGCAAGAACAGCCAAAAGATTTTACCTTCACCTAGCTAGTTTGGATTATGCATACATTGCCATCCTGTTATTCCTGTTATTAGTTTCCAGATCCCCAGCTGTGTTTCTAGCCTATCTGTAAATGATACAGTTACCTCCTTTCTCCTACTGTGGAAAATGAGCATAATATAAGCTTTCCTGACCTTCTTAATCATGACTTTGGATGTAGAGTTGCCATGGTAACACTGGTCTTTTTAAGTGATAGTTGCACTTACCAGCAGTTGCTATTTATGCAGTCATTTGAGCTTCTAGTAGAGGGGAAACAGGTATATACACTAAATAAAACCTTATTTGCACAATTCACATACTCAGTGAAGTGCTGTTTCCTATATAACTAACATTTCTTGATTCTTGTAATTTTCCATTTGACTTATTCTGCTAATTTGTTAAAATCTAGTTTCTTCATCTTTTTTTACATCCTTGTTTCCAGAGCACTGGCAGTTCAAATGGCTGCATGAAGAGTTTCTGCTCCATTTCTTCCACAGAAGGCACACAATCCATTTCACCTTTTCCCCTAGAATTTGATTTATAAAGGAGTATAACTTTAAAGGACTTGCTCAACAGTGCAGTAACAACCATGTGCTTACCCAGTAAAATTTTGATAAAGCTTGTGATAAAAATAATTAATAGTTTAAAAAATAAAACAAAAAAAAGTATTGCCTTGAGTACTGCTCAACAAACAAAAGGTATGGTATTAATTTCTAGTTTACTTCTAGGAATGGGTGATACTGCAAAATTATCTAGAACAAGAATGTGGAAGGAAGAATTAATATTCTTGTCATCCCCACGAATGAATGTGAAGTTTTCAAATTGTATAATGACTGTGGCAGAGGGATTTTACTTCTCGATACCTATTTCCTGCAAAGTCAGCCTTGTGCAACTTAGATCTCTCTTGTCCTTGGACTCTTCATGGAAATGCGTATAAATAGCTGCCTGCAATGTTTACGGTAACTATGTATGGCAGCCACAGTCCTGTGGAGTAAGGGAGGACTTTCTGCTGCAGATCCACTAGAACTGTTTCTCAGACCTTGAGAACTTCTCCTTTGTTATCATTTGTCCCTGCCTCTTACCCACCCATTAAAAGAGGTTGTTTATTTGTTTGTTTTAATCAAGTATTACAAGTGCGATGTCATCAACTCAGCATGGAATAAGAAGAAAACCATACCCTGGTGGGCAAAATAGAGGCAGATCTCCTTTGCATACTATCAGTGATGGGATTGTTATATGCCTCTTGGAATTACAAATGATTTTACGGCCCACAGTGAGTGTGCAAAGTAGAAAAGGTATTCCAGCCAAAGGTGATGATATAAGGAAAGACATGGAAGTAAATATGAGGTGACAGGAAAATAAGAAAATGTTTGTTAGAATTTATAAATTTAAAGAACTGATACTGAATTATCCTGTAAGGTATCAAATTATATTGATCTCGCACCTCTGTAACAAATTGTTTTGGATTTTGGTATGAAACAATACTTAAAATTGTGCTTAGAAGCAATAATGGCCAGAGGAAATTCTTTAAAACAAAGTACGTGAATGAACATATGAGCCAGAGTCACACAACAGCAAATGCCAAGACCAACTATAACTGTCTGTCAAGTTTGGAAATGTAAATGTCATGCCAAAAATGGAAGAAAGTGTCACAAAGGAGTAAGAAATTTCATAGTGGTCAGAACTACATGAAGTTCATGTAGGTACTTTCTGAAGTTGCACCAGAGTAATTAATGGAGAAAATTTATAAAATGTGAGAGTTGTGACTGTTCAAACTACTAGAGGAAATTAAATATCACCTGTAAAGAAGACTTTTGTTAATGGCAATCTAATGAACAAGCAACTGAACATCAGTAGAGATTTTACTCAGGGTGTTCACTACAAAGTGACATCTCATGGTTCATTTCTGGGTTACCTGGCAGTTGGAATGAATCCAGAATGCAGAAGGGATGTGAATGGTGGGAGTTTGGGTTTACCTGCCACTGGTGGTTTTGAGGATGGTGCTCAGTTCTTCTCCTCTACTTTCACACCTTCACTTCTGGAACCAGGAAGTCTGTGATAGGATTTGGGGAGGAGGGCAGGAGGGTTGTATGTATGTGTGTTTAATTTTCTCCTCTAAAATACACACGGAGGAGGGTGTGTGGGGAGACAGAAAGGTAGAACTTAAAACAGCACACAGGTAGCACTTCTGTCGCATGGAACAAATTTTATTCCACAGCAGGCTTAGTGTTAAGAAGGAAAGAAACCACCACTCAGGATTACTATTAGTATTAGTTCTTGATACTTTATGGGATCGTTCAATGTACTCAAGTCAGATTGTTAGTTGACAATCAAACCTTATTTAACTTTAATACACCATATATACATATGTATGGAGTTGCATAAAGATGGTAGCGCATGTGTACTGTAGACTATGTGGGTGTAAATACGGTAGTCTAAAATACTATGCTGTGCTATCAGTCTTTTCATACCTTATATCTAGTTTACACTGATACTGTAACTTGTTTTTCCACACCTGAGCCCTAGTACATTTAAATTGTAATTTGGCTTAATAAAGAAATCTAGCATGAGGGAGCAGGTGTAAGAGTGAGTACAAAAATGTAGTTGTAGGTTGGCAATTAGTGTTTATACTTCCTAGCTAATAATAAGTTTTTATTCTTCAGTGAACAAAAAGCAAGTGAACCTACAAATGAACAGCATTTAAAACTTTTGAACTGTTGCAACATGACTGCATCCACTGAGGAACAAGATCAAAGGAGGTGCTTGGCCGAGTCTCTGAAGGCTTCTCAGTCCCAGCCTTGGCTGTTAGAACACAGAGCTTTGGATCTTGGCAAAGCTCTGACAGAGGTTTGTACGGCTGTGTTTTAACCCTCCATTTGCCTTCCCAGTGCTATCTTTGGTCTGGCTCCATGGTATCTCAAGGATTAGCTGCGTGCATACTCCCAACAGATTTGCGTGTCTCCTGGCAATATCCAGCTTTAAACCTAATACATTGGGAGGTCATTCTTCCCATTGCTATGCTTCTTATTTGTTTAGATTTCATTCAGTCACTGGATTTGCCACAAGCTTTAAATTCTTGCATACTTGGTTGGCCAGAGAGTGCACGTGTATAACTTACTGATAAGTGACACATTTTTGTCATTGTTTCCAGACTGGTGTAGTTTGCAACCCTTGCCTTGTCTGTGCCGTTTTGTGTTCAGTGGTAATCTCTGTCAGATGTTGTATGCTAATGCATCTTACTAAACTGTTACTTCTGACAAAGTACCTGAATAATTTCATTAGGCTTGTATAAAAAAATATCTTTGTTGTTTTAGCCCATGTCTTTCTAAGCAAATATGTTAAGGCGTGTTGCAGATGAGAAAGCAGTAAACCACTTTTCAGGGCTCAGAGTTGCAACATTAGGTACATGCCCACCACCTCCTTTGCACTGGTGCCCAGCAAGCGTAATGGTGCAAGAGTTGTCAAAGGAAGCACAGAGTTGCCATTGCCTTAAGACTTTCCATTGTGCAAGGATGTCTGGGAAGCTTTATTTACTTGGCATTGTAGTTACTGGAGAAAAAAAAAACCTAGATATTTCTCAATGGGGAAAAAAAAAGACAGTTGTCTTCTGTGATATCCCTAGCTACCATAAGGGGGCTTGCGGCATCACCAAGAATTTTGACTCTGATCTGAGCAATAAAATGAGGCAAATGAAAACTGACAAGCAATAAATATTCTCTTCCCATTTCATTTTCCAAAAGGCCTTAATATGTAACACCAAAACTCTGTGCTGAAATGTGCTTGCTTGTTTTCCTTAAAACAGGGCATTTCTTACTGCTCTTCAGAAAATATTATTAAATCATTTTTGGCTAGGCTGTTACTTAAGAAAAGCTCTTCTCTGACTCATATGGTACAAAAGCAGAATGAAATATGTGGCAAGAAGCTCTTAACTCTCACTGGCATTCAGCTGCCAATTAATTTTCTAGAGCATGGTGCCTTGCTTGGTAGTCAATAATTTATTGAAACGCTGTTATTAGTTTACTTTGTTCAAAACTATTTTAAGCATGAAAATATATGTCTCTAATTTGGATTCCTTCATCCCATGACTTAAAACTGAATAAAGGCATTTTAGTCCTGTAACTTTTAACAACAGCTAAACTAATCTTCCCTGTCTTAGAATAATAGTTTATGGCTCAATTCTGAACATGCACAGTCATACTTTGGAAATGCTACTCAACTCTACTGCTAGCTGTTTCCAGAACGAAACAAGAAATTTCATTTTGAGAATTCTGAAGCATTAGCTATTACTTTCATACAATTTCATACTTAAAAAAAAAACAAAACTAAAAAATAAATCAGATGGTATATAAATGTCCTAAATGCTATGCATTACTTAGTCAAACTTTGTATGTGTATGAATTTGAATTTCATGCAGGGTTTTCCTTTGTTTTGCAGGTTCCTATGAAGAATTTACAGCTGATGCCTGTCTGTAACACAAATGATGTTTCCTACGCTTGAGAGCAGGGGATGAGACTGCAGGGCAAGGTGAACGCTTTGCTGTTCGTTTTTGTGGCCACCGGGTGTCATTCTAGGAGCAGACTTTGGGCAAGCTGGGAGCATTACTATGGCAGCAGCTCTGGAGGCTTCACACAGCACTGGAGTTGCTTGGCACNATATATATATATTTATTTAAATAATGTTTCTAAAGGACAAAAAGTGTTGTTAATTTCCATTTCTGCATTCAGAACGTGAGATAGTGGGATGTAACATAAAATAATGGGTGAGTTCAAGTCATTTGTATTAAGATAATCTGTAAAGGCTAGATAGGCAGCTGGGAAACTTCTGCATCTACACATCAAATTTGCATGAGCTTAAATACAGTATTGTACATACAAATTAAATCCATGAATTTAACAAAACTGAAATTTTGCAATTAAAATGCAGGAAGAATGTGGAGGCAGAATGATGTCTAGACAGAATGATGTAATCTCTCTCCAGGTTTTTGGGTTTTTTTCCAACTCATGTCTAGCAAAGAGGGAAGTCCTGGGTCAACAGCACCATGCAAAGCACCAGTGTGGGCTTAGGTTGGTGTTACACTGAAGAAAGCTTGTTGAATTCAGTGTTTTACATTTTACATACCTTGCTGATCTTGTTTTAAATCATTTTGAGGAGGCTTTTATGTGGGAGAATGAGTAAATGGGTGCACTGGATATCTTCAAGAACAGGAATAGTAGCATGAAAAAAGCATGTGAAGAAAAGGAGATGAAAGGTTTAATGAAGTGGAGCAATGTTCATGGTACATGAGGCAGTAAGGACAGATTTTGGTAGGGCAGGGATTTATGGGCCCTTAAAAGTGAAGATCTGAAACCTGAACTTAAAGCAGCATGGCACTGGAAGAAAACTGAGACGCAAGCAGGAGTAGCAGGATATTAGGAGCACTTTCAGCATATTGAAGTGAGAGAGAAAAAAGAAATTTTTGTCCTGTATGTGTGCATTTATCTTCAGCTTAGCATATTTGTTTCTTTAAGTGATAAAATACAGCTAAATTGAAAGCAGTGGTGTCAATTCAGATAAATTAATATGGACGCCTCTGTAGAATCCTACTAAATTGCTGAAAAAATATTAAAGAAGACTGAGAATGGGCTGATAGTGAATTCTTGTTCCGTGTTGTATGTGATGTTTAAAAAATAATAATTACATACATCTTATGAAAAGTTAGTTCCTATTTATTCGAAATGCATCCAATCTCAATGAAAATACTTCATGTTTAATTTTTAAATATATTTGTGCGTATTTTTGTACATGTGGATATATATATATTTAAATTGTGTTTTTCTTAGATGGCACACAGAGACCACAGAGCTCCAGCCTGACCTACAGAATGCCCAGAGCCTATCAGGGAGCAGATATATTTGGACTTCTTGCTAAGTTGAGAGCAAGTTTTATGGCGTGTTTATATGATGCAGGGCTTTGGGGTGTTTGGTGAAGGGGGGGCAGACACAGTTGTCCTCTCCATGAAGGCTGATGCTCCTCCTGCCATCTTAGAGCTGGAATATTTCTCATGTTTAGGATTCCCAAATGAAGAACTCTCATTAACTGGACAGGTTGCAAAAGCTGGCAGCACAAATAATGAAGAAATTCTTTATGGATCTTGTTTTCTACACTTCTGATCAGTCTCAGCCTGGCTTACTCATGACATGGCAATCTTTTTGTCTTGAATGTGTGGGAATTCTGTTATGAATATCGTGCTTACAACTGAATTGATTTTAAGATTTTCTAAGGCAGTTGGATAACTTCTGGTTACCAGATAAGTGAAATACAAACTTTTGTTTTGTTTGGATCAGACACAGGAACACTTCATTTTTTGTTATTCCACTATAGTTGCATTTCTAGTAGTGTCAGAACTTGAAAACTTGACTCTTTTCAAACCGATATTAATTTTTTTTAAAAAAAGTATCACACCTACTGCCAATACGTTGTCTTTGGAAGGTATTTCCATGAAGAATATAGGGTCAGCACTCTCAAAGAACTGGGTTTCATCGGAACTGTTTTTACATTAGAAACTTACTCCTTTTTTAAATCCACATTTCAGACAGAAGGTTGTGCCCCTATTGCTCTGTGAGCTTTGCACCATTACTGTCTCTACCATGCTGTCTTAGCGTATGCTAGTATTAAGTTCATCAATGTGACTACTCCCTCACATGATGCTTTCCTTTCTCTTCCCTCTTGCCCCCCATATATCTCTTCAGGAAGAAAATGGTGTATATTATGCTCTGTACATATGGTTGAAAAGGATTCCATACACATGCTACTGTGCAAGTGTTAGAGATGGCAAAGCCAAAGTAGTGTGTAAGTCCAATTCAGAAGAGACATTCCTTGCAGTTGTTGCTAGCGTAAGGAAATGCTGACTTTTTTTTTTCTCACACTAGAATCTGCCTTCTGAGGGCTTTGGCCCTCTTCCGTCAAGCTTTTGACAACTTGAAGAAGTCAAAAGAAAAAGAAGAAAAAGACAGGCAAGTGTGGCTGAGCAACTTAAAATGCAATGATACGGCACTGTGCTACCAACTCCAAATCCTTTCCTGTGCATGGTGGCATATTCCTCTGCTTCAATTAGCTGATCTTAATTAAATGTTGAATTCATTCAAATATTGCTTTGGCAAAAGTAATATGATCAGAGGTTGTGAATGATCATAATGTTGCTATTTTTCAAGCTTTTAGTGCTCTATTAAAAATCACTTGGTCATTTCTAATCACTGCTTCACAGATTGTCCCTTCTATTGCCAATTACCCTGCTTTCAAGAATAATACCATGAAGTAAATGTAAGCCACGTCCATGCAGTGGCTAGGCACAGGCATTTTAGGTAGATTTCAGATCTTAAAATAAATGTTGTTCCCATTCCTTTTAGGGTCGCTAACATTTTAGTGTGTTATCCTGGATGGGTGCCACCCATTTGGGAGTGAAAATTATATCACTTGTCAGCTTCGTTTTGCCTGAGGTTATAATAACCTGTAGTTCACACAAAACTGTTGGTATGTGTCTCAACCACCTTTCCTGTGCAGCAGAGTATTTATTGATTTATACTTGCCGGAGGGAGCTTCTTACCAGAAGCTGTCACTAGTGGTACAAGTCCCACCCTGGCTCTTTGCAGGCTGATCCTTGACAGGAAACACTCCCTAGCCCCTGGATGCTGTTAAGAACCTCAGTTTTCTTCTTACTAATCTTCCTCCTTGTCCCCACCCTAGCTCTATACAGGCTTAACAGTCAAATAAACTTACCTCTTTAGCAAGTGCTTACAATCAGGCTTTTAGGCAAAGGACTGGGGGCAGGGAAATACACATGTGAAAAGCTTTTAGCTAAGATTGTGTTTTAGAGCTCAGATCTGTAGCTGCTCTAGCCTGCTTAACCTGATTCCTACCTCAGCATCAGTATTAGGGATTCATTGTGCCATGACACCTTAATTTTACAAGTGTTGCAGTCACTTTGGAATTTTCTTCCAGTGTCTCCTCTTGCTTTGGTAGTAAATTTTAGGAAAGAGTTGAAGTGCATTGAAGAACAACAACAGATAGAGGTAGGAAAACTGGGTACTTCACAGTGATTTCTGCTACCTCAACTGATACCCGGTTTATTGGGAGGCAAGTGAAGTACTTCTTTTGACTGGGTAGTTTAGTTCCTTAAAAGCCACTCATGTTTTAGCCAGTTGGAGGGATTGCATGGTGGCTGTTCTCTTTGACTTCCTGAGTGTGGTAATTTTGTTTATGTTCAATGCCACCACATGCATATTCTGTGAGGTTTGTGATTTCTAAACTATCACCAAATGTATTTTGTTAGTGCGCGTGATCCTATTGTCAGAGATAACTGCCCTAGCCATATAGCATTTGGCTGAGATGTATCTATAATCAGGTCTTGATTTGTGCAAATATGTTCCCAATTCATCTTAATCCTGTACTAGAGACAAAGGTTTTGTTTTTCTTTTTATATCTTTTATAACAAGTTATGATAAACAGTTTGGGGTCTTGCATGAGATCTAATTACACTATTGGGTTCTTAACGAGACAGCAAAATGGTATGTTGCATGCAGCTAGTAATTACTGTGAGACTCAGAAGATATATTTGAAAAAGATCTGGTGGTAACTGTTTAAAATATTGCAGCTGCTGCAGAGTTTATTTTTAATGTTAGGTTGGGTGTATATTCATGCACAGTACATCTAGTTACCAAGTCTGACTTAACTAGTAGTTTTCTTGTTTATGATATTGAGCAATCAAAATGAGGGAAAAAAATACCATGACTACTTGATTTTTAGTTTGGATCCTGGTGTGTGGGTTTTTTTGTTGGGTTGTGGTTTTTTTGGTTTTGGTTGTTTGTGTTTTGGGTTTTGTTTTTTTTTTTTTTTTAAAGGAATAATATTGTTGAACATCTGAGAACTACAGGGGTTGAAGCATAATGTATTGGCTTGAGCTGGGTACTACCAAGCTGAGTTTCACTGCTCCTCTGCCCTACCCTTTCAACCTGGAATATGTTTAGAAGGGGAAAAAAGAAAAGTCATAGTTTTGCCAGAAGAGAATACTCTCCAAAAATGTCTGCCTCTATAGAAGCACAGAGAGAAAAAACAGCTGCTTCCACAGTGATATCATCCTCTTTTTGGGTACTTGGGTACCACAAAGACCACAGAAGAAGGGAGGGTGTCTAGGCAGGCTCTATTATGGCTGAATTGCCAGGTTTAGACACTGTTTTTTCCCAGAAGCAAGGAAAAGTGAGTCTTGCTTTCTATCTACAAAAACTTCCTTGTTTTCATTCTGGTAATATGCTACTAATCTAAGTTGCCATCTCTCAGCTGTGCACGCATGACCTGATCTCTTCTTAAAAGAAAGAAGTTTGTGTAGTTTCCTTAATCAAGAGAAAACTATTTGCTGTTGTTTACTGTTGCATGAGATGGAATGTTCTTGGTAATCTGTTGTGGTGTGGTGTTTTGAGCATTAGCTGTCTTTAACTCTGCTCAAATACATGTGACAAGGAGACTGTGTGACCTGAAAAATGAAAATGCTTAAATCCAGCAGTGACCACCTGTGCTTATTTGGAAAATGGGAAAAATAAATACCAGAAAGAGATTTGCTCTGTCCTTCTGCCCTTTTTTGGGGTGTCAGCCACAATCGAGAACCTCTGGTAACTATAAAGTAAGAGCTGTAACTTGTGAGAAGTTAAACCTGAATTATTTCTCCTTCCATTAGCTTAGGAGACAATGCACAGGTCACTTAACCGAGCACTAAAGCATGGAGCTTTTACTCTTTGGGAAAACAGTGTTTGCTGAAAGTCTTTGCCTCCCTTCAGATATAAATTAACTAAAAGTTAGCTAATGAACTTATGGACCAAAGTTCTGTTCAGGTAGTATATAAAATAGCTGTATTTAGTAATAATTAATAGTGTGTAAATATCCCCAACTACTACTGAGATATGAAAATCTCTTTGTTGTAGTTTAAATATGATTTCATATGGTCTTATTTCACTCCAGCTCTCTCCAAGGCTTTTACTTCTATCTCCAGAGAACAGATAGGATCAATATGCGCTGTAATATCATCAGATCTGTATTTCTAATGCACAAACTTAATGGTGACCTGATATGATTACAGCAATAGTAAGAGATCAACATGCTTCACAGTTGCACAATTCATGTCTTTTTGTGTTTTATTTTGCCGTAATCCCACTAAGTGCCGTGTGGTATTTGTGGAGAGTTACTGAGTGACTGGAAGGTAACAAGTTGCTAGCGGATCCAGAGAGGTGATTCTGCCACTTTACTCTGCTCTGGTGCGACCTCACCTGGAGTTCTGTGTGCAGGTCTGGAACCCTCAAGATAGGAAGGACGCGGACCTGATGAAGCAGGTCCAGAGGAGGGCCACAAGGTGTTGGAGCACCTTTGCTATGAGGACAGGCTGAGGGAGCTGGGGTTGTTCAGCCTGGAGAAGAGGAGGCTCCGGGGAGACCTAAGAGCAGCCTTCCAGTACCTGGAAGGGGCCTGCAGGAAGGCTGGGGAGGGTCTGTTTACAAAGGCCTGCAGTGACAGGACAAGAGGCAACGGCTTCCAGTTGGTGAAGATTAGATTTAGACTAGATATTAGGAATAGGCTCTTTACTATGAGGGTGGTTGAACACTGGAACGGGTTGTCCGGGGAGGTGGTTGAGGCCCCTTCCCTGGAGATATTCAAGGTGAGGCTCGATGAGGCACCGGGCAACCTGGTCTAGTTAGGGGTGTCCCTGCTGACTGCTGGGAGGCCAGACTAGATGACCCTATAGGTGCCTTCTGACCTGGACCATTCTATGATTCTAAGTTCAGTTACACATAAATCCCATTTTGGAATTGATTTAGTTCTCTGGAGCTAAGTGAAGCTTTATTAGTGGTAGGTACAAATCTCCTTTGTCTTAAGGGTTAATTGTCTAGCAGCAGAGACATTATGAGTGGTATTCAGTTTTTATTTTTCTGTGAGAGGAGTAGAGAGTCTTAATTATTTTTTACCACCACCCTTTTCTGTCACTTTACTGAAATAGCTGTTTTATTTCATTGTCCTTATAAGCGTAGAGTTTCAGATGAACCGTTTCACTGATTTGTCTCAACAATCTGTAAAAACCCCACTAGTTCTCTCAACTTTGACAGTTTATGCAACAATCGTGGCATACCCACAAGGTCAGCTATAATTCTCCGGAAACAAGGCCAGGAACATTCCTTTAAACTGAATTCTAGAAACCTATGAAGAAACATCATGTCCTCACACCAAATGTTTCAATTAGACAAGACTTGATTTCTGAGGCTCTGGTATCAAATCCTCAAAACTTGTGTGGCTGAGGTGTGGAGAGCCTAAATCTGATTCCAGACCAGATGGTTTTTCCACATTTTTTTAGTAGACCAGTGACTTCTAAACTTTGGATGCAAACCAGTAATGTAATATGTATGAGACTGAGGATGGAGAACTCCTCTCTCAAAACCTTATATAGAAAGGTGGTTAAATTGATGACGTTGAAATGGTGAGCAAAATTCACAACTAAATGGGATTGATCAAGATTTCTACATTCAGCCTATTTCCCTATTTCTGTATTGAATCACCACAGGTATATTAGGAAAGAATTTGGGCCTGTATATTTTTCTATGGCTTGCCATTTTTGTGAAGCTCTCTGAGACTTGAGGTGCAACCACACATGTTTCTGTTTTTTGCTTTGTTTTGGTTTGTTTTTTTCCCTGCTGGCATCACTAGTGACTGAGACAAAATAAATTCTTTAACATCATTGATTGGTTTTGTGTTTTAAAATGATAATAAGCTAGGTCTTGCTTTATTACAACTAATTTGTATCTGTGTATAATATGTTTATTCTGACTGATGAGTATGTCATGTGGTTGCTGAGGAGAACTCCAAATCTATGTTTTCAGAGAATAAGGGTCAAGGATTGGGTAAAGTATTTTTGTTGGGGAGACTGTAGATGAAAGGAAGGTACAGAATTAATACCCTTTCTCGCTAGGAAGCTATTCATTTTTTCAAACAGCATGATGCACACTTTGACTTTCTACGTATGGGTTCTAGTAAAACAGAAAATAAACCCACAGTTGTCTTTTACAATAGAGAATTAATCTTTCGGAAGTCCCAATAAGACCAAGAACTTATTGTTGTTTCTTTGGAAGGAACTAAATAGATAATTCTGTGAATTGATCTTTTATGAATATATTTGTAAAAAACTGGTTTGCTTTAGGTGGATGTAGAAACATGAGTGCCCTCTAGTAAACTGGGCTTGATTTCTTTTTTTTTTATTTTTCTCTTCTGTTTTTATAGTAATATATTTTGTAGGACTGTGTAAAGAAACTTATGACAAACAATTTCAGATAGGAGGAATCTGGAAGTCAGTAACTAATGGCTCTCAGAGTAACACACAACTTTCTATGCTAATCTCATTTCAATGCATTAAAACACATGGGGGACACTGAGTTTGACTATAGCTATTGCAACCATTTCGCAGATGGGATGGGTCGCAAACCATGGTGTCATGCAAACCATGATACCAGCTGGCACCTGCAGAGAATGACATTGACACTTGGGTAGGGTCAGGTAGAAACATTTTATTACATTCTGCACTGATACACAAATACCACTCTATGCGTAAAACATTAAAAGGCTAAAACTCTTCCAAGTCCAAGTCCCACTCTCCATTAGTACAGCTGTGTCCTTTTACAAGCCAGTCTTTAGTGCTTTGGTTGGTTGTATTCTTAAAAGGCAAACACTACTCCCTTTGGAGGCAGATTCATAATCGATGGACTTCATTACAGGCAATGTTTTCTCTTTACTTTGTTTGTTTTGTTAACCCTAGATGACTCTTGTAATCTCTCAGGAATCTAATCCTTGTCTTTGGATCACTCCTGATCCTCCCCCTCCCCGTACCCTTTATACTTTGGAGATACTACACAATGAGCCCTAGCAAAAACTTTCAGGAATTAACTTTTTCTCTTTGCACTGTTAAGCAGAGTGCACTTAATTATTCATCTGATAGACCTGCCAAAAGTCTTTTCTTTAACGGCTTTACTTCCTATTTCCTCTTACCACCTGGTCCCATTAGGAACAAAAATAGAACTAATTTTATTTCAAATGTTTGGAAATTAGAATGGGGAACAGGACTAGGCTTGGAGAATTCAATAAACTTACAGCTGTGAAGGATGATAGACTTCCAATCACATTCCCAACCAGCACTTAAAAAAATCTTTGAGATGAGAGGGATATACGGGTTAAACTGATGCAAAATTATGGAATACTAATTAACCTGTCTTTTTCTTTTATATTCTTTATTTGCATGAATTGATGGAATGAGTCCTTTTACAAGTACAAGATTAACAGGACGTGATCCCATATCAGTGTGAAGTTATATACTTTCATTTTTTCCTCAAGAGTGCAGTAAACAGAGTACAGTATGTAAGGATTAGCTCAACCTGATATGTCTCCCTTTATGAAAGGTGCTTCAAAGGAAAATCCTGATGTAGTTTGACACAAAAATGCTGTCAGGAAGAAGCGCATTAAGCAATTTCTTCTCAATTAGCATATATTTATTACTTATACGGGCCAAAATATTTGCAGAAACATGTTGAAACTCTCTTTTTTCAACTTGCCTTAAAATCCTATCTAAATGTAATCTTATTCGTGCGTTCCTTTCTTTAGTAGTATTTTTCAGTTCATTTAAATTAGAAGATATTATATCTTTTCTGATAGTGGGAAAAAGGTCTCTGGTAGTGTACAGCTAAAAAACCCTAAACAGAAATGTTTTAATGTTCCATGAGGTGGCACAAATTGCTAATGCCTTTTTATTTTACAAATAGAATGTAAGGATTTAACCCTGTGAGAGATGACAGAATAAGAAAATTAAAAAGCAGATTTATTTAAT
This sequence comes from Nycticryphes semicollaris, assembly GCA_013400055.1. NCBI lineage: Eukaryota > Metazoa > Chordata > Aves > Charadriiformes > Rostratulidae > Nycticryphes > Nycticryphes semicollaris. The sequence goes on along the minus strand of VXBJ01000243.1, from coordinate 55,765 downwards.
TCTAATTGCTTCTGATCAGGTCAGAGAATGGAACAAGCTATTAACTGACTGGCAGAGTAGGACAACTACCAGTGAATCAACCTGAACAATTATTGATGGTGTCTGAAACATTATATAGTTATTGCAGACCTATCGTGATATCGCTCCAGAAGAGGGCAAGCTGTTGTCTTGCTCAGCTCAGACAGGACTAAACCCTGTAAACTCTGTACTTTGAAAGTAGTTTTTACAGTTTTGACACAATGTGAATAGTTATTGTGACTCTTGTAACTGTTTATATGGTTGCAAAAGCAAAATTTAATACTATGGAGAAATTAAACTCTCTGCTCTTTCCATATCCTGAAGTACTTGTATCTCTAGACCTGAAAGCATGAATAGCACAGGATTTTGCCTGCACTATGCAGTGCCCCCAGGTTATGAATATTTAGTTAGAACCACACCTATTTCATACTTTGCTGCTTTCTCAATGGAAAAGATAAAATTCTGTGAGTGTAATTATAGCACTGTGATAAGAAGGAAAGTACTATGGCTACCAAGTTCCTACTGTACAATAAACTCCTAAATTTACTCCTAATTTCAAAGTTTCCTCTTACTTAGAAATATGCATAAGCCTCATCTTGCTCAGCTATTTGTTGATTATTTCATTGGGCAGGAAAATGAAACAGTTAAAATATGCCCTTAAAGTGGGATTTCATAATTTCCATTATTCCAAAAAGTCTTTGGTAATTTTCCTTGAAAGACCAATCTGCCCCTCAGTGACTGAAACAAAACAAAAGTCAGTCAAGATCCTGTAGTAAGCTGTGTGCATTAATCCTGTTCATAAGCTTGTATAAAATATAACTCAGTATGTGTGCTCCTATGAAATATGTGATTAATTGAGTGGAAAGACTTTACCCTGAAATTTGAACACTGCTGCATGATGCAGGAAAAAGCATTTTATCTCACTGTGGGCTAATGATTTATTTAGAGCTTAGTGAAACGTCTGTTTGAGGATAGCAAATGACCACAGCTCATACACCACTGGGATATTAGCATTTCTAAGGAGATGGAAACAGCCTATATTCCAAAGAAGAATTTAAACTCTTTTGTGAGTAAATAAATGGTACCATTTTTAGGTATCCCTCTTTCCTAATGGAGCACCATGGGAGAAAATGGTCTTTTGAAAAGGAGACGAAAACAAAGGAAGTGGGGAAGTTGGAAGGAAGAACTACTCATGCCCAAACTGGGATATTCTGCTCGCTGGTAGAAAACTTGGAGGCGAAGATTTTATATTTTAGGGAAATAAGTTACATGATTGAAAAAACATCATAGCAGCTTTACAACTCAGTACCACTATGTGAGAGAAGATTCTGGGATATGATCCAAAAATCTTAGCATGATTTTATTTTATTTTTAATACTGTTGGTTTACCTGCCTTTGTAATACACTATGTATGTTTAAGATTGCTAATGAGCAGTTTAGTCTTTATCCAAGCGTTTTAGGCAAGGTCTTTTCAGAGTAAGTGTAGCATGCACAATTCGGTTCTACTGAGTGAGATAATAATAAAAAAAAAATCAAGGATAGTTGGATAACTTTTAAAAAGACCTGAGCAAATTAATAATGTTTTTCAGAAGAGACTCCTTTGTGAGGCTGAATTTACAGCTGTAGTGGATTGGCCCTGGCTGGACACCAACTGCCCACTAAAGCTACTCACTCTCTCCCCTCCTCAGCTGGGCAGCGGAGAGAAAATATAATAAGAAGCTCATGGGTCAAGATAAAGATAGGGAGATCACTGACCAATTACCATATGGGCAAAGCAAGCTCAACATGATGAACTGAAATTATTGCTAATTAAAATCAGAGTACAGTAATGAGAAATGAAACCAAATCTTAAAATATTTTCCTCCCACTCTTCCCTTCTTCCTGGGCTCTACTTCACTCCTGATTTTTCCCCTTCCTCCCCTTGAGCAGCTCAGATGAACAGGGAATGGGGGTTGTGGCCAGTTTATCACACCTTGTCTCTGCTACTCCATCTTCCTCATGGGGCAGACTCCTCTTGCTCTTCCCCTGCCCCATATTAAGAATAAGGATAGTAATAATATAAGAATAATAAGAAGAATAATCATAGAATTAGAACAAAAATCGAGTTTTCGACACTATTATCGTTTAGCTAATTTAATTAGGCATAGGGAGGGGGGATATGTTGCAGTATAGGGTCTGGCGACTGGAAGATCTCGCGATGTATGGAAAGATAGCCCCCCCTGCCCCTCTCCCTATAGCCAATAGCGTTTAGCACTTAGTTCAGGATGTAAGTGGACGGAAGTGATGTTGTGAACCCAGACTCTATAATGCCGTGTTATCTATCAATAAACGCCATTTGCCGTCCACCACATTGGTGTCTGCGAGCTGATGGACCGAGCGGCCTGGGGTTGGCCAACGTGCCGTTCCTGAACCAGGTCGCCACGCCTCCTGCAGGCGACAGCGTGGTGTTCCTCCCACAGGAGACAGTCCTCCACAAAGTGCTCCAGCATGGTTCCCCCTTGAGGGGTGCAGTCCTGGAACAGACTGTTCCACCATGGGTCAACAGCAGGGTCACAAGTCCTACCAGCAGACCTTCTCCATTGGTTCATAGCCTCCTTTGCACTTCTACCCACTCTGGCGCAGGGTCTTCATGGGCTGCAGGTGGCTATCTGCTCCAGCATAACCCTCCACGGGCTGCAGGGGGACAGCCTGCCTCACCATGGGCTGCAGCTGAATCTCTGATCCAGCACCTGGACCACCTCCTCCCCCTTCTTTTTCCACTGTCTGCAGAGCTGTTTCTCTCACACGTTCTCACTCCTCTCTCTGGCTGCTGTTGTGCAGGGCTGGACTTTTTCCCACTCCCGTCTTAACTATGTTTTCGTAGAGGTGCTGCCACTGTCACTGATGGGCTCAGCCTTGGCCAGCAATGGGACTATCTTGGAACCAGCTGGCATTGGCTTTATTGGACAGGGGGAAAGCTTCTAGCAGTTTCTCACAGAAGCAACCCCTGTAGCCCTCCTGCTAACAAAATCTTGCCACACCAACCCGATATAACAGGTATGGATGTTCATAAAAACACCCATATATGTGACATTTGTAGTAACAAGAAATATACAGTATAAAACATGCCAATGGGGAGAGCAGCAAAATGCTTTTCACATCTGATTTGCAAAAAACTAGGAAAGGTTTCATGGAAGGGAGTTTGTTTGTTTTGAACTTCAGTTTGATACCAGAAATGAGAAATACTGCTTTAGCCAAACTGTTATTTTTTGAAACTCTTCCTATCCAGCTAATCCATACATGTGCGTTCCAGAAGGGACATTTATGATTTACTTCTTCTTGGCACCGACATTGGATTGTCACATAAGCGTCCCAGAGACTGCAGCTGAACACTTCTCTAAGGTTCATACCACTTCTAGGTTGCATTTATTAAGGTCCAAAGGGAGTAAGTACTCAACTGCAAGCTGCTTCTATAATACATGCCTCTTCCTGACCAATTTGACACCCTGAATTTTGACTCTATCTTTATAGCCCACCAATATAATTGGATGCTTCATCTTTCAAAGTGAGATGGTAGATATCCTGGTTTCAATGTTATAGCACTTCTGATTGTCCTGCTTGTTCTATTCCAGTTCAGAGAAGAAGAGGAAAAAAAAAACACACAACAACTTTCAAACAGCCATGTTTGCAGTCCAGTCCTGTCATATTAAATACCTCTTGTTTTAAAATTATTTAATTGTCATCATCACTGGTGGCATTAGAAATGAAAAAGGTGTTCTGAGAAAGCTGATGAATAAGTCATAATTAGAGAAGTTTATTAGTTTGGGAGTTTGGGGGGGGGTTCTATGTGCCTTATGTTAAACTGATTTTATATTTCTCTAATCACACAAAATATTTTTTGGTTGAACTCTCTATTCATGTATTAAGTATTCATACTGCCAGGATATCATATTAATATCTGTATGCAGATCACTGGTAAATTGTCAGAGTGAATATTCAAAGTATGTATTATAAAAGAACAAAGTGTGCCTACGTGTTGGAATTTTACACACCTATGTCTCATCTCTTTCAGTTCACTGTTTCTGTGTAACTATCTTAATATATACCTCCTCTCATAGCATCACATTCTATGTGCACACTGTATATTTTCTTAGGGAAATATCTGAAAATAATTCTGCAATTGCAAGCTGAGAATGCTCCATCCACCCTCTGCCTTCTCTGTGTGTGCATTACATTCCAATTTCCCTTTGATTGCCACAGTGATCCCTGTTGTCTCTACAAGCAATACATCGATTTCTCTCTTTAGATCAATTATTGCACCACTCCTACAGTAAAAAGGGGAGGATACGAGTCCGTGCATCTGGTAGGAGTTGAAGCTTCAAGATTTATATGGATATAATACAAAAGAAGGTGTATTTCTATGAAATGGCAGAGTAGCAGGAGCTGCTAGAATGGTTAAAAAGGAGTCAGTTATGTGCTCCTCCCAGTGCTAGCTGCAAGAGGCAAGCCAATAAAAAGCTGAGCCCTGGCTCTGGACACAGAAGATATGCACCTGACAGGAATTTCTGCCAGCAGCACAATTTGGTTTTCCTATGTAGTCAGGAAGTTCAAGCAGCTGCATTATGATTACCTTTGAGCACACACACTCTAAGGTAGCAGTTACTGCTGGTTCTTTTCTTTCAGGTTTGTCCAAGAAGGAAAAGTCAGTATTAGGGCCTCTGTGTAGCCAAACTGTAGATTTGCCATGATTTATGGTACATTTTCTGTTTTTAAGAAAAATGTTGAACCACAGAGCAGTGCACGTACTTAGAAAAATACCTGCATAATCAGGTTAATACTCCCTGGAGTATCTTTTCTAAGCCTATAAAGTGCAGTATCTATTCTTGATTCTCATTTTTCCAGATTTGTAGTGGGTGGTTTTGTTTCGTTTTTACAGTCAAGAAACTATCTTGACTAGCGGTGGCTTCAGCCCACTCTGCCCTGATAGATACGAATGCAGAGCGATAGAAATTTATAGATTCCACTGCATCAGAGGAGTTCTTAATATGCCAATTGTCTAAGAGATGATTTTTATGTATAAAGTATTCAAAGAGAGATATATATAGTTCTAATATTCTTTCTTCTCTTCATTAATGATTTTATCTGGTTTTATAAAGGATTAGCAAAATATGGATCTGGAAAATACTGAATGCTGTCTATTGTTTAGCTTTGAAAAGATTCCTTCTCAGGAGAATACCTTAAAATGTCTGCACAGCCTATAAAACCTACACAAAATAATAAATTTTCTTTGGCAAGCTTTTATTTTAACTGAAGGAAAGTAAAATAAAGATAATTTAAATTAAAAAAAAAAAATAAATAGGAAAATGGTGGTCTGATGGGGTTTAATGGAGAACGCAGACTATAGAGCTTGCTTTGGATATGCTATAATAGATTTCCTGACTGTTCCTAAACCATTGTCTACTTGTGGTCCGTTTGAGAAATTTTTTCCTTGTTCCAGATTGGATATTGCATATTCATAGGACTATTTTATAAAGCAGAGCTGATTTAAAAATTCTTGCCTTGAAAAAACAGTCATAATTGGTTCCTTTCTCCCTCAGCTGCTTACAAGCTTTTTTGCCCCCCTTTTTTAACACTTAGATGGCTATGCTACCAAGAGTATGCACATTAGGAAGATGACTTTAAAACAGTGTCTAATGCAGTTAGTTTTCATATCAAATCAGCTCTTTAAGCACAGTACAGAACTGCAAGTTTGATTAAAAGCTTAGTTTAAGTGCATTAGGTCACTGGGAAGAAACATTTGCATTCGTTTGTCTGGAAACAAAGCAGCTAGGTTTAGCATCTTCCCTTGTTATTACACCACCACAGAAAATAGACCTTACAGTGTCAGAAGAAACAGGGAAAAACTTCTGTTTTTCTTATTTCTTAGGTGGAAGTGAATCAGCAGAAAGAAATGGTTTCTGGTAGAAGATGGTGTAGCTGTGCTGCCCTGTTGCTGGTAAAGAACCAAGGAGCACAGTGGCGATGGCCATGGTAAATGTTTTCTGATTTTTAAATTGGCTTAAAACTACGGTTATCTAGAGGAGATACTGTACCAGAATTGTTCTTCTTCAGTCATCATTGGAAAAGATAAACCTTTTGCCTGGAGGAGATCTGACCAACCAACTGGGTTGTTCAGTTTAGGGAAACCTGGAAAAGGCTTAGAGAAAAGCTGTTCCAAGAAACCCAACTAACTAAAAAGCTCCCCTTGCTTCTTGGAGGGAAGGAAAATATTTCTATCATGAAAAAAAATTAAACTTGAAAGTTTTGGATTCCAATTTAGCAGAAACGTGGAAGTAGCTCAAAATTTATATTCATGTATAAACATTCTCATTTTGTTACAATTATATTCTTTTATATGAATCGTTTTGTACAAAATGATGATGTGAGGCTCCACTATTCAACCTCATGTGTGCAGAATTGTGTCAACAGGATTTGGCAAATAGGTGGATATATGCAAGTATACATTCTAGTTATTGATCTTTGCTTACTTTGGCCTGATAATTCTAAGTTGATAAAAGTGACAGGTCTGCTGGCAGTATGGGTAAGTACTGCACTGAAATCCATAGAGCCATACTGCTGTGGATTAAATAAGGGTCACATTCCATAGGAATAATGCTTGCAACACTAACTTGGTAGGTCATCCTTCATCACGAAGGTGCTGGAGCATATTTTGTAGGCAGTGAAAGTAATTGCTCTGTAAGGTTTTATGGGGATGCAGGATTTTTCTGTGTAAAGTAGCCTGCAGGATCAAGGTCATATACACAAAAATCTATATTAAAGTCAGGTCTTCCGGGCATCAGGCACTCAGTATTAAGAGATGCAAACTTAAGGTCAGGGGAGGGAAAAGGGAACAAGATTTTACAACTACATTTGTATATAAAAAGATATTGTGTACAGTTACGTAAGAACATAGTATCAGAGGGAGACTTAAGGCCATGCATCTGGTGAAAGAAGTATCACTTTTCTTTGTGTATTCCCAAGGCTTTCCTGTTTCCATGTCTCTGAACATGACAGTATACATTAAGCCTGTTTGTATGTCAAAAATATTTTATTTTTTTAACTTGGAAAATCCATTATCTGCAGTGAGAATCTAGGTCTATATGGAACTGGGAACTGAGCCTGAGCTTAACATATTCCAGGTAGTACCTTAAGTACCAGACTACATGCATTCTTTTTTAACAGTCTCTTTGAGGAGTCTCCAGACAGCCAGACAGCTTTGATATGCCTGTCTACGAGGAATATCCCCAGTAAGATATGTAGAAGTATCTCGTCCAAACTTTCACAGCTGTAGCCTGAAAGGGGGTTCAAGGTAGCCTGAGTGGTGGGGCACTAGCAGTACCTTTTCAGCTCCTCTGTGGTTAGATGGCATCTTAGAGGGGCACTGGCCTTCCTGAGGACCTATGATGGTTGCACGGTGGAATCAGGTTCTATGAGGCAGGAGTGGTTCCTAGTATCTGGTAAGGACCTAAGCCTTGACATCTGTTTAAGAATAATGTTGGTGGTAAGGAAAACTCTCTGTGCAGTCTGATACAGATCAGGTGATAAAATTTATTGAAAGCTCCTGACAGATGTGTTAGGGTATATTCAAGGTGTGCTTCAATTCTACTGGAAAATGTTAAAGTATCTTGTCATGACATGGATCCATTTGTTTCCTTCTCTCCTCAGAAGTTTTGAATTATTCATGTTACTGCAGTTTGGATTTCCACTGATATTACCTGGTAAGCAAGTAATTCCCAAAAGATAAACTGCAAGAGTGCATGAATATTGAAAGAGTGAACCTATATAAATGCAAAATCTTCAGGAATTAACTGACATGAGAACTAGGTTTGATTTTTCCTGACCTGAATCGAGACAAAAAAATCTTTTTGTTGAAGCCGATGGGAGACTGCTCCCGTGTTCTCTGTTGCTAAATTTGAGAAGAACTACCAGTGTGAGTGAAAATAATGTTTTCAGGGATCTTTAATTAGAACTCATCAGGACACTAGAGTTCAATTAGTACTTATGTTGTGGGGTTTGGTGTGTTGGATTCTGAACTGCTGTAAGTCAGTAGTCTGTTTCTCCCCAGGAAGACAATACAAAGAAATCCATACATCATGATGTGGCCTCCTGGCACAAGTGCTTTGAGAAACTTCCTCAGGTGAGAGATGCTGCCAAGCACAGGCTTTGCCTTTCTGACCCATTTTGTAACTGCTTTTTGCTGGTGTTCAGTATAATAGCTCTCTTTCTGCTGGGCCATCCAGCTTTTCTAATACTTTGTCAGCAGCTGACGTTGTAGAGCTATCCTCTACCCACCTAATCTATTCCTAGTGTTCTGCTGCTGGCATACATTTTTCTTTTAAAAAGGTGTTGATCTGCTGATAACATGCCGAGTCTGTCAGTGCTGTAGGAACTACAGGCTATGCTAAGTCTGTTTAAAGCCACGACTTCAAACTCTGTACTCCAAATAATTCACTCCTTCCCTTTTTAACTCTGTAATGCCTCATTAATTCTTTTCTGATGCATTTTTTAATAACTGGAGTCCTCAGCCCTGACTATGTGGGAACTGAAACAGTCACTTGAGAACATGCACTAAAATTGGTTTTTAGACATAAACATCAAGAAGTGAAGAGATGTCGTAAGCTCTGCACAGTAGAAAAAATCGGAAGACATCTTTTGCAGTCAGCAAATTTGGTAATGAAGTTGGAGGAAATCCCCAAAGAGAATGTATTGGGAAGGGTGACTGGAAACAGAAGAGTGAAAGATGCTGGTAGGAGACAGTGGAAGTCCCCTCATTCAAAAAGTACAAAAAGTATTAAAAGAAAAAAGCAAAAAACCCACATGGATTTATAGTAATAAGGGGAATTTGTTATCAGTTTTCCATGTAATTTGGAGCTTATTTGTGTTTTTCACATAATGAATCTGCTCTGCTCAGCTTGATAAAGTTGAGAATTTGGGGGATTTTTCTTTTATTTTCCCAGAAAATAGAATTGTATTGGAGATTTCACAGCAGTTCTGAAGTTTTTTTAATTGGTTTTCAAAGTATAAACTCAGTTAGATTTTGTTTCAAAAAGGAGCATAGGAAAAAAAGAGGCCTTTTAGAATGGTCCCTGCTACAAGCACTTCTTAGAACTGTAAAGAGCTAGATAGACCCTGGAACTGAGAAAGGAAAAGGGCAAATTTGAAAGATGGGAAGGTTCTTGTTCTCCACCGCTCAAGAGGATGGACCCTATTTTATTTTCCTTGGAACCACTGTAACAGGAAACCTGTTTTGGAAGGGGAGTATGAGATATGGAAAAACAGAGCATGACAAATCTCAGCAGTGAAGGGAGAACAATTGACATCGCTACTGCGCTTCGAAAAAGCCAACAAGCTTGGAGTCTATTGTGTGCAAAGTTTGAGGATTGTGGTAAAAATGTGTTGCCCTGTATCTGACATCTCATATCTCAAAGGCTGAAAATGTCTTTAGTCCCTGAAAAATTACTGGCAATGTCAGCTCATTGTCTCTCCTCTTCTTCTAACCCTGGGAGCTGTATTCCAAAATGTTATGTATCAAAACACTGAAGTAGCAACTGAAAGAGATGGGAAAGGAGGGATTGCTTTTTGTTTATATGCTCCTAGGGCAATTTTTAGTGAATTACAAAAAGTCACGTGCCTAAGGCAGGAACACTTCCCTATAGGATGAAGGGGTGGATAGGACTTAAGCTATATTTCAGGTCCCATAGAACATTGTAACGTAAAATGCAAAATATTAATGATGAGAATTGGTAAAGTCCTTGCTTTGGATCACAGACCATGTTCTGTGATACTGATAATACTTTCATAGGGCTAGCTACCACCCCGTCTGGCCAAAAAACATGTTATGAAATAGCAGATGCAGCGCTAGAAATTAAAAAAAAAAAAAAAAAGAGTAATTAAGGTTTTGTAAGGGTGAGAAATGCAGGCTCCACGTGTGCACCAGCACATTGTTGCAGTCATATTGGACAGTGGTGTGAGGAGTGGCTGTGCGACCATTTCTTCATTAGGTTATTCTTTGGAGAGGATTCTTTGGATGGATTTGAGTGTTCTATATCGTATCTTTAGATTTGCTGCATGAGAAGTTCTGAAATTAATAATGTCAGTATAGAAGAACTATGTTTTTTTACATAACATCATAAGGTACTGTAAGATTCTGGTTTTTCATCAGCAAAGGTAACCCTAGTAGTAGTACTACTCAAGAATTCTGAGCATGAGCAAGGAAAACTGATTTAACAGACATTTTGAAAACAGGAGAAAATGACAGTGGTGATGCATATTGCCGTGGGATGCTACAGCATAAGTTTTCATGAACCCTTTAAAAAACTAAACACAGTATTTCTTTGGTATCCCTAATGTTAAAAGATTTAAAGTAAGATTGAAGCTGGTGGGTTGCAGTACTACTGCATAATTGGCACTGAGCATAAGTTACAATGTCCTTAGGCCAATGCATAAAATCAGAGGTTTTAGTCTTACGCCTTTAGCCCTTGTATCAGAACAGGAGCTGACAAAGTAATTTTTTCCAAGCCTGACTCAATGTCTTCGTTTGGAAAGTCTGCCTCACTCATATTCTCAGTAAAGCACAGTTACATCACATACTATCCCAGTGTCTTTTCTTTTGTCAGCTTATTAATATAAAGTACCGGCATCAATCTGTGTAGCTGAGGATGAGGTTCTGCAAGGTAGAGGCTCATGAGGCAGACTTTCTCCTGCAGCTTACTGAATGTGTCAGACCATTTCCTATAATCTGCACAATTACTTTTTTTTTTCATAGAAAGAAGGTACTAAAAGAAAACACCTAAATCTACATTTAAATTTACAATTCCATAAGATATTTATCAAAGATCTTTATTAGCTGTAGCTACTTCTTGCTGAAGCTCTGCGATCTCTGAAGTCAGTCTGCTTATGACCCCCTTCCCTGCCTGGAGCCTGGCTACCTCTCCAGTCTCACTGGGTTTTCATTTGGAGCAGCAGTTTTAATCGTTTCTGCTGAAGTTCAAAGTAGCAGGGAGTGGTTTTTTCTTGAATCCTAGTGTTTTCCATTGTGTAGAGTGCATTCTGCATCTAGAGTGGATCAGAAAAGCTGTGGAACTTGGCTGTTAGATGTGTAGCTAAAAGATAATATGTTTGCTAGTAATAGTGCTTGAAATCTATTAATTGAAGAGAGTAAATAGATAATGAAGAATCCTGGAAAGTAAGCAATTGTTGAAGTTTGTTAATGTGTAGGAAATAACAAGTGTTGTAACCTAAACAGCAGCACTGAGGGAAAAGCCTTATCATCAGAGTTAATTTTAGAAGCTTTATACATTTAGCCACAGAAATGAGAATAAATTTGTGTAGAATATAAAAACTGCACTAGACTTCTGCACTTACCCTTAGCAATTCAGTCAGTCATACCTGAAGTCTATTTATTATGGTTCAGTCATAGTGACCAAATACTTAATATTTCTATTAAGCACATTGCAGATCTGTAAAGGAACAGTTGTTTGGCAAAAAAGAAATACGTAGATAACACAGGTCTAGAAAAATGTTTTATTCTGTTCTTAATATACAGGTGATCATCAGATAAATGGCTTTTCAATCAGAAATCACAGAATCACAGAATCTTAGTGGTTGGAAGGGACCTTTGAGATCATCGAGTCCAACCACATGAAAAAACAAAAAAACAAACAAAAAAAACCCCAAAAATGAACCAAAAAAACCAAAAAACACAACAAAAAAAAGAACCCACACAAAAACAAACAAACAAAACCAAAAAAGCCACCCACCAACTAAACCCCACACCCACAACCCCACGCACAACACCCCACCACAAACCAATAATCTTGGCCACTAGAGCATGCCCTGAAGAGCCACGTCTATACGTTTCTTAAATACCTCCAGGGATGTCGACTCCACCACGTCCCTGGGCAGGCTGTTCCAGTGCCTGACCACTCTTTAAGTAAAGTAATTCTTCCTAATATCTAATCTAAACCTCCCCTGCCGCAGCTTCATACCATTTCCTCTGGTCCTGTCGTTATTCCCTTGGGAGAAGAGGCCAATCCCTGCCTCTCTACAGTTTCCTTTCAGGTAGTTGTAGAGGGCAATAAGGTCTCCCCTCAGCCTCCTCTTCTCCAAACTAAACATGCCCAGTTCCCTCAGCCTCTCCTCGTACGACTTGTTCTCCAGACCCCTCACCAGCTTGGTGGCTCTCCTCTGGACACGCTCCAGCACTTCAATCTCCTTCCTGTAGTGAGGGGCCCAGAACTGAACACAGTACTCGAGGTGAGGCCTCACCAGTGCCGAGTACAGAGGCACGATGACTTCCCTACTCCTGCTGGCCACACTGTTCCTGATACAAGCCAGGATGCTGTTGGCCTTCTTGGCCACCTGGGCACACTGCTGGCTCATGTTTAGCCGGCTGTCCACTAACACTCCCAGGTCCTTTTCTGCCAGGCAGCTTTCCAGCCACTCTGCCCCAAGCCTGTAGCGCTGCCCGGGGTTGTTGTGACCAAAATGCAGGACCCGGCACTTGGCCTTATTAAACCTCATCCCATTGGCCTTGGCCCATTGATCCAACCTGTCCAGATCCCTCTGTAAAGCCTTCCGACCCTCAAGCAGATCAACGCTCCCACCTAGTTTGGTGTCATCTGCAAACTTACTGAGGGTGCATTCAATCCCCCTGTCCAGATCATCGATAAAGATATTGAACAAGACCGGCCCCAGAACTGAGCCCTGAGGGACACCACTGGTGACTGGCCGCCAACCGGATTTTGCTCCATTAATCACAACTCGCTGGGCACGGCCATCCAGCCAGTTTTTAATCCAGCGGAGGGTACACTTGTCTACACCGTGATTTTCCAGTTTCTCCAGGAGAATGCTGTGGGGGACGGTATCGAAGGCCTTACCAAAGTCCAGGTAGACAACATCCACAGCCTTCCCCTCATCGAGAAAGCGGGTCACATGGTCATAGAAAGAGATCAAGTTGGTCAGGCAGGACCTCCCTTTCATAAACCCATGCTGGCTGGCCCTGATCCCTCGGCTGCCCTGCACTTGCCTTGAGAGCTCACTCAGGATGATCTTCTCCATGATCTTTCCCGGTACCGAGGTCAGGCTGACAGGCCTATAGTTTCCGGGATCCTCCTTCCGGCCCTTCTTATAGATGGGCGTCACATTGGCCACCCTCCAGTCATCCGGCACCTCTCCTGTTGACCAGGATTGTTGATAGATAATGGAGAGAGGCTTGGTGAGCTCTCCTGCCAGCTCCCTGAGAACTTTTGGGTGAAATGTTACAGGTTGAACTGCCTTAATCTATTTTAAAAATGAAAACAAATAACAACATAACCTGTTGCTATACAACATCATGCAAGAAAGCAAGAAGTAGGTAAAAATTATTGCTACAAAAAATGTGATGAGGCATGGTGTGTATGAGGCCTGTCCTGAGCTGTTTTAGCTGACTCTTGTAAAACACAAATATAACTGTGGAATCAATTATTTGGTGCACATCTGGGCACACTGACAAAATAATTGGTCCTGAAAATTCATTTTGCTAATGAGTTTTATGCCACTTGATATAGTTTTCTCTGTGTTTTAATATCCCCTTGCTTTAGGACATCCTGGATGTACCAAAGTAATGCTGACAAATCAGATTATTCATCTGTTTTCTCCTTGTGATCCCTGCTTCTCCATTATGGCTTACATTATCACAGTAATTCTATTCTAAGCTCTCACATTTCTTCAGAGGGGCATAAGATCAGGGAAATATTGCTGTCTTAAATTTATATAGCCCAGAGGTAAGGAAAATAAGCATGGGATAAAGCAGGATCTAAAGCACACAACCACTGCCGCTAGTTGTTTCTGTATAAATAGCAGAAGATGGGCATGGCTTAATGGAGAAATCACATGATAAGTGTAAGGACAGATGCGTAATTGTTGTTAAATGCAATTGAAGATTTTAGGGTAAAAAAAATGTTTGAAAATGTTCAACGGCTTTTTTTTTTTTTCAGGTAAGAAGAGAAGGGAGGACACCATTCAAGTAAAATCGTCTCACCATGTGTACAAAAGAGATATTAGGGGATTTTTATATTTTCTCATTTATAAAGCAGTGGTATGGACTAGAATACCAGGTCTCTTGTACTGACTGTGTGTTTGGCACAAAATACAGCTAACCAAATAACTCTCAGAATGTAATTGCAGTGGGTGCTATTCAATGTGAATAAGTATCCTTGAGGGCAGCTCAAAACTAATTTTTACTAGTATTAATAAGAGCTTACAGAATATAATAATAGAAATTACACTAGGAGAAAGTACATACTCCTAAACTAAGAAACTTTGAGAGGAGGCAGTGCTGGAAAACCAGTGCTTTCCTCTTCTCCCCTTGCCCCTGTGTTTTGCTGGAGGGTTTTGCCAAGACAATAAGGATAGTAATATGAAGTTACAGGGAACTCTTTACTAGCCCAGCAAAAAGTTTTTCTTCTGAGTTGTGCAGTCAACTAAAGTGGTAGTTGTCCTTAGGGTCTCTATAAAGCTTATATTCCTATGATTATTCTGCCTAGTAGCGATGTATTATCCCAGTAGTAAATCTGAGGGGTGACCTCGTTGCCCTCTACAGCTTCCTGAGGAGAAGTGGAGAGGGAGGTGCTGATCTCTTCTCCCTGAGATTATCACTGGATCCCAAGACACATGGGAATGGTTCAAGGCTGCACCAGAGGAGGTTTAACCTGGACATTAGGAAGCATTTCTTTACTGAGAGGGTGGTCAAACACTGGAAGAGCTAGAGAGGTGGTCAATGCTCCAAGCCTGTCAGTGTTTAAGATGCATTTGGACAATGCCCTTAACAACATGCTTGAACTTGTTGAGCCCTGAATTGATCAAGCAGTTGGACTAGCTGATCGTTGTAGGTCCTTTTGAACTGAAATGTAATGTTTCTGTTCTAAACTGGGTAAGGAAAAGGCTGTGGCTATGCAACTCTGTAGATGACGCTGTCACATGCAGTGACAATCGGGGAAAATGGAAGGGCACCTGGCCCAGAAAGCAAGATCAAGATCCTCACCAAACAATCTAGGACCACTAGCTTTCCCACTCCACTAGCATGATGTAGGAAGCAGAATACCAGAATCTTAGTGCAGTTTGGATGCAAACCATTGAAAAAAATTCCCAGGCAACAATCTGGTAAAAACCTTTATGAAAATAAATACACAGAAGTTGATATTTTGCAAACTTTCATTGATCTGATAAAAGCACTGAATGAGGTAAGTTGCCGTAGTCTTTGCAGCCTCACAGAAAGTCATTATCTGTTTAAGAAAATTATATTATATTAAAGAATTGCTTAATATGAGTACGAAATGAAGTTAAACAGAATTACACTTTCCATAGGACAACTCAAAGAGTACATCTTCTAACTATTCTTGTTTATGCTGTTCAGTAAAACAATGTATATGATCGCTGTGACCTTAAAATGAGCATTTGTATTTTGAAATTCAGGGGTGTCACTTATTTTCTCCAGATAGTCTAGTGGATCTAAAAAGGCTAAATGAACCAGATAAGAATTCTTGATTATAGCTACACATGGGTTATCCACTCCAATTTCTGATTTATAGCTGCTGGAACAGAAATTTATTTTTCTACAGACAGCTTTTGATTTGGCTGTCAGATAAAAAATTTGGGCTGCTTGAGGGAACGACAAAAAAGACTGTCTGTTGCCTCTCTGAATAACTCCTTCTTTGAGAGCTTTTTATTTTTGGGATGTTGCTGAATGATAGTGAATGCCTACTCATGGACTCAGGAAAAAAAAAGCCATGACTGACAGGCACTTTCAAGAAAATACTAGTCTGGCATCAGGCTCTCCACCAGGTGCATTAAGTTTTTGTCCTCCTTTTGTTAATGCAGGCTAAATCTCTGGGAGCTGGACAGAAGGTAGGACTGGAGGAGTTCTGCTACGGAGACACTAGCTTTTTCCTGCTCTGGAGGACAGCGTGATGAGTTGATTGGTGGCAATGTTTCGACTGTTTGTGAAGGCATTACTAATTAAAGTCCAGCTGTGACATAGCAGAGGCGTTGAGCATTTGAAAGAAAGCTGAGCACCTGATTCCTCTGTGGTGAGGTCAAACAGGGTTACGGGAAGCACAGTTACTGCCTGAGGATCTTTTGATGCTGTAAACACACTCCTGACTGCCTGCAACATAGCACCTGATCGTCAAGATCTCAGCCACAGGTAACCCTAAAAGTAGGCCACTATTTTGAGGGAAGATACAGGCTTATCCAAGCTTTTTGACTGGAAAAACATTCAAGTCAAAGAATGCACCAGGCAGCAGCAGCACTGCGTTGGCTCACATACTGAATGGCAGCATGGGTTGGTTATTTATGACCTGTGGATCTGGGCTTGATTTGCCTGTCTTTGATTCATCTGTGCCTCTTAATGCTGCCATCCTTAGCTTTGACGAATTTGCTTCAGTGATGTCAAAAATTATGTTAAATAATACAATATTGTCTCTAATTTTAAACTTACATCTTATTGTTAATAATAAGAATCTGACTACTTGAGTCAGAGGTGAACCAATCAAAACCACATTTACTTACAATCTAAACATAATTTAAAATTTTGTATGCCCACAAGCATCGACAGAAATTTCAGAAGTAGAAAAGAAATGTGAAAAGAGATTAAATTACTCAAGATTCTCTGGCAAACATGAGTGGGGCTGTTTTGAGAGTTTTGTGACCTGAACTATCTTCTTCTTCCCCGCCCTCCCTGCCTCAGGTGAGGACAACAGAACAGCACACACTATTATTTTAATATAGTAAATGGCAGCATGAATAATTGACTTAAACTGGTAGTGGATGTACATGTGTGCCAAGATTATACTAGAGAAGGTGGACCCAGGAAGTTCGTTTTATGTGGGCGGTTGTCTGCAGCAAAAGGGCAGTATCAGGTGATTCGACAGCATCAGTGTTTTGAAGCGCCACAGACAAATCTGCCAAAGCTTGTCTATCTGAGACCTGGGTCTCATAATAAAGTACTTTTTGTGTCCTGAACTGAATTTCCTTATAGCAGTATAAGTCACCACAAAGTTGTTTTATACCTTACACTTTTTTTCCCCCTGTACTTACAGCTAAAACCAGCTTAAGTTTTGCATAGCTCTGTAGCTCAGAGAATGAGATCAAAATTCTCCTACTATCTCTAATATTAGTGGTTTTACAGTATACAGTATTTTGCTTCATATCTTGTGAATGTTAAAACATGCATGCTGTTGTTCAACCAGGACAAAAAGTTATGGTCAATAGCTTCAGGCACTTACAGTCTTTGGGCCTCTTCCCTCCTGAAGCAAAGAGGAATTCTACAGTTGTCGTAAAAGACGCAGGACTAGATTCTAAATCGTCTTACAAAGCATTAACGTTCTATTAAAGAAAAGCACTTTCACTAAGGAGCTGAAGAAAAAGCTGCCAGTCTAGCTTATTCCATATAACCAAGAGGGAGGATAAATGTTCCAAATATGCAGAAGTCAAATGTCCCATTTCTGCTTTAAATCTTTTCCTTTTATAGGCTGTGGGTTATACTCCCTGCTTTGAAAACCTGTGCTGTTTAGGAACAAGAATTTATTTACAGTTTTAAAAACTTGCAACTAATCTTGGATGAATAGTCTAAATTAACCTTTGGCAGAGAAGTTGTCATTTCTATGCCAACACATAACTGCATTTTGCATTAGTTCAGGAATATTGGGTACTTTGAGGGGTTAAGAATGAAATATTTTCCATGATTCATATCTCTTTTAGCCTGAAAAGTCAACAACTCTATTCCAACATAGCCAAAAGGGGTTTTCAGTCCAAAATGTCTCGTTGCTTGCAATTAATTTGGGTTCTTGCAGTTGGGGCTTTGTATCACAATGCATTAATGCATGAAAGCAGCTGCACAATGAGTAGTGCCACATGTTCGAGCTAAAAATAATCTCTGTATATTGTTGCTGCACAAACAGTTGTACATTTGGTCACTGAAGATAATCTCTTTGTTAGAATATCGGAGACACATATGGCAGAATCAGATACATGTTGTAGAACTGCAAGGGGATGTTTGTGTGTGCCTGCTTCTGCCACTTAACCACAACCCCATCATTTTCTGTCTTGGCACAGCTGCTGAGTCCTATGCAAAAAGTCCAACAAAACTTGTAATGATAAATATACTTAGGCAAATGGAAACAATTTTTATTTTTCCCTGAAATTAAGATTTTGGAACTTGGACAACCGACATGGTGCTCTAGGGAGGACAAAAAAAATCTATGCTAGTTTAGAATTAATTCTGTCTTGCTGACATATCTATGGGAGAGGGGAAAAAAAAAGAAACAGAAGAACTGAAAATGGTCTGCTTTCCAATTTACTGAGCTCAGTCCTACTTCCACTTACAGGTCAGTGTTTTGTGACCCCACTGAAGAGTCTGTGCCTTTCAAGAAACTCCAGAAAGTTAATTCTGATCCTGCTAAGGTAACGTAAATTGGCTTGCCAATGACAACTCCTTCATCCAAATTTAGAGTAATCTTTGGGTCTCAAAAGCACTTGCCTCTATATCCAGCCTTGCACCTTAATCTCTGCTCTCCACTCCAAAGTAAATTACACAAAGGAAGAGTTAAATATTATGCCTAAGTTTTCCTTTTGTTCCTTATGTGAAACCAGTTCTGCAGCCCACATCTCCTACTACGCCTAGCAGTAATTCTGCCCTGCAATACTGCACTGCACTAGAGCCTGGGTATTCATAGGTGCTGGATACTCCTGAAGGGCAGCAAAATGGAAGAGATAATACCAATTTGCATTAGAAGACAGCAGTACTGCCCACTGTCACTGCTCAATAGGTGCTAAATTCTCAGGCAAATTATGTGTCTTTATTTCCAAGTTTCAGTACTGTGCAAGGTGTTTAACTGTCAATAGCCACAACTGGCAGGCTTTGATTGCTGCCACTTGCAGCAATCCTTTCAGCTGAGAGGAGTGTCTCCAGTCAATTGCCTTGGATTATAAATTAACAGTGGAAACGATGTGGCTCCATTCCTGCAAGTAAAAATCTTATTTGACAAGATAGAGCTACAGGTCATTGTTGATTACCAAGTGAAACCTGTACAGTATGTGCCCTGTCTGAACAGAATGGGAATATGGTTGAAAAAACATACCCAGTCATAGTATTAGCAGATAATTTATAATTAGGACGTATTATAATTATGGTTTATAAATGAGGTGCTTATAACCAGTTACCTGTCATTAGGTAAATGTTTAATATTTTTCAATAGTTGCCTTCTCTTATGTCTGTGAAATTCTATATGTTAATGATAATATATTATCATACTGATATATGTATTTACTGGTTGTCTTGCAAAATAAAGCTGCAATTGCACACTGACAGCGGAGAAAGAGGCCAGGATCCTGCAGCTTGAGAGCAGATGGAAAAGGCAAGAAAGAGTCAGAGAAATGTTTAGTTCCACGTTAGGAAGAAGCCAAGAGAGGGGGTTTTTATGTCCAGAGTATTAACTATACAGAGCTAATTTGGTTTGTGATTAAAGAAACTAGCTGCTGTTGCATCTCTATCAGAGAAAGCAGGAAATGAAAAGGCATATATTCTCTCCAATTAGAATTACAGCTAAACTTGCTTATTAACTACTTCTAAATGTGAAGAACTTGACTACTGACTAATTACTTGAGCCAGAAAGAGTGGTGGTAATTTGAGTACTTCTTTTTCTTATTTCAAGTTTCTGTTTTTGACGGTGCATGCCTTTGTTCTTTTTGTACAAGGACTTCCACTCTGTATTAGCAGACAAGTAGATGCAGTTCTGGCATTTCATTTGTGCTCACTAGACCTATACTGACAGTAAACAATAAAAAAAAAAAGCTGTATACTAGCAAATTTTTTTATTCCTACTTTTGCCAAGATGTACTTGTTTATGCACTCCCTCCGTGCCAGGATGTTTGGTAACAATGGCATTAACATGTACCCTCTTCTCCCTCCTTTTATAATGAGTAAGCTTATCTATTTTTCTTTAAATTGGCTGTTTTAGAAATGCCCTTATCATTTTAAACAGCTTCTCTTTTCTAGAATAACAGCTCAGTTGTGTATATAACCCAGAAGTTCAGACTGCAAAAAGCTGATGTCATGTCGAGATAGAGAAAAAGATATATTAATTTCATATTATATTAAAGACTTCTCTGTTTCTACCTCTATTTACCATAGTAATTTGTTTGGACTAATTTAACATGCTGTTCTGCCCTAGTAATTTCAAGTTTCTGAATTCTGGATTTTTTTTGGAGAGGCTTAAAGACCCCCTACATAAGATTTCATTCTTAAACTTCATTTATGCACGTGAACAAGGGAATTAAAATATTCATAAGCACAGAAAAAGGATTAGGAATCTTCAAGATATCTAGAGCTGCATGTTATATGTCTTCCAAGAAAATAAGTGTTAACTATTAACTCATGAGAACTTCTTTTTGATTTGGGTGGAAATTTTGACAACTACCTCTAGGTTTCAAAGCCTTCATTCAAACCCATGTATACCATGGGGAGTACCGGGACGGTCTGGTGACTGAAACGGAATCCAAACATTTAGGTTTCAAAGCAAGTACTTAAATGCAGTTGCAGTCAGTTAATAAGCTGTTATTGTTATTTATTTGCATCTAATCTTTCCCTTCTCTTGGGTTTAGGCATTTCTTTATTTCACTGAGAATCCACAGCCTAGAAATGTCTCTTTGTAGAATATCCTCAAACTTGTTTTTGAAGGAAGAATGGAAATCTGTTTCTTATTTAAAAGCCTTTCTTGACAAGGCTGCCTGTCCAGCAGGTGGGGGAAATTTCATCCTAAACCTGAAGACAGACTGAACCAGAAGGATGCAAGCTGTTTTGGAAAATGGGCACTCTGCCCCCTTTTTTTTTTTTTTTTTGGAAGCTGCACCAACCTGCAGGGTGGAAAAAAGACATTGTTCAGTAAACCCAAGTGTGATCATCAGAAGGTATGTAACAATTTACTAGCTTATTGGTTGTCATCTGGCTGAAATGGACAATATCCCAAACTATGTCAGCATTTCATATTAAATAGTAGCTAATGTAATATATTTAGTGTTGGGAGCAGGAACTGAAACATAGAAGCTCTCACCACTACCATTCCTGGACGGCAATTCATCACTCTATTTCCATTGCTTACTGTTTCTCAGGTTTATGCATCTACCACTCACTGTTGCAAATAAGCTCCATCTCAGTGGTTTAAACAGGGAATGCGTTCTCTCTCTGCTCTTTTTTTGCACAATAGTATCCATGGCCTGACTACAGACACCAAATCAGGCTTTCAGGATCTTAGATTCAGGGAAAATTTGTGAATAACAAGCCACCCCATGCATGGAATAATTAAGAGGATTTAGTCAGTATATCAATGCTTTTGTCTGTATGCAACTACGGAATATTTTTAGTCATCCTATCAGCTTTGCTGGTAAAAAATAAAGGTGTCTGTTGACTCCTGGTTGCTTAAACACATTAGTTATTGGTTTTAAATCTCTGCTGTTTTTACTGCCTTGGACTTTGATGTCTATATGCTATCACCTAATTTGCTCTTGTTCTTCTTCCTTTCCCCTATCCTTGGGAAACTCAGCCCTTAGGAAAATGAGATGCATCTGGGAACGTTCAAAAGCCAAGATTCAGGAAAGAGCTTTGAAGGGGAGTGCTAAGGACTGAGGCATTTCAGGTTCCAGGATAAAGCCGAGTAATACAAGGCTTGGAAAAATTTCAGGCTTGGATTCAAACACCTAAATTATTTTTCATGCTCACATTAGGTACCCAACTCCTGCTTTTTCCTTTTCTTTTAGACAAACAAAAGGGAGTTTTAATATTTTCATATATACCCAAGTTCCTACTACTGCAATTATCTGTAACATTGAACATATTTAATAATACTGTAAAGAAACTTTTAAGAAATTAAAAATCCCTTTTTAGACAAGGCATCAGAGTGACATAATCAAGGGTAGATTGCGGCAAAATCCTCCATATCTATCATTTCTGGTGCATAAGGAAATTATATCTTGAAAACTCTGTCTCAGCTGCTGTCTGTATTTGTAGATGTTTAAGGTCCCACAGTAAAGGCCATCTTGCAGAAAGAGAAAATAGATCTTCCCCATTAATTTCAGTGTCCAGAACATCAGCGTAGTGGGTTCAGTAGTGGGAGTGACAAATTTCCTCCCTCAGGTTTTCTTGAGGTGACCTTGATTCTTTACTTCATTGGGGTTGGAGAGGGAACAAAACAGAAGAAAAAAAAAAAAAAACCAAAAACAAAAACCACCAAAAAATGCAAACCCAAAACACACAAAACAAATGAAAACCAAAAATCTCCTTCGCCATTAGGGAAAGTGCATTATTTACTGAGTGAAGAATTTAACCATTGTCTACTTTGGATATTTTATCTCCTCAACCTGATGATTTTTGCAGTTCCCATTTTAACCAGTTTACTGGCTTGGATGAGTACAATCTCAGTCGGGGATGAAGTATCTGTTAGATAACAGAATACAGAAAATACACATGCTGCAGTGTGAAATGTGGCTGTCTAAATCCTTTTCTCTTTTTAACCTCGAGTGTTTAGTTCCTGAAATTGGAGGATAACGTGGAACTGGGAATATCTAATTTGGACCTTTGTAAATATGTGATGCATTGCATATAGGTTTCTAGCTTTATTGAAAAAAAAAGAAAAAGTTGCTTTTCTTGTATGGAGCAAGAAATGTTTTTTTAATTTTTATATTAAATTTCAAAACATGATAGGAAACCAATTTTTCTTATTTAGTGGGTTAATATTGGACTTTTTTGAGTCCTCACACTGTAATGCTAGTGACTTTGTATGTACTTGAAAACTCTCTGGAGATAGTTATCTTGCACAGTCGAGATAAGGCTGAAATGCATTGCCCACACAACTGGGTGTGTTTTCCTTCTGTAGATGCACTCTGTAAAGTAACATAAGCAAAAATAATTAAGAAGACAGGACAGGGGAGCAGAAAAAGTTGTGAAAAGGGGTCTCTGGGCCTTTAATTTGTTTAAGGTGTCAGAAACCCTGAGGTGTCAGAAATAGCACGTGTTGTTTATTCCTCAAGATTAGGTTTGTTTTTCAGTTTTGCAAATATCATCTAGTGTTCCTCGTAAAAACAACAATCATTCCTTTTGTTACTGCTCGTGAAAAAATCCCAGTGACCACTGTGATATGTAGGAGATTATTAGTAGTCTATCAAACAAAAAAATAAATGGAAATCTGAATTATCATTTTCACAAAGCTGAAGCTTTCTAGAAAAAATTTGCATACTCTTCATACTGATTTGCACTGAAATGATGTCCCTGTAGCCCAGTTCCTGCATAAGGTATTTCTCTCTCATAAGAAAATGGAGATACCTAAATCCAAAACTGAGTCTGTAGCTTGGCGGCTACAGACTAGTGCTTACTCCCTTATGAAACGAGGTAATGTGGCTGGGAAAATATTAGCTCATTTAGAGCTTTCTGAAAAAGGAGCTGTGAAAAACCACAAGACAGAAGTCGTTGGCCAAAACCCATCAGGAGAGAGGAGACTGAGTGATCAAAGAGGAGCTCCCAGAAAAGTGTGAGGACGGTCCAGCATCATCTGTGCTGGATGAGACTGCTTCTGCAGTGCACTGTGAGCTTTTGATGAATCAGAACAAGTGGTATTGGAGCAAGAGAGACAAATAAAGCAGCTATTAAAGTAAGCAGTTCCGCTGTTTACTGTCAGTATGAAAATATAATGCATGTAATTAGAAATGGAAACCAGTATGTCAGTCCCAGAACTACCTGCAGTTATCCCACTTCAGGATCTTGGGACAGCAAAGAATGGAAAGCAGCACGACTGAGGAAAGATTAAAAAGGGTGGGCTTGAAAGGCACAGAACTACTTAATTTTTTTGTTATTGTTTGTTTGAAAAGCTTAAACAATGGGACACTACGTGATCAACCTAAGAATAGGAGATGAAGCTCCTACCTGCATCTAGATAAGGCATACTATAAAAATGGACATGCAATGTCTGAATCACTTAGAAATGCTTCTTGGGAATATGGATTTGACCAAGAAGTAGGAAAACTCGGCTTCTAGAACATGAATAAGTCTGGCTAGGTAAAACAGGACTTGATTTCAGGAAGACAAGTAACTGTTTATTCAATAGATGGAAGACTATTTCTATTTCTTTTGTTTGTGCAAGTGAAAGAAATAATTTGCAGTCAAAGGGTTTGCAGTAAACAAGTTTATTTCTATTTATTTATAAGAGCATTCTTTGCAACAGCTCTTTACAGAAGACAGTTTTATGTTTTGGGGGGGAGGTTGCTGGTTTTTGTGTGTTTGTTTTTTAACTGCAAATCTCAAAAGACTCTAAATATAGATACAGTGAATCCGAATCAAAAAATGTATTCCTACCAGTTTGTTGAATTGACAGGCTGCAAGCAATTAAAAAAAAAAATAAAAAAAGACAATTTAAGTCTAAAATGTGAAATGTAAGCTTGTCAATCTAGTGTAAACTGGCCCATGAAAAAAGGATGAAAACAAGCTTGGAGTTGCATTAGGAACAGTGATGCATCTTTATATGGGGAATAATAGAATACTGTTAAGCTGACTAGAAAAAAGTAACTGCAAATGCATTGCAATAGAACTGGAGTATTAATGGATTGTTTACTTTAATGCTTTGTACAAAAGCATGAGTGGCTTTCTCCTGAGATACCTTACTGCCTGACCATGCAGCCCTGCAATCCTTTCCTGGGGGCTGGCAGCCTGTGCTACCCTTTTCCCTCCTCATGTTCTCTACAAATTGCACTTCTGAACTCCAGACTGCTAGGTTCAAATGCTGGGTCACAGGGGTAGCAGGATAAAGAATCTGTTTGTTCCTTTTTTTTTTATTTGGAAAGGCAGAATGAAGAAAATAGTTTTATTTAAAAGGCAAAAATAAATTACCCTTTCCCAGACAAGGCAAAGTAATAATAGCAAATTGGAACCAACAGCAGGAGCTGGAAAAGAATCTTTTCCCTGTTTGGCTAGCCTTCTCCAACGTGAGTGCTTTCTGTAAAGAAACATTGCTGGATTTCTCCCATTTTTTCCGCTCACAGAGAATCTGATTTAGAGAGAGGGTTCCTACTCTACGCATTAGAAGGTCAGGACTCAAGTGCATTTGTAGCTTATGGTTCAGGGTGTTCCAGTGCTATAATGTGCTGAGGGAGAAAACCCTACATAACTCATCTCCTACACTTGGGAGGCTTATTACCAGCTTCCTTATCAAACACAGCTTCAGTAATGAGCCATACATGAAGGGTACTCTCTGTGATTGCAATCAGAGAATCTGATTTAGAGAGAGGGTTCCTACTCTACGCATTAGAAGGTCAGGACTCAAGTGCATTTGTAGCTTATGGTTCAGGGTGTTCCAGTGCTATAATGTGCTGAGGGAGAAAACCCTACATAACTCATCTCCTACACTTGGGAGGCTTATTACCAGCTTCCTTATCAAACACAGCTTCAGTAATGAGCCATACATGAAGGGTACTCTCTGTGATTGCAATTTAAAAAGAAAAAGGGAAAAAAAAAAGCAGCATTTTTTTGAGGCAATCATTGCTTGTGCTTGAGCAGTATTAGGTTAAGTCAGCTATATACTGTTACAGCTTTTTTGTTTAATCTCTGACGAGAAAAACAATGGGATGACCTATTATTCGCAGAAATTATCTGAATGTGAATAGTGCCATATAGCCTACAGAAACCTATGGACCATTCAAAGAGTGATAAATAACAGATTTTTCAAACTTTTACTGGGGTTTGAGGGGGAGGGGTTGGAGGGTGGACAGGGAAGAAGTACTTAAACATCAGCTTTCTACAATTCAACAACCTTATTATGTATTGGTATACAGGCTGTTGTCAACACTTGTTCTTCAATTTTTTCAATGAGCACTTCTTTGGCGTTGGGTTCTCCCCAACCCTCTGATTTTTTACCTTACTTCTGTCTTACTTTTGTTTCTGCTTTTCACTTTGTTTTTACTGGCTGAGAAGTGTGTTAATATGAATATTTACTTATGGGACTAAATAATTGGTAGTGTGTCAGCATTTTTTACTGTACTTATTGTAGAGATAAAGAACAAGGTATATACCGAGGAAACTCATTTTTGAAGACTTGTTATTTTGTTACAGAGGAGAGGGCCTGTAGTTGGTTTTGCAAACTAAAATATTCCTCTTTTCTGTTTCAATAGTATGTAATAAAGAAATAAAGCAGGAAAGTAAAATTTTACCATGCTGCTGTAAGTACTACTGACCCATTTCCTGGAAGATTATCACATAATGTAAAAATATTTGGGAAGACTATTTTATGTTTTATATGGCTTCTATCATTCTTGGAAGATAGTAGTCATATCTGATTAGAAAGTTGCACTTAAAATGCAAGTAAGTTTATCCCAGTTCTGAAGTTCCATTTCCACTTAGTGTTTCCTTCTGCAAAGCTACGAAAAAATAAATAGGGCCAATTTAACATGGAAAAAAATATTACTTAGCTGATAAACATGAAGGTTTTGTAGTGGGTCGAGTCACAATTACTTTGAGTCATTACAGGAACTGGTGTTTTCAAAGATAATGTAAATTAGTCCATTTCCATGATTAGAAATCAGTATAATGTTAGGTCAGGTACGGATTTCTTCAGCTTGTTTCCTCACCGGTCTACAAAGAGAAGGACAATGACTTGAATAAGTCTGTAAAGGCAGCGTTCTTTTGGCCGGAACCCTTCATATGATGCTATTAATTCCTCCAGAAAATTGTACCTGACAAGTCAGTTACTTCAGAACACTGAAGTCAATATCTTTGTGCTTTTTGGGATATACAGCTACAATGAAAGTGCTGCTACAATTTTTAAAATTAATTTTTATTTTGCTTAGGAAAAAGTACATGGCTCAGAAATGCAGTTTGGTGGCAAAAAGCTAGGTGAGCACAGAATATTATTCATCATAGGTATAGCCTTTCTATTATATTGTCTAATAAATTGCTAGTAAAATAAGTGGCAATTATATGTTCACATTCCAAATGCATTTGGAAGTGACACAACAACAAACACTTAAAGAAGCCTGGGCACTGAATTTGGTAATCGAGACTGTTGCAGTCCAGATTTCACTGCAGTCCCCTGTGGCATGATAAGGCTTACCTGTGTAGGTACTCTTTCTGTTCTTATTTACTGGCACTAAGAGAGTACAAAGGAGCAGAACAAACACTTCAGCAGCTGGAGCTGTTTTACACAGAATTTGAACAAACAAAAACAGACTAGAGATGTTGTTGAAGCCTTATCCGCAACAGGAACTCAGTTTAGAACAAATTTTATGATATGGCTGCCACTCTCCAAGACCAGAAGTGGTAGGATTTTTGGTTTGAAAACCTGGATAACTACAATGCCTGGAGAGTTTGACTATTTCCAATTCATGGGGGAAATATAATCCTTAATCCTTGTAGAAAACCTGACCCAAAAATAATTTGAACTGAATACAGCTACAAGGTCCTCTAACTTGGGAAGAGGGTCTCCTTTCCTTCCCCCTCCAAAAATGCCTGAGCTACATCCCTCTTGTCAGCTTTGGTGAGAGTCTTACATAGAACACCTGCACACAAGTAATTAAGGAAGAGTTTAAGTCACAAAGAGCTAAGGTATCCACTAGAAACAAAATAGGACCCATCCACCAGTCTCAAGCTACTGAGGCCATGTGGATTTGGCCTGACAAATACCCACCTTTTTGCTGGTGGCTAGTAGAGGGCAGCTGAGCAGGTTGGTGAAGGACACTTGGCCCCACTGACACTAGAAAGTAGCTAAGTACTCAGGCCCTGAATATATTCAGCGATACTTCTAAATCCCTTTGTGTATGTAACTTTGTTCTGCAGACACAGTAAGTTGCACATCAACATCCACTCCAATTTGTTTGCCGCACAGTGATTGAAGCATCAGCATTCTATTAGCACAGGATGAAAATCAAGTCTCATTTTCAAGTTGAAACACTGTAACTCCCTCTCATCTTTTTCCTAGTCAGAGAGTTACTTGAGCAATATTTTAGGAAACTGCATTCATTCACATGCCCTAGTTCATTTTTTTTAAGCATTTAAGTATTGTGGCTTAGAATCGTTAAGAGCAGAAAAAAGAATTCAGGATAAAAGCATTTACATTGCTTATTATAACACATTTTGTTAATGGAAAATTCTCATATGCATCTGAGAAGCTTAAAACATTTTTGATATAAAAAAGTAGTGGAACTGCAAAAAGAAGTAGAAAATTACTTAAAAAAAAATAATCTAACTGATCCAGTGTTATGAGACATGAGACCCTAAGAAAAAAAAAACTGCAGAAATACATACAGTAGACTTTGCATAATAATTCCCATGCCTCAACTAACACTGTATGCAGCATTTCCTTCATCATTTAGTTATGGTTATTGTTACATGTACACACACAACTCTGAGAAATGCTACAAAAGACAAAACGGATGTTACTTTTTCCTTTTGTAAAATAAACAAAGCCAACTTAGCAGAAATCCATAAATAGTATTTCACCCGTTGATATGAAGGAAAATTATGGGCTTTGGCTTAAGTATGCTTCTGTTCAAAAAGGATGAGACAAACAAGGAAAAAGAGAGGATGAACAACTCTGAGAGTGCCATAGTCACTCCATTTGGGAGAATACTTTAACCAATATCAATTTAACAGGACTAGTATCCATAATAGCTCCCACATAGATCTTTTCTGGGGCTATATATTTGTGTCTGTTTACTGTTGAATGCTCTGTCCCTATATGCTGTAACATCAACTTGGGGTCCACTCCTTGATTTGACTTTCCAGTAAAATGAGCTTTGCTCGTCTACTTTCTGTAGGTGAAGTAATGAAAAAAACTCCAGCCTTAGTTTATTCATTGAAAGAATAAAACAGGTGCAGTTGTAACTGAGTAATTATTATAATAATTATAATTATTATTAACAATAGTTGCTTTTTTTTTTTTTTTTAAATACCCACATTGATATTGAACTACAAAGCCCAGGTTATTTAAATGAAACTAGAGGAAATTAGCCCTTCAGTGGTGGTACTTTAAATGAAGTACCAAAAGAACTGATTGCATAAAAACTTGATTTGTAAGTCTTGCTACAGACTGATATTTCAGCCTTTGGTGAGTTCCATCCTTTCAGATGATATTTGTGTTGGCATTTCGTTATCATTTTTGACTCAGCCTCACTAGGGTTGTTGGGAAATGATGCTGTTTGGGAGGGTTTCTTTCTCAAAATATCTCCCTCTGTAACAAAGTTTCTAACATGAGGGAAAACCAAACCAAGAAAAGTAATATAGGTAGAAAAGAAAAGAGGATAGGGAAAGTCTACAGCCAGTACTTGTGTACACACTGTCTGTGGTAAGTGGGAAACTTTTTGCTTTGAGAGGTTTTTGTGGCTTTGAGCAAGTTAAGTGGTACACCTCTCCATTATGGGACTATGAAAAAAATGTATAAATCCATTTTGGTGCACCGTTCTTAATGCTAGGGGGTCTACAGTCAAATAGGAATTACTTTTCTCCACACCAGATCTTTTTTTCAAATAAAATAATTTTTTCTTTGCATCCAGAATAAAAATGAAAGAATAAATTAATTAATATGGGGACATTTCCCCATCAAAATATTGCCAGTGGCATCACTACTCTGTCATTCTCAATAGCATTATTTTCATTATGTTCTTTCCAAGCATGGAGAACAAATTCATGAGAAGACCATCTGTTGCTACCTAGTACTGCACTTGGTTAGCTGTCTTCTGCTGTACAATACAAAAAAATGTAAATGTCACCATTGCTATGGCAATCTACATTGCAATCAAACACAGTTTTCTTCTATAAACATTTCCCTCGGCTAGAGGCCTCAGATCTTGCTCTCAAGACTCTAACCATTCAAGTAACTGTTGCTCTGGTGACCTGTGGCTTCTTTCATTGTAGTACTACAGAGTAAATAGGGTGATTTCATTTTTGAAGTTGTGTGTTGTTAAAAAGGGCATTTCTATGGGAGTTAAAAAAAAAAAAAAAGCAGTAGTATTACTGACCATCTGCTACACAACAGCATATCATGTGAGATGTGGATCTCAGGGCAGCTGACTTGCAAGGTGCTCTCATCATCTGTAGTTTCCCTCTATCCCAAACTTTATTACAAATGGCTGAAAAGAGCCATTGTTCCTTCTAAGTTGAGTCAGAAAGCCACACAATCAGAAAGGGCTGCTCCCTGTCAAGCTAAGAACCTCCTACATTGCCTAACTACATTTAAACTAGAGTTGCCAGGAAAAGGGAACCTCAATACTTCTCACTCCCTCCAGTATGATGCTACAAAATAATACTAAAATGTGATATATAAGAGAAAGAAATTTCACCATAGACATTTGTTCTCTAATATGGATAATGCTTCTCTCATTAGAATGTACGTAGACAGAACTGTTTCACATGCTAACAGACAAAAAAAATACACCCACTTACAGATATACTTTGTACAAGTGTTACTCATTTCTGTCTCTCATCTTACATTCTTGGACAGAAAATACCTTCCACACTATGTGAAATGTGTCAGATAGAAAGGATTACAAATGTTTCATTATTATTCTCTCATAGTGAATTTTTGCAATCAAATACATCAGCTTTTAACAAAAACAATGTTCTGGTTTTACTTTTCTTCTTTCTTTAACCGTTTCCTATCTGATTTGTTGGTTTTGGCTACAAATGCAAACTCTAAACTTTTACTTCACAACATATAATAGGACAGATTTGGTGAGTGCCCAAACTGAAATTACAAATGCATTTGGTGACAAGTATACAACTGCAGACTTTGTTGTAGGGCTGGCTAAAGATATAACGCCCAAGGAAGGATGTCTATTTAGTGTCTTCCTTCCCAGTCTTCTGGCTGGCAGAAAAGAATGCAGGATTTGCTACCAGCAACCTTAGAGACTTCCTCTTCTACAGCGACCGCTGGCAAGACAGGGGTAAGCAGGCAAGTAACAGTGACTTTCAGGGGTGGAAAGAGAGATTGAAGAGTGGCACAGAAAGTGTATTCAGTGCTAGACACATCAAGGCGAGGAAGATGGAAAAACATAAAATGAAGCCTCATACCTCACCCACACAACCAGTTTTTGCTCAGATCCTTATGATTTTGAATTACTGGATTCTTACTCAGTCTTTGAATTCACAGTTAATTTTCTGAAAGACTGAATTTGTTCCATGGGAAGTCATGGCAGGTATAGGCATAGGCTAGAACAGGACAGTTCACTGCTCCCAAGGCACTAAGAATGCGCTTGGCTAATAGTTACCACATGCTCATGCAAATCCCAAGATCCATTTCCCTCATCACTGAAAAAAATATTGAAAAACAAGGAGTTACTGAAAAAAGGATCTGGAAAAAGAAAAAGAAACCAAAACAAAAAAAAAAAAACCTGAAAAGGTTTAGTTTGTAACAGCACAATCATTAAGCTGTTTCTCTGGTGTGAAAGGTCTTGCAAAGAAGAGTACATGAAGCTGCACATACCACATCTTACAGAAGGTCTTAAACGTTGTGCACCTTGGTATAGGCAGAGGAAGAAGAACAAGCATCCCCTTCAACACACCCAAGACATATTGCCATATGCATTTTCTAAAACCTAGTATGCCAAGTTAGAAAATCTATTTGGATTTTATTCTGGTGCTTTTAAAAGTCTTTGTCAGCTTCTCAGTTGAACTTCTGCTCTCACTTGTGGCTCTAGCCAAAATGAACATCTAATTTTACAAAAGTTTTGATTTTGGCATAATTTCTTCCCTGTTAAGAAATCAGTCAAACAACACAACTAAGACAACCTACAGCCTGTTGATGAGACTCTTGCAATGTATTTTTGAACCCTGTTAAACTGTAATTTCAGATCATGACTAGAGTAATTCTGGGAACCCAGTGGAGTGCATTACTGATATACAGTCTGAGAGTGCTACAGTCTCTTGCTCCACAGCCATGAAGGGCCTTTACACCATGAATGGAAAACAAAGTCACAGAACCCTTTGATATCATTCCAATAAAGCCTCACCACATTCAAAGCCTCATAAATTCTGTTACTTGAAAAGCAACAGAACAGACTCACATTGCTTTAAGTAGAGGAGGTGCTGGAAAGGGCTTTCTTGTTTCAAGAACTTTTGTAGAGGGAGTTATAAAAACAATGGTAAATCTTCCCTTTGCATCCATTAAATATCAGAGTACAAAACACTGTTATCTGATTTCTGTCCATGCAATGGCGTTACGTTTCCAGCAAAGATGGTGAAAGCAGCAAAGTGCTGGTGGTGGGAAATAATTAAAAATCACTCTTGTAAACAGCTCTGAATGCAGAAACAAGCAAGAACTGAGGTTTCATCTCTTACACTTAATGAAATGAGAAATCAAAAGTATTGCAGAGATTTGATTCTGAACAAAATAGAATACGGAAGGAATGAAGTGATTGAGTTTAACATTCTGTTCACATCTAATTCCCTACCCTAGCAGAGAATTTATTTCTAGTTCACTGTCCTTTTTTTTCATTTAGTTATTTGAGAAGTTGGTCTCTTCCTGCAACTACCTGAAAGTTACTTGCTGATAACAGGAAGTGTATTACAATTTGTTTTTCCACCAGCTTTTACACTTACTGAAAAAAATGCTTCATCTTGTGAAGGTCTAGAATGCCTGTAAAAAATTGGGACAACTCCCCTAACTACTGAAAATAGCATTTGAAAAACAACAATCGACCAACGAAAAAAACTTCACAAACTTAGAAGAATTTTAGTTTCATTACAAAGTATGTCTTTTGATACAGCCAAAGCACAAAGCTACTTCAATGGTATGTATAACATGTTCTGAATATTAATATTCCTATCATTTATTAGATGATTCTTTCTAACCATCAATTTTAGAGGCTTTTTTTTCTAGGTAGATACACAATATGAAAAGCAATTCAGAAAATGTCTTTTGCAGCTTCAAACACTAATAGGGAAATGGATTCACCTTCTGAACCAGTAAGCAAAAGCGACAGATATAACACAGAACTGATAGTGGAAGGATCTTCAAGTAGCCATAAATAGAAATTATTGTTTTTATCTACATCTTTCACTGCTTTCTTTTCTGGACAGCCATTCTCCCAGGCCTGGGGGCTCGCTGGTATACCATCCCTACATTTGAGGCAGACTGAAAGCTTTTATTCAGGAATTAATTAACGTATGGCAGTACACATTGTTTTTTTGCTAATGAACCCTATATAAATCAAGGCTCATTTATATTCAGAAATAAATATTTTTATATCATTACAGATATTATCTATATATATAGATATATAGATATATAGATTTCTATATTATCTATATTTGAAGCATTTGTGCATTTAGCAATTTTTAGCTTTGGAATAAACACCAAGATGTCTGTTCCCATAATTTATTTTGTGAAAAGTTATAAAATAGTAGCCACTCAATTCTTTTCCAAAGAAAACAAAAACTTTTCTGAGGTTTAACTTATATTCACTCAGCATAAATTGGGGAAATATTTAGTGGTTTATCATGCACAGGCAGTCTGTCATTATATAGAAATATATAGTAACATATCACACCTACAGCTGAGCACATCACCTACAGCTCAACAGCAGCACATCCATGTTTACAAGCTACTTCTCATCCAATTTATACCACTGGAAATCAAAGACAAGCCTTTAAAATCCATATTTAAAAACAAAAATAAAAGAGAAGTGCAAGATTTAAAAAAGGGAAGGGGGCTTAACCCAGCTTTTTCTTGCTGTTTGGCGTGACTTGATTGTAATATTCACGAGTGACACAGTAATGTCTGTAAGATGGCAAAGACTACATTTGAGTTTTCTTCAGCCCAACCATCATTTGAGGCTGCGGCACATCAGAAACACAGACAGAACCAAAAGCTCCACTTCTGACATGGAATTTTACCTGATTGATGACACCCCGATGGCTAACTTGATGCTTGTCCAGGGTAAAAATCATTTCTCAAGCCTGTCCTGCTCTTTGAATTTGCATAACTTACATGTCCCTGCAGAATATATTTTATTCAGTGGACCTTTATGTAGTTTTGTGTAACATTCCAAGGACAAGGCTGTATGTTGTTTTTTCTTTTCTTTTTAAATTTAGTTTGGTCAGGTTAATCTTTAGAGTTTGCTTCGTTCCAAAGATTCTGTAAGGATGAATGATTACGTTTTAAAGCTCTTACCTTATTTGCTCAGGGAACAAAAAAAAAAAGTTAAAAAAAAAAAGATGCTTTGAATAAGGTATTTCTCACAATGAGACTATTTTGAAGAATTGCATACACTGCTGTAAGAGTGGCATAAGTCAAACCATACACCAAATGTTTCACAATTTGTAGTTTCCGTCGCTAAGAATAAGGATCATCTTTGAGCATAATACCTTGGTCTGTTTGGAGTTCAAAACACTTTGCTAATATGTTAAGCCACTTCCCACAAACTTCACTCTCAGGAAGTTTGAATTGGCTGCATTTCCAAAGAGGTTTGAAGGATGCCAGTGTTCTCAGCTTTGTAAACTCAAAATGAACTTGTATTCATGTTTCAGATCAAATGAAGGGCTTGAGGTTTGTATTTTATTTTAATCACCGCGGTAGCACTTTGGAATCCAAATATCCAGTTCTTATATTTTTTCTTTGTAAGTGTTTGCTCTCATATTTTGCCTAGCCCGTCTGCCAGAACCATTAACTTCAAACTTTCCACAGCAAAAAAATAGACAAAAGCAGATATTGCATTTCTAAATCAGAAGTTGGGAGGGAACTCAGAGAAGTTCCATAACAACAAATAAAACAAATACTAATGATCAGTGAAAAAAGCTGATATAGCTGAATAGTGGTCTCTTCAAACACCTGAACAAGTCCACTGAAACATATCTTGAATTTCTTTTTCTTTTTAGATGATGCTTATTAATTATATAAGTCTTGAACTTTTTGAGTTGAATAGTATAGTAGATAGTGATAATAACAGCACTAGCAGCAGGAATGTATTTTTCTTAGCTCTGGAGGAAAATGAAGCAATCCAAACAAACAAAAGAAAGACAGAAACAAAAAAGGGCCCAACCTCCTTGGTATCCCTGGGATTTCTAAAGCAGTATCAGTTCAAAAGTCAATTTTGAAGTACAGCCGTTCTCAGGTGTAACACAATTTTTGCAAGTACTCTATGTAAACAGGGAGCAAAAAGAAACTAATAATACTAAAGAAAACTCATTTGATGGATAACTAGAAGTTTTAGATCCAAATTCTAGCACAGCCCTACAGACCACTACTCAGACTGTAGATTTGAGAGGTGGGGAAGAGGGTTTTGGGCCCAACCAAGGACAGCTTAATATAATCTGCAGGTGCTTATTTCTTGAGGATGCCACAGACATTTGCCTCCAAGCTTTAATCTGCAATCGACATCATCATATAAGATGCATATTGTTTTTTTTCCAGGAAGAAATCTTTTCAGTAGTCATTCAGAAAACCACAGGAGTCCACTGACACCAAAGAAGGGTCAGACCCTGCAGATAAATAGGCTTGTCAGCCAAGGAAGCCATGGTCTACACAGAATACTGTGAAGCAGCCAGAGTTCCTATTTTTAGCAATGAATTAACTTAAGAGAAGGGTGGCTAACATCTATAACCATTTACTGAGTTTCATTACATCGTGTTTTTTTTCTTAAGCAAGAGGAGAGATTCCTGAATTTCACCCTCCTTTCAGATCTTCTCCTCTCCTGCTCATGGGCGTTTTCATCTTCCAAAACAAAAGTCAGTATGACCCAACTGCCAGATATGTATTTAGGAGAATACAGGATTTCCATTCAGTCGCTAAATAGGAGTCCTTAAATAGGGGGTTGAAAATTGTTCAGAATGGAAAAAGCACACAGAGCCAATGCTGCTGCCTACTGATTGTCAGCTGGTGTACACCGCCGATTGCACTGTTGGACGCAGCATAACATTTTCTGCTCTGTAACTGGAAAGATGAGCAGCTAAGCTGAATATATTGCTTTTTGCTTCATGCCTCACATGCACCAGGCACCACCCTGACACAGTCAAAGACTGGGTCTTTCTGAAACATATTTGGATTTAGCAAATTACAGTATATAGCAACAAATCTGTGTACCTAGAAATCAAATGGATAGCCTTTCAGGAGGTTGAGTGTCTCCCAAATTACTACATTATTGAAAGAACTGTAGGGGATAGCGTTTTACACATTTTCTGTGTTTATTAATTTGAAGGGTTGGATGTATGGGTGCTTAAAAAAAAGGCTTTAGAAGAAATGAAAAGGAAACTTTAGAAGTCTTCAAAGAAACACTGCTACTACCAAACGTAAAACAGCACTATAAAACAGTCACAGTCACATCATTTAAAAGTTGTTTTTCACATAACTGAGCTGCACTACAATAAATATTCTGGACAGTAGATGTCCTAATTGTAATTTGGCTGCACCAACCTAGTTGAATAAAGTGTCAGACAGTTACTGAGTAAAATCCACCTTGGAAGGCAAAGAAAATACTTCTCTTGGAGATGTGCACTAAGCAACAAACATATACTATTACGTTTTGTTTTGAGACAAAATAAACGTAATAAATGTGATTCTGCTAAAAGTTCCACAGGGTTGTGGGTTTTTTTGTTTAATGATATTTGTGAGGTTTTTGCTTGGCTTAATGACATGGACAGTTAAAACAATCCCCAAACTGCATTAATGTGATGTTACCAGTCAGGGAATTTATCAATAGAGATGATGAATTCATTCACAAGATAAAAATAATGATACAGTTAGGGAGATCAAAGGTAACTGCCATCGCTGATCAGTGTTGGAAAAGCAAATCCTTCATACTATGTAAACACAAAGGTCAGATAAGCCTTTTTTATATAAACAATAGAACAAAAGTGCTCTAAGAAACTGAGAGCCTATAAATTTAAGACAATATATATAAATGCATTCCAATTGTCTCCATGTACATCCAGTCAAAAAATCCTACCCTCCAGACTCAAGCTTTGTTGGCCAAATGAATGTAAGAAGTGCTTTTATTTACCCTGTTGTAAGGGAGAAAAAAGTAAAACAGGAGCAAATGCTACAATTTAAAGTCCAAAACATAAATAGCTTTAGGTTTTAGAAAATAAAAACCAGGGAACTGAGCATTTTTGGATAGCAAACAACAAGGACTGGCTTTAGTCGGATGCGTGCAGTAGGTCTTAAAATAACTGACAGTTTTACTTTGTAGTTTTACTTCACTGTTTTTCCAAGCTATTTTGGCAACTTTTGAAATCAGTTTTCTCTGTAGAGAATAAACTTCAGTCACAAGGAAAAAAAAAAACCAAAAATGCCAACAAAAACTTATTCCATCAGTGCATAGATCTTTTCAATAGCAATAGACAAGCCACAGCATATTCGAAGGATCAGCTTATCACTGTCCAAAATTATCAAACATAGCCAAGAGAATTTAAGTGGGTTAAAAATGTCATGGAAATGAACAATTGCTCAAAGTTTGAGAAGCCCTTGTGCTGGAAAAATGCCAAAGAAGCCAAAACAGCTTACACAGGTCAGAAGCAAAAATTCAATAAATTTATTCTCAGTACAGAAACAATGTAACAATGGAAAAGTCAGATTTCTTGTCTGACAGATCCCAGAAATACAGGGAAACAAAGGTATTTGAATACAGACCATCAAATTATTTTTTAAAAAATCAATTAAAATATATGTCAGAGTAGGTACTAGCTTTCAAACAAAGATTTGGTGAGTCAGAAAAGTAGTGAGAGCAAGATGTATCTTGTGTTTGCCTGACCAACTGCTCAGAACATATTCGTGTCTAAGTAGTTGTCCTCCAGCTACTAATATAACTTCAGTCTAAAGCTGACACAAATGCACATAGTCAGCATATGTTAAATGGAAAAGTTTCTGCTCTGCACCGCTTAGCATCCGCACATCCATCCACACAAATCTAAGTAAGTGTCGCTAACTAAAGCACAGGATTGTCTGAAAGGGCACTACGATCTTTTGGTTTGAATCCAGCCTAACTGAAACCTTCTAAGTGGGCCATGTTGTGATGTCTGTTTTGAATGCCTACAGATTCTGGGTGTTAATTCAGAAGACAACTCAAGAAAACAGCAAAAACATAGGATGCATCTATTGGACCACATGTGCTTTGCTTGTCAGATTATATTCAGTATTTCAGGCTGGTAAGCCTTATCAGCTGAGATGAACCTATTCAGGGAGCCTGAGGGTGGTGAAAGAAAAGGGAAATGCACTACCATGAGCTTTTCCCTTACTGTCCCCTCTGGTCATGTCCTCGCAGCTAAACAGTTCTCTCTTTCAGTAAGTCACATGACAGATGTTAGCTGTTAACCCAATTTAAACTATTTTTGTTTCTTTTCCAGTATGTTCCCATCAGCAGCATGAACCACAAATAGTGCACAGCAACTGGCAAGTGGCAGTGCCCAAATACCGTGATTTTCATCTCCTCTCACAATCCTGGACTCATATATCCTGTCTGAGCTAATGTTAGTCGCCTGCCTATAGCATGTCTGAATCCTTGGTCTCTCCACAGGGGCTTGAACCATCCCAGAAAGCTCACTCTTCTCCTCTAGACCTCAGCTTCACTGTACTTTTAGTGACTGCCTCTTAAAGCTCCTTTGTTATGCCAATTTATATCCGGAATCTTTAGATTTACACTGGTATAGCAGTCCAGTGCTTTTCCTCTAATTTTAAAATAATTCCAGACTGTCACATAAAAATACCATTCAGTTCTGACTTTATTTGACCTCCAAGAAAAGTTATACTCATCATACTACCGTTATTACATTCTCACATTCTCTCACTTGAATGAAATGCCCCCAAAACAGATCTGAACCAGAACAGACTCACCACTCGTGTCTTTATTTCCTCACTACTCTGAAATCCTCACTTCAAACTGCTGTTGGTTCTAGATACTATAGCAGTGATTTCACATGATTTAAGACCATTTACATTTCTGCTAGTATGAAGATGAAATATGATGTGCAGGGAGGGCTACATCCAAGGGGCTGAGCTTTGAAAGTAAAAGGATGCCTGTTAGAAAAGAAGGAAAAAGTAAAAAAGGGGGGAAAAAAAAAAAGTGGATTTATTTTTAGCTCTGATTCAAGAATATCAGCCAGGAACAGAAAGAAAAGAACACAATTGCCAGGTAGCAAATTTTAACGAGCAAGTACAAAGAGTTGCAGTTCTGTTGCAAACTCATTAATGCTGTTAACTAGGGATGCAAAACAGTTGTCTTTTTTCCTTTTTTCCATACAGTTAATACAAAACTCAAATTAGGTTCATTGCTTCTATTTTTACATGCAACAGGTCAAGTAAAAATATGTGACAGAGTTGGACAAATGCTTTACTAAACTGCTAATTTCAAATTTCAGTTGTGCTCACTTCTGTGTTTAGTTATTTACCTTAGAGCCCTTTCTCCTTACTATTAAAACCACTATTTCCTTACCATCAAAAATATTTCCCCCAGATCTCATGACAGGGCAATATTCTTACCTCTGTTTTACAGAAGAGGAAACTAAGATACAAGGTCCATACAGGAAGTCTGTGAACCAGCCAAGACTTCAGGTCTCCTAAGACCCAGTCCAACACTTTGACCAGGAAGTCAAGCACTTTCTCCTCTGTAGTCTTTTGATCTTTTCTTTCCATCATGACTGATTACACTATAAGTAATCTTTCTCTAACAATCAGGCTTTAACAAGAAGTACACAATATTATTTGTAAAAATTAATCAAACAAGCTTTTTAAGTAAGACTTGAGTCTTACACAATTCCAACTGGATATCCAAAGTGGGCAAGTTTATATGAAACTATAGGCACCTAACATTGTAAACATGCCCAAAAGTTAACAAATACCAACTTGGGTCCAATGAAGTATGCTCTTAACAGCCTATGAAGAAACATACCCCATAGTCACATTTAGTTTTTGAAAGATCACGTACATTAGTCGTGCAATGAGGCAGAAGTATAAGGCCAGAAGTCTACAAGATCCCAATTCAAATTTATTTGCTTAAGTAATGAACTATACATCTAAGCAATAATTACCTCAAAAATTAAGTGGGTGGAAGACAGTGTCTCACTTGAAACCATGACAGCAAGGGAAGAAAGACAGTGACAGCAGCATCTGCATACTCTAATACTGATAGTCAAAGTTCCTACTCTGAGTATGAAATTTACTTAGCTTGAGGCAACAAATACAGACTTGGATGGTGAGTTGTTTTTTTGGTTGGGTTTTTTTGTTTTTGTTTTTTTTTTTTTTTAATCAAGAATGATGTTATTATTCCAAGGTGCTGTCCACCCAAAAGAAACAAACTCAAAGGATGAGAAACCTCAAGGGTAAACGTGCAGGTGGGAATTAGTGAAGCAGGAAAAGGGATTCAAATATCAAAAATCATGTTAAGTAATATATAAATCATACCTTAGTGCTTTATAAACTTCTGTCCTCCTGGTTGGGAAAGTAAGTTGTCACATTTTCCTTCTTCCATGTCCTATTTCTGCTAATTACAGTGTTTATTCTATCTACCAATGGGCTGT
This sequence comes from Nycticryphes semicollaris, assembly GCA_013400055.1. Lineage (NCBI taxonomy): Eukaryota > Metazoa > Chordata > Aves > Charadriiformes > Rostratulidae > Nycticryphes > Nycticryphes semicollaris. The sequence goes on along the minus strand of VXBJ01000243.1, from coordinate 15,216 downwards.
GAAGGCATTAGCCACTCTAACACGAGGCAGAGTGATCATACACAGAGTCCCACTGCAGAATTATGGTTGAACAAGACTTTCCCTTCTGCACCAAAGAAACCCAATAGTAATGCTACCGTTGAGACATTCAAAACCAGTACTAGCCATGTCCTAGTGATGCTGTGATAACCGTGATATGTAATGTAGCTCTTCCTCAGTTTTGTTTTTAAGCACTGGGCACTCCTTCATTTGTGAAAAAATAAAATCAACTTTCAATTAATACCATCTGTTTCTGATTTCTCTCCTTTTAAAAAATAGTACCAAGTTACTGATGAAGCTATTTGGTTTGCAATAATTCAGTACGACATCAAAGAAACATTGAGCAAAGTAAGATGATAAGTATCCCAGCCCACTTCACCCCAAGAAATTCACAGAATCATAGAATTGTCAGAGTTGGAAGGATCACCTAGTCCAACTCCTCTGCTAAAGCAGGATTGCCTATAGCACTAGAGCACGTTACTCAGAATTGCATCCAAGTGGGTCTTGAAGGTCTCCAGAGAAGGGGACTCCACACTCTCCCTGGGCAGCCTGTTCCTGTGCTCTGTCTCCCTCACCATAAAGAAGTTTTTCCACATATTTGAATAGAACTTCCTATGTTCCAGCTTGTGCCTGTTGCCCCTCACCCTGTCAATGGGAACCACTGAAAAGAGCCTGGCTCCACATCCTCCTTCAGCCCACCCTTCAGATAGTTATAAGCATTAATNTCTTCTGTGCCCAGCTCTCCAGCCTGTTGTCCAGGTCATGCTGGATGGAGGCACAACCTCCTGGATTGTCAGCCAACCCTCCTAATTTGGTATCATCAGCGAACTTGCTGAGGATATACTCCGTCCCCTTGTCACAGGTCATTGATGAGTATGTTGAACAAGACTGAACCAAGTATTGACCCTTGGCGGACACCACTGGTTATAGGCTTCCAACTTGGCCCTGCTCCATTAATTACAACCCACTGAGTCCTGTCACACAGCCAGTTCTCAATCCACCTCACTGCCCCCTCATCTAGCCCTCACTTCCTCAGTTTCCTAATGAGGATCTTATGGGAGACAGTGTCAAAAGCCTTGCTGAAGTCAAGTTAGATGACATCTGCTGCCCTCTCCTCATCCAGCCATCCAGTTATATATAAATTGCTTAGGGTGTGCAACAAACAGCTGAGATCTACAGTGATTTTCACACTCTATTATCGAAAAGTCACAGTGGAAAAAAACCCAAAAAACAAAAACCCACAAGAATAAAAAAAAAAAGAAATTAGTGTTCTGTTTTGAATTCTGGTTTGAAGTTGTTCAGAAAAAGTCTATACTGGAATCCATGCTGTGCCTCTGAATTATTCAGATGGAGTTTAATTGCACGCTTACTTTATGAAAGGAAAGGATAGTTCATAGCCCCCTTAATAGCTGAAAGGAAGCCATCAAAGTTGTAGGAGAAAGAATTCATTATATTCCTCCCAGTATTTTTAAACTTCTCTATTCTTGAATCAAAGCATAGGCTTCTCTTGATTATCCGTTCAGAGCCTTTATAATGAATGCGTGCAGATTAAAACAAGAAATCTCTCTTCCCGGCTGTGCAAGCACTGATCACAATAGCAGTCCCTAAGACCCATAATTTTCAGCTTCATTGCAAAAGTTTTGCAAAGCTGTATTTAACAGATCTCATAGTTATATGCAGCAGAATTTGATCCTCTCTTATCTAAAGTAAACACAGCACTACAAGAAAAGAAAAAAAAAAAAACCCACCCTCAAAGCCTTCCTAAAAAGAAACCCTTTTTCAAAAAAAAAATTGATTTCTTAGATTAACTGAGAAATAACTATAGTGACAAGTTTTTGTATAAAACTGGTTTAACATAGGTGTGACTACCTACATATCTTATTGTATAGGTTCAATGTGATAGATGTGAGACCAAACTCGGTATGAAGCCCATAGATATGAAATATCTTGCTTACAATTTGCTGTTTGGTTGGTTGGGGTTTTTTGCCTCTTGACCATAGACATTGAAATCCACTGGCACACCACCTCAATAATTATTAGCCAAGGTTTTACTGAAATATCTGTTAAAAATGCCCTTGGGATACAGAAGTGTTTAGAGTTAAGTGTTTTGGGATTAAGAACATTTTAATTTTAGTTCTTGGACATATTCTGCATTCAATCATATTACATCTAGTCAAGTGTCAATAGTTTCTTCTTGGAAACTATTCATAGTCCATTATAGAGTTTTCCAGGAAATGAGTTGCAATGTTTTTATATGGATATTTCTCCATATAAAATACAGTGCAAATATTCACACTGACTAGGAACCCAATTCAAATCTTCTGCTGTTGCAAATGCAAAATGACAGAAATTGGCAGCAGTGTGACATTTTACATCAGCTGAACTCACAAGTGAGCACAAAGCATGTCTGAAATTGTTCTGGAACAGTCTGCTTATTAGAACCAATTGTAGTTTTTTGTATCACCACTAACATTTGTAATTATATTTTACATTGCATTTATCAGAGAATCAACTGCTTACAAAGATACAGAATTTCCACAATCATCCTGTTCAAAGAGCTTTCACTATCTATTTCTGTGAAAGGTTATGTAGTATTTCTTTATTGCTGCACACAGGTGATCTATTTGTTGTTAGTGAGTTATACTGATAAAGTTATTATGGGAGAGTGGTAGCAGTAGCATACACTTGTTTAATCAGTAAAATCCAAAAGAAGCCTGAATTTCAACTGATGTTTTCAACTTAGTCCCAAGAATGTTAAGAATTTAATTCTTAAGATTTATACGTCTGTCTTGTCCACAGGGAGCTCTGAATTCCAAGATTCCTCTCATATCATCTTCTTAATAAAACTGTCAGTCACAACACTGATCTTACATTTTGTTATAGATTTCTTCTTTTATTTTTCTACAGCAAAAAAAAAACCCTCAAAGACTTTTAATTGATCACCTACTGTATTAAAAATGAGACAGTACCCGTCTAAGTAAAAAGTGTGTTTAAAATCAAGGGTTTTTTTTCCCTTCAACATTTTAAAATATATGAGCTGTTTTAGACAACGAAAGTTGCTAGCAAATGGAAGGTTCTATCAAAGACTAACCTGTGGTTGGTATTCAATATACACCCTCCACTCTTTATCACCAAAGTCAGAGGGACTCCCTGTAAAAGCAAAGGTCTACATGCGAATGTCAGTAAAACCATACCAATAATTATCTTCTAGTGGTACAAAATTAAAAGTGTTCACCATTCTATAACAAATGGGACTTCCTTGTCAAATAGAGTCAGGCAAATATTAAAAAAAGGGAAAATATTTATTTGCTGCTGTATCTGCATTTCAAGCTAGACAAAGGATGACTTTAAATTTGAGTGCCTAATTCACATCAAATTTTACTAACGCTATATCCTGGTTGATCACGTATGAACATTGCACCAGCACTTAAAAGCCTGAACTGACTATCTCACCACAGTGCCTCGAATTTTATTCACATCAGTGGAGTTTGTATCTTCATTACCTCTCTTCACATGATGCAGAAGTACAGTGATGATCTCTTCTGACTACCTGGAAGGTTTTGAAACTCCGGTGGTGTATTCAGTTCAGGCTTGTTTTTACCAGCATCATTCAGGACAGAGTATTTTCTGGTGGAGTCAAGTAGCTTCACAGTAGTCTTGTTTTCAGCAGTCTTCTCACTAGTCTTGAACATCTACTTCAGCAGAACCCCTGCCGTATACTTTTTATATACACATCTATATATATTTATGTATCTTCCTTTTTTTTTTTTTGTATTCTGCATAGTCTCACTGAATTTGAAGAAACCTAAATTTCTGCCGTTATTGCCATACTGCCATACAAGATTTACAAATCTCTCCATCAGAACTTCCCTCATATGGGGAAGAGAGGGAGAGAAATAGGGGATAAATGTTACACAGACAACTTGGACTGATTTTTCAGTACTTTTTTTAGAAAGGCTTAAGCAAAATCCTAGGGACTGGGAATTACCTGCTATATTAGCCCTATGCCCACTTGTTCAAGAAGAAAAGCGTTAGTTTTTTTCTGCACAGGCAGGTGAGCACATTTAGAAGCTTCCCCACAATGACAAAAATAATACCAAAGATGTTCTGAGCACTGTTTATCTACTGTTTCTGTATGAGAAGAAACAGCATCATTACACAGGATGGGGAAAGGAAAACTACCTCCATTAGAAATAACTTTTAACAAAGCAAGGACGTGAAAATGCTCTGTAGATGTGATTAGGAAACTTATGTTCTGACATAAGTTTTTGTTCTGACATAAGTTGTTATTTATCACTACTGGAATTAAGTCGTGCTTTTTCATTTGAAACCTCAAAGACACTGCCAACACCAAAATATTTTTGTTGCTTAAGAAAGAATGTTACCATTTACTCAATAATTCATTATTAGTATTTTGAAGAAATTAAATTTTAATTTGAAGATAAATGTGGAAGCTATATATATATATATTTATTTTTTTTTTCAGTCTAGTGCTGACACAAGCAATTAATCCCTTTCTGTTCTTTCTTATCTCCATTCTCATCAAACTCCCTAGATCCTGGCTGTGGACTCAGGGTAACTTCTTATTGAAAGACTGTTCCTTGTGCTGTGCCTGTGACCTCATGAGGAAATCACATTAATAGCTTCTGGGCAAGAAATGACCCAAAATATAACACCTATTCTCATTCTTAAAGTCACTGCACTGGGTTGCATTATCAGAACCTAACAACAAGTCTAAACACACCTTCAAGTGAATAATATAATGATACCAAAAATGTCTATGTTTTCTGTGGAGTTAGCTGAATTACAATCCTAGTATGACACGTCTACACAACTTGGTAAATCTTTGAAATATTATTATGTTGGCAATTTTTTTGTTTTGTTTTTTTTTTTTGCAACCATACGATTTTTATTTGCAGGTGAAACTGTAGATCCATTTGCATATAAAGTGCAGAATGTCAGCAAATAGAAACCGTGAATTTCATTGAATAAAACAATAAAAAGAATCCTGTCTCTGTCCTCTTAATTCAGTCTACATAGTGTAAATGAACTTGGAGTGGAACACATTTTGAAGCAATGGAAGTTTTATATGCTATAATCTCTTATAATGCTGCCAGCTTGATCCTTACAATACATGCAACAATTCCTACGCCATTTTCAGAAACTTTTGTATGTTTGTCTTTGAGCTGTAAGCATTACTGTTTACAGTCCTTCTTAGCAAGCTCCATATTTTTCTATTACTGTTATTATCTTTAAAACCTCAAGCCTTCAGACACCAAACCTGGCAAGACAACTGTTGATCCCACACATCCAGAAACCAAAGCTTCAGAAAAAAAAATAAAACATAAAAACATAAACCCAAGCAAAACCAAACTGAAATTCTTATTGCTAATTTTATTTCATCATATGCATTATATGTTTAAAAGTAATTTTATATATAAAGATTACACTAGTAACTTTGCTGCTTATTGCCATTTTTATATACTATGCATAATACTAATTCAAATTCTCTCTTTTAAACAATCTGAGAACCCCCTCAATTTTCCATCAGAAAAAGAGTGTGTTTTCTGCAAGTAGTATGGACTTTAAATTAAAATAATTTTGGTTCCTAGTGTTACTTTATAAAACAGCTTTTCAAAAAAATAGCTGAAATTTAAAACACAGAAAAGTCTTTATTTTAATCTAACTTATAAACAACAGAGGAGATAGAAATCCAGACATTTCCCATATTCTTTTTTGGTACTGTTCCAGAGTATGTTATATTCCTATACCACAGGATCAGATTGGAAAGAACATTTTTATTTCCACTAGCAAACACTGTCACTGGGGAGGAAATGCACTGATCAGCACATAAAAGACTTGCTTGTACTGCCATAGCATTCTGTACCATAGATCCATGCATCGCTGGTCAAATGATATAGTATGGATCTGATTAAGTATGTTTCTGTGGAGCATTTTGATTGCTCCCTCTCACTGTGGTGAGAGAGAACTTTCTGAAAGGTCTAAAAAGTGCAATGCTGGGCCATATGTTACATAGCTTACTAAAATCCCCAATTACTGCATTCTGATAGGTGCTGTACCTTTTCAGGAAATACAATTCTTTCAGAAAATGCCCAGACGCAAATATTTCCATATTCTGCATGAATAAAGTAGCAGTTGATTAGCTTCTGCCACCATGGTGTTAGGTAGAAATACATGCAGAAGTAGCCTCTGCCACCAAAAACCATATAAAATTCCATATATTCAAGTCCTAAGATAACAGATGGATGCATATAGATACATTGCCTGCTGTCTATCATGTAGGGTTATTATGTGGTGCAAGAGCCAACCTCCAGTGTTAGCCAGCTTCCCTTCACTGTATTTCTTCAGTAACATCAGCCTTGTGTTTGAGCTAGGAGCCTCTACTGTGGTAGAAGCTGTGTCATTGTTAAATAAGTCAGGCAGGGTTAACTACCAGTGTGCTTAGGTATAAAGATTATCTGTGATGAGAAAGACAACTCAGAAGTACAGTATGACTAAATACAGGTAAAACACCAGATTAGTTGTTTAAGCTTTCTGGTGTTGTAGAAATAATTTTCTGTCTCACGAGCACAGCTATCAAAGCATAGCATTTCTTTTAGTTGAGAAATGGATTAACTTGACATTATTTATTTAATCAAAAATCAACATCCTTAACAGTACATGCTTTTGCCATTATAAGCTATCTATGCTGCTAGATTGGGTGGCAACTGAATAGCTCTCACATGCAGATGTATTACAGACCTATAAAACACTACCACAATTTACTGAGTGTGGTGAGGATGTTTTTGTTGCACCTTTTGTTTTAAATCCAGTACTGTGACTGCCTCCTAAGGCCATGAAATAAGTCTTTTTAAAAAGAGCTACAGATTTATTCTTCCACTTTGAATGAGTGAAAATGTGTCTTGTTGAAACCTCCTGAGAGTAAATGGATTTACCATAGAATCCCCTTTTGTTTATGGGTTTGATGAAAGCATTTGGCACTTAATGATTCCCAAGCTATCCCCAGTTTAAAAAAGAAGAAATCAAGTGTGCTGCATGTTATAATGCATTCCACTAACGTCAAAGCACACTTAATACAAAGACTTGTTTCAGGTGTGGAAGTGTAATGCTTACTTACTTGCCCCTTCAACATTTAGACTCAGTGTAATGTCACATCTTGCTCTTAAAACAGAACTAAGGGGCGAGTCTATCCAGGTGGCCACCTGGAATCCAAAACTTTTCCTCTCAGCTTTGTCATCTACTACTCCTCCCATCTTCAATTACTTCATAATTCTTTACAAAAAATATTGAGAATACAAGCACATACTAAATCGCCACAATCAGCCCTATAGCAGAAAGAATTGCAGACAAATTTATTTAAACACAATGAACTTTCATTAGATAATTAAACTCATAAGAGATTGTTTGATGTTCCTCTACCAAATTGGTTCAATGAACAAAATTTCTAACAGAAAGCTACTGACACTTTAAATACACGGAAGACTCAATAAATTGACACTGCTAAAAGGATTTATTTAGGGTTAGTCAATAGCAGCGACAGGTTTTGGTGAGCAAACACTATTTACACTAAAGCAGAGAAATATTAAACAATTCTACATCAACTTTTAGGCCAGTGTTAATTATTTATAACAAATTACCAGGAATTAGCAAACTCTTTAACACACAATACATCTCCTACAAAACTCAGAACTACCTATTCCCTTTTGGGACAGTCAGAACTTACCCAGCATAAATATTTTAAATGTAAAAAACAATTTTTCCTCAGAAATTACCAGGTATTATTGCCATCCCAGACAATCGGTTTCATTTTAAGAGAAGCTCAGGCATAACTTGCTCATCTTATCCTGTTCTCTAGCCAACATAATTCTCCCTTTCAGCATTTGCTTGTTCTCATCAGCCTCTTAGGGCTCTGTTCTTAGTATCAGTCAGATTGTTCGTATTTGTTGAATTCAAAACATTTACTTTAAGAAACTGCAAGACATGTCCATGTCTATGAAGATCACAACTTGTGATGTGTTAGTTCTTTCTATATTAATTATTCTCAGTCTATAAGGCCATCTACAGGAAAAATAATCCAACAATTTATCTCCCTTTTACAAAGGAGTTTCGTGTACTTTGAAACATAGTAGCAAAACTGAGGTGAGAATCATTTCCAAACTAAAAGAAAGAAGCAAATCAAGCATTTTTTTTTGGTTTGTTGTACCATTTCACTCTTCTAGCTACAGTTTATTCATTCTTCCAACTTCTACAGACCACTGACAGTCCCCAACTTACTCCTAAGAGACATCCAAAAGATAATGATGCCTGCAGTTTTATAGGCATGAACAATTAGACTGGCCCAGTTTACCATCAAAAGGACTTGCTTCCTCCCTTCAGACAGCTTGGGTTCCCACCACTCCCCTCCATGATATTGATAAGTAAGTCAGATATTGCCAAAAATTAATTCTCTCTTTCTTCAGCTTGGTTTCCTATCATACTAGAGAGTAAGAGCATCTCACAGGAAGGGTCTAAGCCCACAGGCAAGCAATGAGAGTGGCATTTCTGATTTACAGCAGCAGGGAAATTAATGCACAGCATAAATCTGTAAAATGCAGTAAGAGAAGCAAAGCAAGCTAGCATCTTAAGGGTACGGTAAATAATCCTACGAAGACATCAGCTCGGTATAAAATAAGCCTACATTTTCATTTTGAAACGGGAACACAAGAGAAACACAGCAGTCCAAAGGGAATAATAGAATTAGTGAGAGAGAAAGTGAATGCAACAAGGATTATCAGAATTTGTTTCCCCACAAGAAACAACTAAATTTTGGTTGTTTTTTTTCCTGGCAAGGATAAGATTGAAGGTGATGTAAAAGAGTTTCATAAAATCCCCTGCATTTTGAAAAAGTGGGTGGAAAGACCATTTACTACCTTTTTTAAAATATGAGTTAGATCATCGGGTGAAGCTACCAAGGCCAGACTACTCAGAACAAACCAAAGTGGGTTTCCTCACATGGTGTGATGGGAGTAAGCTTGATGCCACCAAAAACTATAACTACTCACATAGTCACATGTGTATTTATTGTATTGGGGTTTCTTATTTGGTTGCTTTTTTGTTTTGGTTGGTTTTATTGTCAGGTTTTGTTGGGTTTGGTTTTTGTTGGCTGTTTTTTTGGGGGTGGTTTGTGGGGTTTTTCCTTTGTTTGCTTTGAGGGGTTTGGGATTTGTTTGCTTTGACTTTTTTTTTTTTACATTTAGTTGGAAAAATCTATGAAAGAAAAATAATTAAATACAAAAGCACTCCCTCTGCTTTGCATTTTTCTGAACCATGTGCTGTACAAATCTGAGTGTAGTCAGAGAAACACCACTGCCACTAATGTGCTCTGCTCTGATACTTTCCCACAGCGACATTATTAAGGACAAAATAACAAGCTTAGCACAACTCTGAGTCACTCTGGAAATGTCACTATTCTGTATACTCACTGTCAGCAGATGTACAGATGGAAAGGTGCACTTTCACTAGAAGACAGCTGTGAATCGGAAAATCAGCAAGCTTAAAGCTACTGACTGAAGCAAAGCTCTTAAGCAACATTAATTATTTGCATCATCCTAGGAACCATTTATTACTAATGTCTCCTTTTGCCTCATTTTTTCTTACCATTTGCTCTTAACTGTCAAAAAAGATGGCTCATGCTACTGACAGTTGGATAATGGCCAACCACCACCCTTTCACTTCCCCAGTGAGACAGAAGTATCCCAGCAATTTCTCTGTTTTTGTGTGAGTTTGTGCATCTCTGTTAACCATTGTACCATCCAAATTACTAAAAAAGTTATAAAATTTAGGATAACACACATCTTGGCAAATTGCATTCCAGGAAGCCTTAGTTCACAGGAGATTTCCTGAAGTGTTATCACAGACTGATAGTGCCTACTGAATCATAAAAGCATCTATGCCACATATTCCCTTTTACTTAAAAATTTATCAGGAATATAACTCCTTGTAACTAACTGTCTTAGATGTTTTCCTGTAAATGACACTGTGTTCACTGCTATACCTGAATAAACACAATCCTTTGCTGGGTCTCCCTCTCTGTTTCAGACTTTGAACCTCTGTACGGTCCTCTGGGTTACAAAAGTGTTGCAAGGTTTAATTAAGATCATACAAAATAAGAGAACAAACTCTTCTGTTCAATACGTTAATAACCATCTGCAGCAAGGGGGAAGAGGTCAATACAATGTTGGGTTTTTTAAAAAAATAAAAATGCTGCCACTGATTAACAAGCATTTAACAGATTTCCACGTCCTGCAGGGAAGGAAAAACCAAGACACCCTATAGGACACTACACTACAGAGGCCACTTTCAGTTTTCCCCAAAGTAAGGTAAGATATAGGGGAAGTGACAATAACAGTTCCTTTTTCTTTTCCTACTACCAGTTATGTGCTTCTACCACATCCCTGCGCTGGCTGTGGTATTCACTGAAGTCAACCCCAGAAGTTGGTTTAACTCAATAACCTTGTGGAAAAAAATCCTATTTCCAGTAAACATAATCCAGGTTATAATTTGTTTCATTTTATGAGCTAATTCTATTAATTGAGGCTGGTAAGCAAAAGGTGCAAACTAACAGGATATGAGCAAAGCAGCTGGTACTGAAACTCAAACAAGCATGTAAACATTTTACCTCACACCTACTTCAGTGCAACTCTGGTCCCAGGAACTGACTTCCCATTAACATTTGGACACAAATGAATGTGCCCCTCTAGATGGACTTTCTCACTTCAATCTAACCTGATGGGAGCCTGTTTTGTGTTCTTACAGACTTCTCCATAATCCAGTCCAAAGGAAATAGGGACAATCCAGAGATTTGCTTCACAAGCGCATCCCTGACTCGAGGTGAAATGCTAATGCAAAAGCAGTCCAATAAGTCCCACCAGCCCCAGAGCAATTACAAAAGAAGACCATGAGAAAAATAAGGAAAGGAGTTTCAAAGTGCAAATGCTATTTAAATAACAGTGAACCAAGTCAAATACCCAAGGAACAACAGCCCCTGCTGTTCTGTTACTTTGTTCTTACATTTTATGTTCAAAAAGCTATGAAGCAAAAGTAGGAGTGGGCATATTCTGTGGTGTGCATCAAAATAGCTCCGCAAACAAAGGCAGCCATATAAGCATTGCCTATTTAGGAATAATTATCGCTGGCAGTGAAGGGCTAGGAAGAGGTTGCTGGCACTTGCTCACTCACTTGTCCCAATGCCACAGAGGGCAAATACAAGTGAAAAAAGGTGAACATTCTAGTTAATCCTTTCTTTAATGCTTCACATTGAAGCTAATGTTTTAAAGGAAATTGAACAGAAATTATGTTCCTGCACATTAAACTGGTACTGAGTAGTATTTCAATCTCCTTACTTGCTTAACCATATACTGTAAGTATCTGGCAGTGTAACTTCAGACAATGTTTACCAAATATTACCTTCATGCATCATGCTAGTTGCCAGTATATTTCATCTACTGATGACTAAAATTGGATATTTCTGAAGAAGGTACAAACTGGATACTTGCAGAATAGCATGTTCTCAAGAGAATACTTTCCCTGGGCCCTATTAACTTTTCAGCACTTAAAACCTAAATCATTTCTCTTCTGTGCCCCTTTGCCAAGTACCTCTGGCACTTTCATACCTGAATATGAGCTAACACAAAGTTACTGACTACTTTCCAGATGAATGAGTTTCCAGTCTCTAATGAAAAGACTAGAGAGAAACCTAAGAAATGCTTGCAAAGAAGTCAGGTATTTTGTTGCACTAGCAATGCTTCTGCCTGGGGAGTAGCAGCCATCACACCACATCTGTCTTTTTTGGCATCCCATCTCTTCTGCCTCCTTTTTTGCCACCACTTTTTCCAGCCTTAAGAGAGTGCCAATATCTGCCTAACTTAAAAAATTATCTCCCACAGCATCTTCTTGCCCTTCATGCCGATCCCTCCTCCTCTTTCTCCATTTGGTTCTGGAGATCAACATGACAACAACAGCAGCAGCTGCAGCTGTGCATGTTAGCTGAAAACATTTCAGTTGTAACTGATCTAAGTGAGACATCATAACTACACTAATGTTCTCATTGTTAATTTGTAGTGCTTTCATCGGTGCTTCAGACACAAAAAGGGATTTTTGAAATTTTACAGATTAATTAACTCCAATCTTGGTGTAACTTTCCAAGTGGTTTCCGAGAAGTCAGTCTGCAAATTCACTGAGGTAAGTTCTAGTACACAGCATTAGTCATAAGGAAAGAAGAACTATCAAAGCAAGTACAGGAGCAAAAGAAATACAAATATCCCATACAGCAGGGATTTTTCTCCTTTCCAATACAGTCACTGAAACTCCAAGATCACCACAAGCTTTAACAGTCCTGTGGTATAAATTGCTATTTGTAATCACCTTCCTGCTCACTGATATAAGGCTTTCCAGGCAGTTCTTGAGTTTTGCCTGTCATCCTGGGCCTACTGCATGTATAAGACACATTAAAGCAATTTTCTCCTATAATCACTCCAGTGACTTTTCATTTAATGCATTCTCTATTTTGTTACTTTTATCATTAAGCACAGCTACTGCACATCCTATATTGGTACCTATCTTCTTAAAACATTATAGCTACAGACCAATTAGCAGACTGCAGTCTGCAGCCACTACACACAGTTGTCACAGCAGAATAAGTTCAAGGTATAATACCACAACCAAACACTCCGTGAAAGTAAGAAATTCAGAGTGACTATAAAAAAAAAAGAATTTCCGGGAATGCTAGAAATTTATCACCAACATGAAAGCATGATCACCTTAGTCTTCAGAGGGAAAAAAAAACCAACAACACTTTTATACATCACTCAGGAACTGTTCCTGGCATGTGAGAAGACAGAACACAATTCTATATTGTACAGTTCCTAAGCTCTCCTATGCAATTACCAAAACTCAGCAGTTACTTCTTCACATACTTCATAACAGTTCCAGGAGTTCTGGTTAAGAACAGTGCTGGCATGCCTTGCTCACTCAAAATTTCTTAGAGGCAGCAGAGAGAGGGCATTCACACTCTCCCCCTCTACAACTAGCAGCTGCAATAACAAAAGCTACCCAAGACTTTCCCTTTACAGGTCTGCATTGTTCCCACTGAACCAGACTTGCTACATTCTATCTCTCTCTTTCTCTATGCCAGCAGGCTCATGCACTTGTTTTGAATTACAAGAAATGGTAAGCCAATGCTCATCTCACTTAGACTGATGTAAAGAAGGGAAAACTCAATTAAACAGCTTTATTGCCTTTTGCTTGTGTGTACCTGTCTGCAAGTTTCAATGAATCCTAGGCTGGAATGTGTATGATTTTATCACAAAGAAAGCATAAAGGTATTATTCACCTCTACAAGGATAGAGTCCAGCCAGCAGGAATACCTGCAGGTTTGGGAAAACATAGGGAGTGAGAAGGAAAAGGAAAATCTCCCCTTCTTCTGCAGAGCGGCAGCAGAAGATCTATATTCGCTATTTTAGAGGGTTCCCCTCTCTCCCTCTGCCTAAGTCTGCTACACCCCTACCTACACCCCACAGCCCAGTAGCCAGGGACAGCCCCAGTAATGAAGATGTTCACTTCAGCAAAACCTAATCAGTTCCACTGTCAGGGAAAATGGACCGGTTTTGCCCTCAGAAAACCTACACCAGTCCTTGGGCCTCCTCATCCAGACATGAAAGAGAAGTGCCACAGCTGGTTAAATAATTCTGCTCAGAAGATTAAGTACATTACACAGGGTTTTGAAGGGAAAAGCAAGAGTGGCTGTTATGCTTTCCATTGTCCTGATACCCATGCACTTTACGAAAGATGCCAAGTGCTATTGCAAACACAGTTTGTACTTCGACGACAGTAAGTGCTTCTCTGCTCCTTTTCATTGCCACAGACCAGCGCTTTTGATCCATCAGCAGTGCTTGGCGCACATTCCCAAGGGAAATTCTTTGAAATATACCTTCATCTCAATCGCTGACCTCAAACTGGTCCATAACCATAAACACTAGTGCAAAGAGCTGCAGTTGCTTTGTGGAGACCTCTATCTGATTACCAGATTTCAAAGCAGCTAAAACCCAGGCTAATCCACCACATAAAAGAGTCAAACTATTTTTAATGCAGGTTCTTTCTTTTAAAACCTAACAAGGGGCCTAGAATTCAGATAAAAATTTAGCTTAGCTTTTCTCTGTCCCAGAGCCAGCCTGCTGCAGGTTTATCATGGAAGATTATGTTGTATTAATAATATTATTCTAGAAATAATAGAGCTTTAGAAATACTTAGGAAAATCAAACATATATACAGATCCAAGAAACTGTTACGAATATACACCCTCCCCCAAACACATGCAGAAGGTGAAAATGGAACATCTTAATCTATTCATAAGCAATTAGCAATTATTTATTTCTTCTGATAGTACCACTCTATCAACATTTTATATTTTGCTCAAAAAAACAACTAACAGATGAGACTGCACATAAAGAGTAATTAATTTATCTACTCTATTTGACATGGAAGATGCTTCATAGTAAGCCATGTCAATACTTTTTAAAAACACATAATATCTGCAACACTTAAAGAAAGATATATATTTATAAATGCTTAGGGGACTGGGAGCTCCAGCTGCTGTGAGACTGAAGGAATCCTCATGACATCAGAAAGCAGGAATTGTATTTCATTCGCCCTTTCTGCCATGGTGCAAAAAAAGTCAACATGATCCAGATGTTTGTTCTGGATGTTAGAGAGTGTCTACTTGGTAATTATTGTCCGAGACACAAGATTTTTCTTTATAATGCTGAAATAATTGATTTAATCTCTAAAATACAGCAGCCTTCTTCCATTACTCTTTCAGGGTGGAGGACATGGTTTAACATTTTTTCACATTTTTGGTATTTAACATGAAGTCACACGCAGTTATCCAATGGCTGAATAAATCAGAATATTATAGTTCAATGAGTATGTAAGTATAATAACAATATAAGTAATGAAATATTAGAATGGCAATTAAGTTTCCTACCAAGCTGCATGAAATAATTTTTTAAAATAATATATGTCATTTGTTAATAAAGTTACAACAATTTGCTTATTATTATTTTCAGTTCTATATGAGAATGATTCTGCTTTTCTTTTTAATGGAGAGAGAAACCAAAGTTTTGAGTGCAAGATGTATTGCAA
>VXBJ01000242.1:2336-17148 GCA_013400055.1 Nycticryphes semicollaris | reverse complement strand
TGGACAGGAACATCTCCAGGTGGTGCTAGAATGTCTCCAGAGAAGGAGACTCCACCACCTCTCTGGGCAGCCTCTGCCAGGGCTCTGACACCCTCACAGGAAAGAAGTTCCTCCAAATGTTGAGATGGAACTTGTCGTGTTCCAGTTTGTGCCCATTGACCCCTGTCCTATCACTGGGCACCACTGAGAAGACTCCAGCTCCATTCTCTTGTCACTTCCACTTTAGATATTGCTCAGCATTGATTAGATCCCCTCTCAGTCTTCTCTTTTCCAGGCTGAACAGCCCCTGGTCTCTCAGCCTTTCCTCAGCAGAGAGATGCTCCAGTCCCTGACCACCTTCATAGCTTCTGCTGTCCCCTCCCTGGCAGTCTCCTGTCCTTCTTGAACTGGGGAGCCCAGAACTGGAGGCAGTATTCCAGCTGTGGCCTCACCAGTGCAGCACAGAAGAGAAGGATGACCTCCCTCTACCTGGTGGCCGTGCTCTTTCCAATACTCCCCAGGAGACCATTAGCCTTCTTGGCCACAAGGGCACAGTGCCCGACCCGGGCCGCAGGCTTTACAGCAGGTTTAGCTCCCTGATCATCTTCTCTCCATCTTCTCATGTTCGTTAAGAACAACCTGAGTGAGACCCACCGGCTGTCACCTCCCACCTTTCTGTGCAGGATGGCACCGGGGATGTGGGTCTGGATGTCCTCCCTCACCACTGGGCAGAAGGTCCCCATTTTCCTCCCGCTGCGGCACGGGCCCTCCCAAAAATGCCACCGAGCAGGAACTTGCAAAAAGCCTGATGTCGACTCCAAAGCCACGACAAAGTGCCAGCTTCAAGAACCACAGCTCCTTTTGAGGGCAAAGGCTGAAATCTGGACCTAACCACCTCTTTGCTCTCCCCCCCCAGGACCCCCAGCTCCCACAAGGAGCTGCCCCACGCTCACCATGCCCTAAACATTAGCTGCCTCTTTTTCTCCCCCCCCTCTCCTTATCCCACCCTATACGATCCTCTAAAGGCCGCAGAGATCCTGTTCAGTTCAAATGTGTTCCAGATGGGCCTGCTGGACGCTGCAGCTCGTGAACGCCCAGAGTTAAAAAGGGGTCAGCTAAATTAGAGGAAAAAAAATAAAATAAAATAAAATTACAACATGATGTCACCCCTGCGCGGTAACACACACTCGGAAAAGGCACCGATAACATAAATAGACCTGGAGATTTTCAATTCAGACTCTCATTCCTTGGTGCCGTTTGTCTTTATCCCGGATCGTTGCCAAAAGCAGCGGGAAAACAATCGCCACCACCACCACCCCCAGCTGGCCCGGGACCCGCAGGTGAATTCTGCCCTGACGTGACATCATTCTTCTGGGATCCCACACGACCAGGAGGCAGAGCTCACCCGATGGTCCCACCAAAACACAACTGCTTCCAAGAGGTACTAGAATCCTAGAATCACAGAATCATAGAATTGTTTAGGTTGGAAGGGATTTTTCAGATCATCGAGTCCAACCATTGGCCTCAAATTAGGTTGACCTCAACATTAAATTAGGGCAAGAGAAGGAAGAGCGAGAGGAAGAAGAGGAGAGCATCAAGGAGAACAACTGCTTCCAAGAGGTACTAGAATCCTAGAATCACAGAATCATAGAATTGTTTAGGTTGGAAGGGATTTTTCAGATCATCGAGTCCAACCATTGACCTCAAATTAGGTTGACCTCAACATTAAATTAGGGCAAGAGAAGGAAGAGCGAGAGGAAGAAGAGGAGAACATCGAGGAGTGGCTAAGGAGAGATTGGGAGATAGCCACCTATGACAAGAGGGGAAAAACAATTCCAGAGAAAGGGAAGTTTAATAACTAAGTAGCAAGGGGCCACAGGGATGGGCACAGCAGAAAGACCTCCATGTTTTTAAGAGTATATCACAGAAGTGACAAAGCTGAGGGGGATGCCCAGCACCACCAGCCACGAGACCAGCCAAATTGAGAAGAACCGGAGAGCAGCATCAGACACACAGCCTTTGGCACAGCCCAGTGACACGAGCTGGGCATGGCTTTGCCATCTGGGGATTTTTCTTTTTTCCTTTCTTTCGTTTTTTAAAGTCACCAGGTCTCAGGCATGTGAGATCAGCCTCCATCAGATCACGGGGATGGGAGCAGGGGAGGTGTTGGGGACAGGAGACCTGCCCTTCAGGCTTGAGCACGGCTCTGGTCATGCTTCTCTGGGACATGAGCCCTACTGGCTGAAGGGACAAGAAGACATGCCTGCACCGAAGATGCAACAGAGGATGTGGAAAACCAAGAAAATTATGTATTTTGGAGATGCTAACACCGTGAAAGCCAACGAGGGGCTGGCGACTCAAAAGCTGAGTAACTTACCCTGTTTGGGCGAGACCAACACACAACCCTGATGGTGACACTGGTTAGACTGGACTTGCTGCAGCGGGTCTCGGGGAAGGAGACCCCGAGAAGGGGAAGGACCCATAAGGACGTAGAGGTCAACGGAGAGGAGCAGGAAACAAGTCCAGATGGAGAAGCAAAGGAGCAAAATCGAGAAGGAGTGGGCAGGAAGAAAGGACAAAGAGAGACCAGAAACGCCAGGAGAGATGGGATGAAATGAAGCCGATATCCCCCGGTTCCCAGGATTTCAGGGGCTGCAGGTGCTGGGGAAGGCAGGGCCAGGCCTCCAGAAAGCAATAAAGAGGGAGCAGAGCGGGGAAAAAAGAGTGGGGAAGGAGAAATAAAAGCGACGGCGAAAAGAACCAAGGTGCCACTTGGCCGGGTTCCAGCAGCGGTTTCCATACCTGAAGTCTAAGTCACTTTTCATGTCAGAGAGCATGTTTTTAAGCATTTTTGGCTTTCCCCTCCCCAGTACAGGAGTTCCCAGAAGAGACAGAGAAAAGGAAAAGGACTATTCCATGCCTTTTCCTTCTTTCGTGATCTGCTTTCTAACTTCCTTTACTCCACTGCCTTTATTGAGAACTATTTTGTGTTGTTTTGGTTTTATTTTTTTAATTTTCTATGCTCTGTTTACAAATCCACTCAGAGACAGTGAAAGTATCAAACATCTGCCCATGTTTTCCCCTCAAATCACCCCGCAAGAAAAGAGCCTTAATTTTGCCATCTCTCAGTGTTTCTGGTCATTATCTCCCTAGCACAGTGGGATCAGATAAATTCAAGCATAAAAATCATTAATTAGACCTTATCTGTTTGCCTAAAGTCCTGAAGCGAGTCCTGGTGGGTTGTAGACCCAGAGGTGAACCCTCCTGGTGGGGATCAACCGGCAGAGATGATTGCCAGGGAAAGAGGGGACCGAACTGGGCACACTGGGAGGTGACTGGGACAACCCAAAGGAAAGCGTGCTCCACCAGAGAGCACCAGGGATGGAAATAGCCCCATTGAGGAGTAAGGCTGGTGGAGCATCCCCAGGAAACTGGCCATGAACTCTTCAGCTCTGGCTAGGACACCAAGCCTGCCATCAAGGACCTTGCTCTCCAGCTCCATGTCAGCTCTGCAACCAGTGAGAATCATAGAATAGAATCATTTAGGTTGGAAAAGATCATCGAGTCCAAACCATAAACCACTGCAAGTCCACCACTAAGCCATGTCCCTCAGCACCAGATCTACAGCCAGGATTTTGTCCAGTGACTTGGGGAACTCCAGGATAACTGGGTGCTCAACCAACTCCAGTGGAAATGAAGGTTTCAGAAAGGAGCAGGAAGGAGCCCAGACCGGATTCCTCCTTCCAGCAGCTTGATTTTTCAGTGGGTCCTGATGGGAACCCAGTGCCTCAGGCCCATCTGGGTCCTAAAGGAGGGGCGGTGCCCTCCACGGAAATGGCTTCGTCCCTGGGAGCGGTGGGAAAGGGGGGGACACAGCGTTTTCAGGTGCTGAGACACAATAAAAACAATGAGGAAAGAAAATGTTTGCTTTTTATGTCAGCAGAGATGTCAGTACCCATTAATAAATCTATCTGCTAAATCTACTTTTATTCATGTGGGACATCACCAAGTTAAAGTAAAATAAATTATCTTTAATTAAATGGAATTGTCGTCTTCCTCCTGCTATCATCCCCAATTATTACATCCTAATCAGCCCTTTTGGGAGAAGGCATGAGGGAAGGCTGAAAGGCACATTTACTATAAACAATTTCTCTCTCTGTCAAGAGATGGAAATTTTATTTTAATTATTGTTTAGGACTATGATTTTCACCCGGTTTCTGATGAAAGGGATTAAAAGTTGAAAACGCCATCATTCAAAGAAAGAAAGAAATCTGTTCATGTCATCGCCGCGGAGCAATTTCCTCCTCGTCCCTCCTACAATTAAAGCCCAGAGCAGGGCAGAAGCAGTTGGGAAATATGCAAGTCATTTGTTGAAACTTCTTTATTAGGATTTCCAGCGGGAGATTTACGTTGGGAAGTATTTTGACCCCAAAAGAGGAGATACACGCACGGAAGGGGATGTTTGGAGGCCAGCACTAAGCAAGGACCCAGCCAGGTGACAAAGATCTGCCCCAGTTCTTGCACCGGTACCAGGCTTAAATAAGAAGTTTGAACCCCTTAAATCTCATTTTTGGGGATGGGATCACTCTGGCAAAGTGGCCAGAGAGCTTTCTGCAGCGCTCGCCTCCACCGGGGAAGAGGTTTTGAGCAACCATGATTAATACCGAGAGCATCAGGGCTGTGTGAACCCGCCCGGTTTAACTGCAAACATGGGAAGATTGAGAAGGTTGAGCCACAGATTTGGGCTTGGCCAAGTTTGACTCAAACTCAAACTCCATCATGTGAAGGAAGGCAGGTTCAAATGGGAAAGAAAAAAATAAAACNTCAGCCTTTCCTCACCACAGAGATGCTCCAGGCCCCTCAGCATCTTGGTGCTCCTCAGCTGTACCCTCTCCAGCAGTTCCCTGTCCTTCCTGAACTGGGGAGCCCAGAGCAGAGGGGGAGGATGACCTCCCTCCACCTGCTGGTCACTCTCTTCTTGATGCCCCCCAAGATACCATTGGCCTTCTGGGCCACCAGGGCCCATTGCTGCCTCATGGGCATCCTGTTGCCATCAGCTGTGCAGCTCCAGCAGTTGAGAGCCTGAGCCGAGCGCAGCTGTATTTGAGGAGCTGGAATTTACCAGAGTTTAAAAAGCACTTTGCACGAAGGGGATTCTCAGGGTCTGATTTTCAAACACGCTCCCGCCTTGCGTTTCCCCCATCACCCTGACGGCATGGCAACGAAGCGCTTGTGCCCTTTGTACCCAGCTGGGCTGTGCCCGTACTAGTGCCCACCAATTAGACCCACACGACAATAACCCGGGCGTAGAATCCAGGAGTAGTGTCACATACTCAAACACGCCAAAAATGAGGGTTTCTGGACAAAGAGCTGGGCTCCAGGTGACACGGGACAGACGCGGGTGGAACCTGCAAGGACAGCCATAGGAAACCCTACCCAAAACCAGCCCAAAAACTTCAGAAGTAAACCCTCCCCCCCTTCAAATCAACCAACCAAACCCCCTAAATGTAGTTATTTTCCAGAGCTTATCTGCTAAATAATATTAATTATAAAAGCTATACATACTATAGCTTACATACATCTTGAAGGTCCCTTCTGCCCCAACCATTCTATGAGTCTATTTAAAGAAAAGCTATAATGATAAATACATATATTTTGAAAATCTCAGCCTGCTTCATCTTTATTCTACAGAGAGCTCCGCTGAGCAAAACCTCACCCTTGTTTTACAACGTCCTTTATTCCCTGTCAGCACCGACAGCCACGGTCTGGCTCCATCGAGCTCTAAGAAAAACTGGGCATTTTAACAACTATTTGTCCCAAACATTTGTCTCGAGCGCACTGCTGAAATGACCCAACTATGAAGTAAATAATAAAAACGTAACCCAAAATGTTCTTCAGAGGACACCTCATGACCACCCGCTGAACCGTGCCCTTCCCCAGCGTCACGTCCGCTTACCAGAAACCTTCTAAGATGTCATTCTTAAAATAACACCCCGAGGCAAACTTTTATCAAGCCTTTTTTTTTGTTTCTCTGAAGCTCTTGCTGTTGGGCATCACCCCAAGTTAAAGCCCGCAGTTCCCCTAATTAAAGCTAAGGCCTTGCACGGGTGTTAAAGCACGTCCCTCTCCTTCCCTTGTCGGCTGCCGAGTCCCCGAACACCCTCCCAGCGCCTGCTGCCCAATTACCAAAGGAGATAGATTTCAGATAATGCCGAGATTATTCACCAGAGAGAGAAAAAATACAGATTATGACGAGAAATGGAAGAAGGAGGGAACCACCGAAATCCTGATTAATTAATGCAACTTTCTTTTTTCTTTTTTAAAATGCACTTTTCAGGGTGTAGCACTGTTTTCATTTAACGCCGCTTTGAATTGCCGCCTACAGAAGTTAAAAAAAAGAAAAAGAAGAGAAGAAAAAAAAAAGGGGGAAAGAAAGAAACCACAGCTATACAAGCCTGCTGACTTCTTATAAAAGAACCAGTTTTAAACTTGTTTACACTACCGATTCCAAATGAATTCAAGATGGTGGCTAGTTAAAGAAAGGGAGACCATGCCAAGGATTTTGATCAAAGAACTTCAATTCAACAATGTTCAGTTTTAATTGACCACTAATTAAGCTACATTAGGCAAAGAAAAGTCTCTATCACTTCTGAGTAAAGAAGAAAAGCAGTGGTTTAACCCTGTCCTAGCCCTCCTGCAGCCAGCCCGCAGAAAAGCGCCTTCTCAAGTATCAGCCTTGGAACGACTTCCAGTATTAATAAGCCAAAAAAATGTTTTAAAGAGGGGAAAATAAATAAATATATATATGTAAAAGTGTCGGCGGAGGGTGAGCTCTCCCAGCTCACATTTCTTCTGCCTGCCAGGCAGGGGCTGTCCCTGTCCCACTGGGAATAAGCGACCTGGGGAGCGGGCAGAGGGAGAGACATCCGTGTGTGCGCCTGCAGATACTTCTGTGCTCACATATTCTGGTCTAACAACAAAAAAACTCTATGGAAAGGTGTGTGTGTCCCCCCACCACGAGCAGAAGATGCCTCTCGAGCATCTCCAGTGACCTGCTGGGATGCTGCCATCCCTTCCTCGACGTGAACAACCCACTCCGGTCCGTGGACGCCAAAGGAAAACCTGCGCCTCATCGAGAAGTCGGCCGCAAAACGAGGCTCTGAAACGTGTTAGGGGATGAAATACTGGGCTGTAGTTTTGTGTCTTCCAAAAGTCTGCAGGATCAGATAAATTAAAGGAAGCCAAGGGTGGCTGAGATGAGCTTGTCTCGGAGCAGGAAGGCGAGCCGCGGGAACGCTGAGCCACGGGAACGCTGAGCCGCGGGAACGCTGAGCCGCGGGAACGCTGAGCCACAGCCTCGGGGACAGGCTAGCATTTTTGAAGGCTGAAAGTTGGGAATATTTCAGTTTGGAGGTTCAGGGAGAGGAGTTTGCACGAGGCAGTGAAGCAACGGCCCCGGTCCTGCAGCTCCCCAGCACCCTTATGGCCTTAACTCGCGTTATATTTTATCCTAATGATTTTTGGTAACAAACTACTGCATTTCACAGAATGGAATTTAATGAGCACCATATCTTTTTTTAACATTCTGCCAAAGGCTCATTAAAATGCACTTGTTTTTGCGATGCTATATGAAACCAAAATATTAATGCAAATTGGCATTTCTAAGTTTAAAGCGGTATTTGCATAACAGGAACCGAACGCGGTGGAAGCTGAAAGAGAGCGCACAACACAAAACGCCTCTCGACACCATAATTATTGGGGGGGGGGGGGAAAGAGAAAAAAGAAATAATAATAAAAAAAAAAAGAAAGAAATGATGGTTTGTGCACACCATGGTGAGCCGTGGGAATAAAGCATCGGCCGGTCTGCCACGCTGGTATCTCCTGACGCCCAGTTCTCACCACGAAAGGGGTGCCTGAAAAAGGCTCCCTGGGGCTGATCAAGGAGATAGGCAGAAAATGCAAACAAATCAAAAAAAATTAGATGAAATAAAATACAAAGGCCTTGATGCAAACGCCACCGTCCGAACTAAAAATGACAAGAGGCTACCGCCTCTTGTCATTTTCAGTTCGGACGGTGGCGTTTGCAGGGCTGGCAGTGGCGCTGCAAGATTAGCTTGTTAGTGGAGAGCCAGAGGCCAAGCCAAAGGTATTCCTACTCTAATCAAGCAGTCATTAGACTAATCACTATCTCCAAGTAAATATGGTTACGAACCAGACTTCGGACCCTGACACAGCAGTACTTCAAAATGTATGTCTCCGCCACAAAGCGGAGAAAGGAGCTGCCTCAGGAAACCAACTGCTTCCTACTTATTAGTGAACGGGATGGAAGGACATCTCTGTGGTGGCCTCAGCAGTGCCATAAATCTGGGGAGCATCCTTTAGGTTGTCAACTGCTTTGCTCAAACACAGAGGAGTGGGCAAGGCCTGGGACATGCAGCCGTTGCAAGGGTACAAATCACAGAATCCCAGAATGCTCTGGGGTTGGAAGGGACCTCTGGAGATCATCTCTTCCAACCCCCTGCCAAAGCAGGGCCACCCACAGCAGGTCCCACAGGAACATCTCCAGGTGGGGTTGGAATGTCTCCAGAGAAGGAGACTCCACCACCTCTCTGGGCAGCCTCTGCCAGGGCTCTGACACCCTCACAGGGAACAAGTTCCTCCTCAGGTTCAGATGGAACTTCCCATGGTCCAGTTTGTGCCCGTTCCCTCTTGTCCTGTCCCTGGGCACCACTGAAAAAAGCCTGGCCCCATCCTCCTGACACCCACCCTTTTAGGTATTTCTAGGTGTTGATCAGATCCCCCCTCAGCCTTCTCTTCTCCAAACTAAAAATGCCAGCTCTGTTTTAAATGTGATGCTGGACAATGCTTCTCCAGGCCTATCAGAAAGAGTAACACTAACTCAAGAACTTATCTCATGGATCAGCTGTAAAAATCTGTCTTTACATCACTACCAGAATGGCTGGTGTGCTCAGGAAAAGGAGAGATGCTCACGAGTTCCTCCCGCTCTTGTTCCCGGACCTGCTGGCATCAGCACACCCAGGCAGGGCTTTTCCAGGGCATGGGATGAAGTTTAAGGATTAAACAAAAGGACCACCAAGAAGATGAGGGGCCTGGAGCATCTCTGTGGTGAGGAAAGGCTGAGGGACTTGGGTCTTTGGAGTCTGGAGAAGAGAAGGCTGAGGGGGGATGTGATCAAGGCCTAGAAATCCTTGAAGGGTGGGTGTCAGGAGGATGGGGCCAGGCTTTTTTCAGTGGTGCCCAGGGACAGGACAAGAGGGAACGGGCACAAACCGGGAACATGAGAAGTTCCATCTCAATGTGGCCACAGAGGCCACACTCCAGCACAGGTCACCCTTGGAACACCTCCCACCACGTGTCCCTCCCTCCATCGCCACCCAGGGCAGTGGTGCTGACCTCCACCACCATTTTTCCAGACTGTCCATGGTTAGTTCTTCAGCTGAGAATAAGGGAACCAAGTCATTACACCTTTCCAACCGTTCTAAAAGCAGACCACCTCAAAACCTCCCACCTGAAAGGGCTCCCACTATGGGCACTGGTGACCACCAACACACCAACGCACGTGACAAAGTCCGCACTTACTGTCCCCTTCTCTTTTTGGCGGGCGCTGGGATCCCCTCCAGCTGGGAGTTCTAACATGCAGGGATTTAGGCACGTGAATATTTATTCAACTTATTAAAGAAAATACCTTTTTTTTTTTTTTTTAAATGACAGCTTGATGGAAGTACCCAAAACCTCAGAAAATTGCAGTGGGTGACCAGGACAGCAGGCTGGACATCGCAGATGGACACCAAGATGTCACAAACGGTGCAAGTCCATGGTCACACCCATTAAAGGCCATTAAGGCAGGCGGATGCCCAGTCAGTGGCCCGTTTGCCACCGTCCTCCCATCCCACCCTAAACTTTCTGAACTTCCCCGAAGTGTTTTTTTTCTTCCCCACGGCTGTGCTCTGAAAGTATTGCCAACCTGCTTTTAAATGAAAAATGTGAAAGCTGCGGCGGTGCTGGACTCGGGGTAGGACTGGCACGATGGTATTCCCGCATCCCTGCATCCCAGCCAGCTCCCAGGGAAGGGGGGGGGGTGGGCAGGCACTCATTGCAGAGTGAAAAAGCTGTGATTTCCTCTCAGATCAGACACAGCGCTACAGGACACAAAAAGGATGATTTAATCAAGTAAAGAAAATCATGCTGCATCTTTCCTCCCTATTTTCCCCATCCCTGGAGGGGTTCAAGGCCAGGCTGGAGGGGGCTTGGAGCAACCTGGGCTGGTGGGAGGTGTCCCTGCCCAGGGCAGAGGGGTTGGAACTTGATGATCTTTAAGGTCCCTTCCAACTCTAACTGGTCTAGGATTCTATGATTCCCACCCCCTCCTGCCCCAGCACAGTAAAAGTTGCTTTAAAAAATATTTAGGGCTATAAATAACGCCGCCGAGACGCTGCAAGCAAATTACCATCCTATGAGTTAATGGCATCCCAAATTAAAGACCTCAGCCGAGATCTTTTTGAAGATCTACAACTGCAACCTCAAAATCGTGGCAGATCCCTGCGTGCGATGGGAGCGGCAGAACTTCTTGCGCATTCCGCCTTCCACAGATCTGTGTGTGTGGCTCAGGCGGCGAGGGCGAGGTGGGGAGGGGGGGGGAACGACGACTCTGTGTGTGTGTGTGTGTGGATTATCAGAACCAGGCTGCTGCCAGAAGTGATCAGCGCAGAGCTGGCTGTACATGTGTAATTTTATTTTCCCCTACAAGGTGCCCTCTCTTGGCTTTGGCAGCACCGGCAGCCCTTCTCCACCAGACAGATGTGCGCTGGCACGGGGCTCCCAGCTTCCTTAACTGGGGGAGACGGTGCTCCCCAGGAAAAGGGCTGGGGAGGGTGGTGGTGGTGGATATATGTATTTATATATTTATTTCTTCTCCCCACTAAAGCAGACTATTGCACCACAGCTCCTAAAACCCTACTGAATATGAACTCTCCGTAGTCACAGAGATGCTGAAGGGCGGCCCTTCCAATCAGACCCCCTCCCTGCGCCCCATAAATGGACTAGGGAGATAAAAAGGAGAAAAGAACTCCCAAAATAATAAAAAAATTAGCAAATCGTCCCAATATATGGTGGCTATCGGCCACTGGGACCTGGGGCTGAACTGGGACCAGTCACCTTGCCACCAATCCCTGCCTGAAGCGGATTAGCACAAAAAGCATTGTATTCTAATGAACCTCCGCAAACAACATGTGTTTAACTTCTGAAACGGCAAACAGTTTGTAAAACACTAATTTAGGAAGTCAAAAAAAAAAAGCCAACCCACCCCACCACATCCACACCACTTGTTGTTGTTGTTTGTTTTCCTGATAAAAATAGCGACCGGTAAGTTTTACCCTAGAGATGGTTTTTATTTACGAGTGAGAAGTCTCAAGCGGTGGGAAAGAAAAAGGGACGTTATATTTGGTGACCGAACTTCCTCGGGAGCACCCGCCCCAGCTCCCACAGCCCCCCGAAACCACCCTGCACCCTCTGCCAGGGGTCCTGGGCTCCTTCACCCTCCCAGTCATTCCCCAGGCGGCTGCTGGGAGCGGGATTATTCTCCCAGTTCACTGATACTGTATTTTAAGTTTTCGGCGTTAATAGGAAAAACGGGTTTGCGTGCCTGCAGCTGTCCCCCCGTTCCCAAGCCACAGGCAGGGACGTGTGACAAGTAAGGGCAGGGAAGGTGGCTGATGTGTCTGCATCCCCTGCCTTTGCCAGCCCAGCTTCCCGCAGCAGTGAACCGCACTGATTGCGGATGGCAGGGATTTACCTTAGGCACGGCAAAGGTTTCTAACGGCAAGGAACACATTTGGGTTTCTGGTTACATCCCATTCCCTCCCTTCTGCTGCAGCTGAAGAGTGGGTTGGGTTTTTTTTTTTGTTTTTTTTTTTACTTCTGGAAATAGCATTACTTCGGAAAAAAAATCTCCAGTCCCACAGCCAGCGCCAGACTGAGGATGTCTTTATGCAAGCGTTTCGCCGCGAAGCCAGAGGGGATGGAAGAAGAGAGAGACGCAACCCAGATCAGGTGTTCAGAAATGGCAGGAATTCCAAGCCTTCTCCGACTCCAAGACGGTAATTGTCTAAGCACCTCAAACAACCACCACTTAAAAGACATCGATAGCTTAATCATTTCTGCCGCTGCTCCTCTATTCCACCCATTTCACACGGGGGCAGAGCCACATTTCAGAGCAGCTGAAGGGGAGCAGCTCTTTATTCCCGTTCCCAACCACCAAATTAAAGACTGCAAGAAGCGGAGAGCGCGTTAACAAATGTTTAGCTCAAATGGAGAAGGAGAATGGAGGAAGAGCAGGTCAGCCCCCCTGCCCCGAGAGAAACGGCGGGGACCAAGCAGCTGAGCATCCCTCAGTGCGGTGCGGGGACTCCGGGCTGGTGAGGGGACAGGACACCCCCAGTGTCCTGCCACCAACTGCATGGAAGTAGCACTTGGCAGAGCTTGTATTCAAGCAGTTTTAGCCTTACCCAGCTGGGATTCTCACCCAGATTAATGCTTTTTTGCCGATTATAACACAAATCCTTTGCATTACGGGCTCACAGACCCCGCTGCCCAGGCTGGGTTTGCTCGCAGGGACCTGGGGCAGAGGGTAGCAGAGAGCACTATTCGCTTATTTTTTGCTAAGCTATATCAGATTTCGGAAAACCTTTTCATCCCTTGCCTGCAAGAAGGAGCACAAAGCCAAGCGACACGTCAGAGACACCCACCGTCCCTGTCACCTCGTGCAGAGGGGGCCTGAGGACACAGCCCTATCCCCAGCCAACACCAGGGCAGGTGCAGCAATGTTAATAATAATAATGATTAATAATAATAACAACAACAACAACAACAAGCCAGGCAATCAACTTTCCCCCTCTCTCTGATTTCTCCCTTTAGCTTCATAATGCCATCAGGAACGTCAGCCTTTCTGCAATTTATATTTAAAAGTCAATAAAATAATTGGGGCGCAGAACTTTGCCTTTTTGATTTTTTAAGTCTTACATTTCGGTTATTTTAATCACGTCGGTACTTAACTGAATGGGTTTAAATATGCACGGTACATCAATTTGGTGTGTTTTATTCATTAGAAAGCCATTGAGTAATTCAGCATTCTTTTTTTNGAATAAAAAGATCTTTTTTTTTTTAAAAAAAAAAAAAAAAAAAAAAAAAAAAAAAGGGTTGGGTTTTTTTATTTTTGCCAGATAGGCTGCACGAGACCTTTTCCATGAGGTTGTCCTTGAGGGACGAGTTATTTGTGCCTTGTGCCTTCCAGGAGATAGGACTGCTGCTATCGCGGATTGCAGGGGAAACCAAAACCAAAATAAAAATAAGAAAGCCAAGGTATATGGCTAATAACTGAATGTAATAACTGTGAGTCACCAGCTGCTGGATAAACTCCTTTCGCTGCGATTCTGGAAGGCCACGGGCTGAGAAAAATGCTGCTTTTCCGCCGGTGCCGTGCCTTTTGTCAGGGCCGGGGCTGGCGCGCACCCACCGCCGCTCTCCAGAGGTGAAAAAGCCAAGTCCAATGTTTGGCTGGGATTGTCCCCCCCCTTCCCGGTCCCTTTTTCACACCCCGGGGTGGGTGACAACGGCAGCAGCTGCCGAACAACCAACCCTGCCCGTGCGGCCCCTTCCAATTACCGGGAGGGCATCGCGTCCGGTGCCCGTGAACCCTGGCAGCACCCAGCTCCCTCGCCTTCCCCCCTCAAAACCTTCTTCCCTCCCCCGGGGGGCTGCAGACACCTCCTCGGCTGCTCTTCAGCTGCTTTTCATTATGCAACAAGAAAAAAAGGAAAAAGAAAAAATAGAAAGAAAAAGGGCTTAAAGAACAATTTGATCCCTTGCACATGAGTTCTCACACCAGCCCCACTCCTGTGCAGACACCTCGTAAAGCTCTGCAGGTGGATGAAATTTCCTCTGCTCAAACTTTGGGGAGTTTAGCCTTTTTTTCTTTTCTTTTTTTTTATTTTATTTTTTTTTTTAAGCATTATTAATTTTCTCACCCAAAGTCCTTACAGGGGAAAAAAAATTCCCAGCTCGAGTACCAAATCGTGCGGAGTGTTCTTCTATTTTACTGCACGCCGGGTTAAAACAGAGATTTTTTATAAATGGAGCAAAATTGAGTCGAGTTTCAGGTGGTCACCTCCCCCTGGGAAAAAGAGCTTCAGCGTCTCGAGCTGCGCCTTCGGAAACCAGCCAAGCCCTAGGACAAACGGAGACGGGTCCCTCAAGAGCGAAGGTCTGGTTCTCCTCCTCCTGCAGCCAATTTCCCAACTTTAAAAAGTCCCTTTGACTTACGGGAGGGAACGCTGTAATACTGTCTCAGGGAAGGTAAAAGAAAAAAAAAAACAAACCCCCCCCAAAAAAAACCCCATCCAAAAGCAAAACAAACAAAATCAAACAAAACACCCAACAAGACAAAAAAGAAACAACGTAAAAACCAGATAAACAAACAAAATAAAAGTTACAAATGCAGATATATGAGCTCAGTAAGGTGAGAAAAGCAGGACCTGCCCTGAATTTGGGAAGAGAAACATACCCCAGTGGAATTTCTGCTTCTGGATTATTTTTGAGATATAGATATATATATATATATATTAAATTGTAAGACGGGGACATGGTCCATTGTGTGAACTACATTATTTCCAAACTGTGTAGCATAGTTAAGAAAAAAACCCCACCCGAGTCTTCACCCATGGCAAACTTGTTAGAGAATGCCACACAGAAAGAGCCTGTAAGCCATCCCAAAGAAGTACAATCCTTTGGCAAAGCTGCCAGGAATGTCTAAAAAGCC
>VXBJ01000233.1:1892402-1908376 GCA_013400055.1 Nycticryphes semicollaris | reverse complement strand
CTTCTTTTCCAAACTCCACCGACATCTTTTCTAAGCCAGCCCCATGTGTCAGCATGGGGGCAAGAGAGGCATCTTCTTGCTCTCCTCTTGCAGTGGATGCCTCCTGTGTGAACTCGGAGTACCCAGAAACTCCATGGAGGGGGGATTCCTACCACCACCATGTGCTTCATTAGTGGGTAATAGCGGTGAGTATGTGTGTAGCTCATTTTCCACCATAAAGATCCACTTCAGCTTACTCTCACCTCTGAAGAAAGAGAGGGTATGGACACACACATCCATCTCCTCAGATGGCCTTTGCTGAGGCAGCTTCGGTGCCTTGGTGCTGGGTGGGAGGAAGCAGAGGAGTGGGGGCCATCAAAAGCGTGGAGGTCAGAGGAGAATAGGTCCAGCATAAATAAAGCTGCCCTCACCTTGTTGGCACGGGTGCCTGTGACTGAACCGCGGGTACGCACGTGGCTTTGGGACATGTCCTTGATGGGAGCATCCCTCATCATTCCTCCCCCACCATCCTGTGAGCTGGCAGGACCCACTGCCTGGCATGGCCTGTGAGCACCTCATGTGCCCAGCACTCACCTCCTGCCTCCCAGCACCCCAAAACCAGGGCTGGGGTGCTCAGCACCCCCAAGGAAGCACCTGCTGCACGGGGTGCGGCGCTTTCAAACAGCAGCAGGTTGTTTGCTCCAGTTGGTCCCGCTGTGGGCTCTGTTCTGTGTGTGCACTTGTGTGCAGGCACATGTGTGTGCAGGAGCATGTGTGCGTGTAGATGTGTACGTGCATGTTTGTGCAGGTGTGTGTGCATATATGTGTGTGCAGGCTTGTGTATGTGTGTGTGTGAGTGTGTGCAGATGTGGGTGTGCAGGTGTGTGCAGAGGTGTGTTTGTCTGTGCAAGTGTGTGCATCTGTAGGTGTGTATGCCTGTAAGTGCAGGTGTGTGCATGTGTGTGCAGGAGTGTATGTATGTGTTTGTGCTGGTGTGTGTGCATGTGTGTGTACCTGTGTGTGCAGATGTGTATTTGTGTGTTTGTGCAGGTGTGTGCAGAGTTGTGTATGCCTGTGTATGTGTGCAGGTGTGTATGTGTATGTGCAGGTGTGTGTGCAGATATGTGTGTGTGAGTCTGCAGATGTGTATGTGCATGTTTGTGCAGATGTGCATGTGCAGGTATGTTCAGAGGTGTGTTTGTGTGTGCAGGTGTGTGTGCCTGTAGGTGTGTATGCATATATGTGCAGGTGTGTGTGCACAGGTGTGGGGGTGTGTGTGTGCAGGAGCATATGTATGTGTTTGTGCAGGTGTGTGTGCTTGGGTATGTATGCCTATGTGTGAGTGTGTGCAGGTGTGTGTCTGTAGGTGTGAATGTGCAGCTGTGTATGCATGTATGTGCAGGTATGTGCATGCAGGAGTAAATGTCTGTGCTTGTGCAGGTGTATGTGCACAGTAATGTATGCCTGTGCCTGTGTGTGTGCAGGAGTATATGTGTATGTGTGCGCCTGTGTATGTGTGCAGGTGTGCATGTGTATGTGTGTGCATGCCGGCGTGTAAGTGTGTGTGTTCATGCAGGGAGGTCTCCCTTGGTGGCACAAGGGAAGAGCAAAGTGTAACACGCTCTGGCTCCGTGGATGAAGCGTCCACAAAGGGCTTTTCAGCCTGAACGCGCGCCGCAAAGGTGCACAGCACTTCTCCGGGTGAACAATGGCCGGGGCTGAGTCACAGCACTGCCGAGAAGCATCCCAGCGCTGCTTGCCAAGGGAAAGAGACTCGTGTTTTACCCCCGAGACAGCTTTCCTTAATGAATTCCTGAGATCACCGTGGGATCAGGGGCACAGGAAAGAAGAGGGAGAGGGAGAATGAGGATGAAACGCTCCGGCTCTGCGTCTGCAGGATGGATGCGATGCTCGCAGCAAGAAGCAGATCTACAGATGATGCTGGTCCCTTTCCAGTTCTCACCCCAAGAGCTGGGCCTGGGACCAGGGGTAGAGGGCATGGGGAGGTGCTCACTGAAAGGACCAGGAAGCCTGTTTCACATGAAAAAGAGGAAATACCTTTCCTCGGGGCTCCCCGTAAAACTCACTCTGCTCTGGCTCTCACTCCACTGGCAGCTTCTCAGATGGTAACTACTAAGTGCTCGAGTTTGGATGTGGCCTTTAGCTTCAGATGTCCTTGAAGCTTCAGCTGCCAGAAGTTGGCAGGGTGCGAGCAGGGAGAGGATCGTTCTGTGCTTGCTGTTTCTGATATTTTCTTTCTAAGCCTCCATCCCAAGCCACTGCTGGAGAGGAGATACTGGAGCTTTGGATGAAATCCCACAAATTTTCATGGAAGCAGAACAGCAGGAAGGCAAACAGGAAAGAAGAGGAGTAATATACTATTCTCAGGAGCACTGGTTGTATTTCTCTGTTTGCTTTGCTGCATTGTTTCCTTTTCCTCCAGCCACATACTACAGGATTATGGCAAATGAATTAAGGGATTAAATCATAAGGGAGAATTAAGATCCTGCCAATTTAGAAGCAGAAGCCCAGATGGGCTTATTGAACTCTAGATGATGTAAGAGCATCTTGGGTAGTGCTGTGGATGCAGAGTATATGATAATTGAGGTTGGAAGGAACCTCTGAAGGTCTCTGGTCCAACAGCCTGCAAAACAGAGCCAGTTTAGATCAGGTTGTCCAGGGCTTTGTCCAATTAAGTTTTGAATGTCTCCAAGGATGGAGATTCCCCCACAGTGTCTTGTCCTCTGTGGCATCTTCAGGGTGATTTTTCCCCTAATACCTAATCAAAGCTTTTTCTTCTGCAATTTGTGACCATTGCCTCTCTTTCTATCACTGTGCATCTTGGGTGGATGTTTCAGGAGATTATTCAGGTCCAGTTGTATCTGCCTTGTAAGCCAGATGGTTGTGTACAAGCTTCAGAGATGGTCTCAGCTTAGGCAGCAGGTTCTGGGCCTCCTGAGCCCTTTAGACTCTTCTTACGTGAGGAGGCCTAGATGGGAGGTCTCACCTCTCCATGGTGCATCAGTACTGCTGTTGAATCCATGTCACCTGGAGGACAGGGTGAGGATTTCCTATTGCTATGACTGGAAAACACCCCAAACAACATCCAAAGATTGCTCCCACAACTCATTTCCAGGGTCATCCAGGAGATGGTGGGTCTGGGGAAAAAGGGCGTACAGTGGCCTTTGGTCTGATGCATCCACCTGGGGAAACAAAGGCGTGGATAAAAAAACTTCACCTATCCACCTTCATTGCTGGCAACCAAGCCAAGCAATTCCTTCTCCCCAGTGCACTGAGCGCTCCTCCATCTGCCTGGGGTCCTGGGGTCACATAGAGTGAGACCATGCTCAACCACAGTTTTTGGTGACAGGATCACAAGTGGGCGGACTTCTTCCAATACATTTTGGCAGCTGGGAGTCATCTCAGTGCAAGGTGGAGCTGTGACATGTTTGGCTGTTCCTTGGAAAAGAGAGGAGAGAAGAGGAGGGAAGGGAAGGCAAGGGAGAAGAGGAGGAGAGAGAAGAGTAGAGGAAAGAGAAGAGGAGAGAAGAGAAGAGGAAAGAGAAGAGAAGAGAAGAGAAGAGAAGAGAAGAGAAGAGAAGAGAAGAGAAGAGAAGAGAAGAGGTTACCTACAACATCCACTTGGTCTTTGCCACTGGGAATGGGTGCGAGGGCTTGTTCAGGGAGGAGGTAGCCTGTCCTTGTGCAGAGAGGAAGGGAGAAGCAGAAGTCGTGAAACAAGGCTCTGTTTGGACCCAAATTTGATTTGCATGGTTAAAACTTGTTGATCCCATGCAAGGCTTTCCTGGCTGGGAGCTGAACTTGGTTCTGCAGCCAAACTTTTTTCTTTTTCAGAGCATTCAGCATAAATCAGACTTTCACAGCCGCCTTTGAGTGGAAGGAGCAAGAAATCACGTTTTGTCTCCTGTCCAGAAGCTCTGGGAGAAAGGAGCTGTCAGGAACCGGCCCAGTGCCTCTGACACGCTCTGTGCATCCTCACTGCCTGGCTCTGTGTTCTCCACTGGTGTAACCACTCCATCAGCTCCTGTGCTGAGATCCCAGCCAGGCTGCTGTCATCCAAGTCGAGCTGTGCCCCAGGCAAGGGACACTCTAACACCTTTTGGGCTGGCTCATGCTCTCCCAAGCCATTAAGTGGGTTTTAATATGAATTCAGACCTGGCGTGGTGCCCTGATCTCTAGAGGATCAGCCCAGGGATCTCCAGTGTCTCTGTTTCCTTACAACTGCCCTTTAGCCCTCTCCTTTGGCTGAACAAGCCCAGTTCCCTCCGCACCTTCCAGTGTGGCAAATTACTGGTAATTTGTCTTACTTCATAAGCATTTGAGGGTGAGGGGGGAGTTTCCACTACCACTACATGGGGCACCTATGCCCAGGCATCTCCTGTCAGGTTGTGAAGGCTTTGGTGGAGGTGGCTGCAAAAATCCTGCCACCACCTGCTGGTAGGAGCCGAGCAAGGGGCCAAAAGCTCCATTGCTGATCCTGTTGAAGCACAGGGTTAAAGCTTCTCTGCTGGAGCCATTCCCTGTGAGTGAGATGGTAAAATTAGGGATATGGGCTATATAAAAAAGGTAAAGAGGAAATGAGAACCTTATGAAGGGTTTCTTATACGTGCAGATGGCAAGGGCATCTGAGGCCAAGAAAGCCTCTCCAACAGGATTTTCCCAAACAGAACTGCTCACTTTGCAGACTTTCGCTTCTTTCAAAAAGAGATAAATAGATGCAGGACTATCTTTTCTGCTCACCCCTGCTGACAAGCCCCACTGTTCTAGGGATGTGTCATGCTCTCATGAGCGCAGTCTCCTTTCCTCCTAGCACCAAATTCAGCCTTCAAATGCACTTTTAGGTTATACTCAGTCCTCTCCTGAATCCTAAGTATCTGAACACATTTGCTGCCTCCCTGAGCCTAGTTGAGGACCTGTGGGACACCCTCTGTCCACCAGCACAGAGGAGCTGTTTGAGTCTATTGAGTAGTATCAGGAGCACTGAGAGCCAGCCAAAACTTGGAATTCAGCCTCCCAGCAGTGGTGCGGAGTCACTGTTCTGCCTCTGTGTCAAGACAGCAGAAACCAGGGACCTCGCATATGGGACAGACTTTGGGTCTGTAGCAGAACCAGAGACCCTAGGAATCTGGGAATCCATTTGCTTGCTATGACCATCTACTGGAACATTTTTTCCCTTTCTTCTTCTTTCCCCACCTGCTGTGTGTGGCAGTGGCAGTGCCAGAGTGGGAGAAGGTTCCAGAGCTGCTCTTTGAACCTGTAGGGTCCTCTAGGATGCCATGGCCACCTCATTGGGTCCTGCCAGGTCCCTGTTTGGACTGCAGAGGCTTGAAGTGTCCCTGGAGGATGATCTTTATTTATCTCTCCGTAGAGCTGTAGAGGAGTGATTTTTGTCCCTCTGTGCAGGCTAAGAGCTGAAACTCTGTGACGCTAAGTGATATGACCAAGGTTGTGCAGACAACCTGTGGCAGAGGAAGCCTGGCAGCCCAGAGGTGACATGAGCCCTCGTCATTGCTGCTTGGTGGCAGAGCTCTGGCTGCCTGGCCTCTTCCCAGCCACCCAGCCAGCCAGTCCACTCCTTTCTCCTTCAGGCTCTTAAAATAAGACTTGCAAAGGCTCAAGCATGGTTTCGTTTTCACTAATAAATCCCTGCTTGCACTTGAAGCTGCTGTGCCTTTTAAAAACATTATCCGTGGCTCTGATTACACTCCTGATGAAAGCAGGCATGGCCCTATTAGTTTTCACGGCAAACAGCTCTGCCACGTCCTGCTATCCTTTATGCACTCAGTGTAACCCAAGTTTCACAGGAAAGGGAGGGGGAATAAAAAAAGACATCTTGTAAAGGCAGTGTCTGTCTCCACCTTGACTTCAGACTGAGGACATTATACACTTGAAATCCCCTTCTAGAAATAGCTTTGATTAGTCTCTGCCATTTTCTAATTGTTGTGTTGGGTTTTTTTTTAAACCGCTTTCTCAATTGCTACCAACAGTTAACTTGTGCTGTGCAACTCCAACCTGATGCTTCTGTATCTCCAGCCCCTGAAAAGGGTTGCACCAAAGGGTGCTCATGGGCATGGGGTGAGAAGAAGGAAAATAGGAGCTACTTAAGCAATGATGAGCAATAGCTGCTCTGTAGTGGTGCCTCCTTTTCATGGCTTAGATAGAATGTGGTTTTTTTGCAGAGCAGAGTGACATTCTCACAGCCAACAGGTGTGAAAAACCCACCCCATGGCAACAGCTTTACTCTAGGTCATGAATCCAGATTTTGCAGTTGGGTAAATTGAGGTACAAAGGGGTTAAT
This sequence comes from Nycticryphes semicollaris, assembly GCA_013400055.1. Lineage (NCBI taxonomy): Eukaryota > Metazoa > Chordata > Aves > Charadriiformes > Rostratulidae > Nycticryphes > Nycticryphes semicollaris. The sequence goes on along the minus strand of VXBJ01000233.1, from coordinate 1,902,078 downwards.
GTTCTCTAGTGGGAGGGGATGGGGAAGGAAAGGGTTCTCTGTTCCAAAACTGCCGAACTGAGCTTTTCTAACTCCTTCAGCTTTGGTCTGTCCCTTAGGCAATGCTTGGAGAGCTTTTAGGAAATAGATTTGCAGCAAAAGCAGAGAGACCATGTTCAAACAGCCTGTGGGCAGCAAGGACGAGGATACAGGACAGTGGCAGGGAGGAGACAAAACAGAAGGGAAACAGAAAAAGGGGAAGGGGCAGAGTTAGAAGAGGAAAGGAAAGGAAAGGAAAGGAAAGGAAAGGAAAGGAAAGGAAAGGAAAGGAAAGGAAAGGAAAGGAAAAATGAGAGAATAAGGAGGAAAGAGAGAAGAAAGTGAGGAAGCCCCTCTGCAGCTCCTGGGGTGGCTGGGTGCTCGAAGGCCGTTCCACCCTCTCTTGCACTGGATTGCACCCCACCACCTGTGTTCGAGCACATCTCCTCCCCTGTCCACCCCGAAAACAAGCCCAGCACCTGTCAGAGGGGTCAGGCAGCCGAGCTGCTGCTGCAGCCGGGGAAGTTCTGCCTTGGCTCGGCCGCTGCGGGCACAGAGCAGTCGGGAGAGGGTGGCAGGTGAGAGAGGCAAAGTCATTACTACAACAGATGGGAGAGGCATGACATTACATGGCAGAGCTATTATTTACTGAGTGCTCGTGTTTGTCATGACTGAAGATGACATCTTATTAAGGAGTCATGACACTGGGGGATTTTTTTAAGCCTAGGGGCCAAGAAGGCTAATGAACAGGGATAGCTCTAGGAATAGATGGAGGGTGGTGCTGTTTTCAGGGCGCAGGCAAAGCTGACTAATGTTTCACCAGTCTAATTACTGGGAGATTTCCAGGCTGTGACATATCTCCCTCCTGCTGTTTAAGGAAGGACACTCCTTGCTGTGTCCTGATCACAGAATCACAGAATGATATGGGGCTGGAAGGGACCTCTGGAGATCATCTAGTCCAAGCCCCCTGCCAAAGCAGGTCCTCCTAGAGCAGTCTCAAGAGACCCTGCTGCAAGGCAGCAAAGCCTGAGCTGTGCTATCAAGAAGCTCCCACCTGTACCTAATACCCATGGACATCCAAACACTGGTATTTCTGCAAACAAGGGCATGTGACAGGGAATGGTTTTTGGACAGGTTTCCCCAAATCCCACCTTGGCAGGGGGGAAAGGAGGGTTGGAGGAGGGCTCTGGGGCAGCAAATGCAATAGTAGGAGGGGGCATAGGAAGCAGGACCCCGCTGTTGGCATAACACTGTCACCCCACACAACACCCAGTGCGATGGCCAGACCTAAAGCAGGTTTTTTTGACATGTTTTGTGTGTGTGTGTGTGTGTCCCCACCACCACCCTGCCCCTGCACTGGCTCTGCAAGCCTTGCCCTCCTCTGCCTGAAACAAGAGCCGCTTCCCTGCAGCTCCCATGCGCCGGGCTCCTTATCGCTGACCCTCTCTGTCAGTGCGGATGCTTGACTAATGTTCCCTTGTAAAATGTTGTGTTAAGCACATTCCAGCCGCTGACATTAAATACTTGGGCCAGGGCAGCGCTCAGCCTCTGGCGGCCTGAGCCCTGAGCCAGCCCCAGCCACACGCCCGATGCTGCCGCAGCCAAAACATTTGCTCTTTTCTGCCCCATCTCCGCCTCTCCCCTGCCCTCCCTTCGGCACAGGCAGCGTGGGCAGGAGGGGAAGGAGGCAGTGGGCAGGACCAGGGCTATCTGGCAGATGAAATAATAATTACCCTAGCCGCCTCCCGGCCTCCCTTGCATTCCTCTGTGCTAACAGCTTGGCTTATTTTGTTTTCGTCCACAAATATTGACTCGCTGGGTTCTTTTCACCTCGTGCCTATTAAAAAGGCATTGCTCATAGTATTGTTATTGAATTTGTTCTGCAGCTGTGAGAAGCATCCAGCGGCTTCAAGGAATTTAGCTGTACCACTAGCCCAAGCCCTGAGGGCTGTGGGCCCTTGATACCTCCCCCCAAATCTGTTTTGCCTGCGGCAGTCCCAGGGACAGGACCTGGGGCTGGCTCAGCAAGAGCGTTGTCCAGCCTTTCTGCCAAGGTGGAGATCATGGTGGTCCTGGGGATGAGGCTGAAGAGATGCTGTCTGCTTTTGGGGGATGCCACTTTGCTGTTCTGTGCCTCAGTTTCCCCATTCAGCCTTGTGATTCCTGACCATTTTTGTAATACTCTGTGTTCATGAAAGGAGGTGTGATTTAACAGTCTGGCTTTTTGCCGCTGCAACTTGTTCTTTTATACTCAGATCAGCTTGAAAATGTGGGAGTTGTTTCCAGATGCCTTAACCTGGCTAGGGCTATAACCAGAAAAACTAAAGCCCTTCCTTTTTGCACTGAGTTGAATTATCTGGGTAATTAATGAGTGTGACAGCAGTGCTCACATTAACTCCAAACCTGAGAATTTGGGATCACGGCTGTGGCTGTGGGGTTGATGCCTCTCCCCCACGAGGGGAGGTTTTGGGCTGCTGGAGAGGGACGTGGATGTGCAATCTCTCCCCGTTTTCCCCTCAGCCTTCAGCCGAGGGCAGGGGCAGTGGGACAGCAGCGTGCTCGTGAGGAAACCCCCTGTTTCGGCAGCTGTGCTCAGCTTTGGCATCTCTCCCAGAATAAAATCGACTGGCACCGCATTCCCAGGGACTCCCCTCTGTCCCCAGCCATCCCTGCAGGGGAAATCCCAGTCACTGCATCAGCTGATTTTACCTGATACTCAAATCCCATGATAGGATTGGAAGAGGGAATTGGGACAGGTGAGAAAGACTGTGGCATTAGCAAGCACATGGGGGTGGCTGTTCTCATCAAAACCTCTTCCTGTCCCCTGTGAATTGTCCCAATGTCCCCTTCTCCATCAGAGGTCTGATCTGCCCATTCCCATGGGTGGACTGGCTGTGGGCAGCCTTGGGATCCTCTATGTGCACATCTCCTACAACCTCTGGTGGAGGGAAGGAGCCAGGGTGGCAGCTCAGGGGGTGAAGTCTGCACTCATGACAGGTGACAGGGCTGCCTCTTCTCCTCCCAGCTGGTCTTGCTTATCTGTGGGACAACTGAGCAGAAAATCTGTGGAAAAAGACTTTCTGTGCTAATCTGATCAACTGATCCTTCCCATCCTCCGGCAGGACCCTTGGCTCAACTTCTTCACCCCTCTAACCTCCCTTGAGATGCCTTTTTAACCTCCTCCAGCATGAAAAGAGCCAGCAGGTGAATCCCAGCTCACCGCCCCTGCTTACACCCCAGTGATAGCTACCAGCCAGGTGTGGGGGCTGCTGCTGTCACCAGGCAGAGCTGTGACCCCTTGGTGGAGGGATGCTCCTTCTAGGGGGGTGATGGGTTGAATACTGACTGCCTGTTCCCTGCCTGATGGGGCCATACCTCCTGCTGTGCCCTGCTCAACCCTCTCTCTTGTGGGGCTGCTGCTCTGGGGACTTCCCTGGCTCTGGTGTGGGGACAGCAAAGCAGAGCAGGAGGTGTTTAACCCTTCAGAGACACCCTCGAGCATTGCCAAAGCTTGGGATACAGTGATGTGCTCAGCTGAGAGAAGTCCATGTGGAGGATGTCAGCCAGGGCACATCAGGGACGGCCATAAAGTCACGGGGGCAGATGAGATCCCAAACACCCCGTGTCAAGCAGGTTGTCTCCTGCCTCGTGATAAGCCTGCAAAAAATAACGTGACTGCTTCCTTCCAGCGCCTGTTCTCCTGAAGTAAATGTCAGCGTTGCCATGGCCGAGTGTTTATTTTGGCAACGGCTGGTGGCCTGGCCAGTGGGCATGAAGGGGATGTGGCAAGGAGGATTAGCCACCCAGCGGCAGTTCCCACCGTGCCCCATTGAGGATGTGGTGTGGCCGGTGGGCACTTTTCTCCTGGCTTCAGGCTGCACCACATCAGGTCTGTCGTAAATACTGGCTGGGCTCTGGTGGCCGCCAAAACCTGGAAGAGAACAAGGACCTACCCTGTGTGGGTACCACCAAACCCCTGGGACCCACCAGGGCACTGGCTGTGGCCGATGCCTGGGGTCATTCCAGGCATAGCAGCCCCACGTCCCTACTGCGGGGGCGGGAAGCAAATCATCACTGAGGAGTGTCCTGTTCTCCTGACCTTTGCTCTCCAAATATTTAGGATCCCACAGTGCACAGTCACAGGCCCTGTTCGTCTTCAGTGCGATGCCATTTGCCTCCTGTCTCAGCTGTCCTCAGTAATTCATCTCCTGCTTGCTGTGCTGGGGACAGGGAAGACACGCTTGTGCTACCATGCTTCCCCGGGGTGAGTGTAGGCACCAGAGCACCCTTTCAAGCCCCGTCTGTCCCTTGCTCCCTGGGCCATTCCCCTTGTCATGGGCCCACGGTCACCAAGGCTGGAGGGGAGAACCTATGGGAGGACAGTCCCTTGTGCCTGTCAGGGCTCATTCTTCACTCCTGTGTCTGCATCCTTCAAACTGGTGGTGATGAGGGAGAAACTACGTGTGGTCAGGGACCAAACCCTGGCAAAAGTTTGGACTTTGCATCAGGGAAGCTGCTGTGTGAATGCACCTGGGGAGAGTCAGTGTAATAAGCAGGTGTCCACTAGCTACTGGCAATCCAGAGAAACAATCCCAGACCCCAGTACAGCTTGGTGTTTCTTGGTCAGGGGCCTGGGCTAGTGGCCATAAAGAGCCTGTACTGCAGGTCATGCATGTGCTGCATCTGCAGGGTCTGAGCTTGTTGTCAGGTGGTGGCATAAATCAAGAAGGGTGCTCTTATCTCCTGGGGTGGCTGTGGTTCTGCATACCCTGGTGCATGAGTTCCTAGATGTGTCTCTGCCCTGTTGATGCTTGGAAGAGACAGAATCACAGAATGATCATGGTTGGAAAGGATCTCTGAGATCATCGTGTCCAACCATACACATGCAAAACCCCCCTACAATCTCAGCCACTAGAGCATGCCCTGAAGTGCCACATCTACACCTTTCTTAAATACCTCCAGGGATGGTGACTCAACCACCTCCCAGGGGAGGCTGTTCCAGTGCCTGGCTGTTCCAGACACATGGCTGAAGAGGTCTGGATGGAGGCTGGGACCTTTGGAAGAGAGACTCCAGGAGGAAGAACCTTGTTTGGGCTACATCATCCTCTTGTTGAAGGAGTGAGAGTGCTCAGGTGGCAAGTCCTTGGGGGAATGACACTGACTATCATTAAGCATTAGCAGCCTGAGGGGACAGAGGAAGAAGAGCCTAGCAGGAGGATGCTGAAAGCAGGAGTGACATTTTGAAAGGGGCAATAGTGGCTGTTGGACTGTCACTGCTCTGACCATAGGTATGGCTTATTATATATATGCTAAAATCCTGGGATTGACCATGTTTTTGCTCTCTGTGGTTGAACATTCACAGCTTTCACAGGGGACTTTTCCATTCATACTTGTTATGGTGCAAGAAGAATAAGGACTGCTTTAATGAAGACACCACATAAGAGCCAATGCTTTAAGTGAGCCAAGAGCCAGAGGGAATATGTCCATCAGGGACCATTCAGCCAGAAGCCCCAGATGGACCCTGCCATTCAGAAGCCCCTTTGCTGCTGGTTGCCCAGGGCTGAGGATGGCAAAACCCCCACACCCAGCACATACAGTTTTATGATGAGCAAAAATTTTATGGTGTTCCATGGGCAAAAAGTGTTTTGCTTTTTTTTAAAGCTTCTTTAAAATGAAACTTTATGAAGCTATATTAGCACTAATTATATTTTCTTCTTTTTTTTAATGAAATTAGAGGTTATTTTTCACTATCCTCTTTGAAACCCTGATAGGAATTCTTCCATTGGCCAGACACTACATTTTCTTACAAAAAGGCATATTTCTGATGGTTTCCAAAAATAACAATAATTTCAACAAAAAGTGCTGATGAAAAATTATAGATAAAGTTCCAGTTTCAAAGCATATGAAATGAGAAAAAAATTTGAATTCCTATTTTTTTTTCCCCAGACAGTTTTGCTTCCATTTCCAACCAACTTTTGCTCATCCAATAATGATGTTTTCTTGAGAGAAAAGGAACTCCAATTGTCCACGGCAGCACGGCTTAGATTTTCAGCTGATGCAAGTCAGCTCATCTCCACAGGGGCTGGCACTGTGTTGCACAGTGGGAAGATTTAGCGCTGTATGTTTATGTGGTGTCTTCACACCCCTCCGTTTCCTGCCGAAACCAGTAGCAGCACTCCTGCCTGGACCAACATGGCTGCGACTGAACGGTGTAGAGCAAAAAACCCTACAGAGATAGAGAGAAAATCATAAGCAAATGAAAAATGGAAGTTGAAAGGTGAGGTTTGGGGAGAGGAAATGACTCATGGGTTGGGAATGAGGGATGGGGTCTCGGGGAAGCTTGGCAGCTTGAGCTCCAGTGACCCCCGACTGTGAGGAGTCATGTGGAGGATGGAGGAGAGGCCAAGCGTCGAGCAATGAAACAAACGGTCGCGCCCAGGGAGAGCTATGAAAACCAGGAAGACGAGCCCATGGCAATCATGCAGAAAGTGGAGGAATATTCAGTGTTTCCAGACTGTCTGTGCTGTTTATCCTTCCCTTGGCTTTGATCGGGGGCTGCATGAGACACGATGAGGTAGAGACCTGAGGGAAACCAGCAAAGCTGATGCCTCTGTAGCAAGGGTTTAAAGTTGAGCTCAAGCTCCTGACTCCACATCTGCTGTGCTATGTAGGGAACGGGCAGCAGTATTTCCCTGTAGTATAAAGGAACAGGATAGTATGTTTAAGATAGTTTGTCTATCTTCAAGTGAACTATCTGATCTTGTCCTGAAAAAGCCACCAGAACCCAGCCAAGCCTCTGTGTATCTGTAGCCAGGGCTGGGTGAGTTGGGGAAGGGTGTAGGGATGCTGCAACAATGCACATGTACCACATTAAGCAAGGAAAATGCGGCGGTGAGTCAAGGACCTGATCCTCTTCCCACCACCCTCCAGTAAACCTCTGTCTCTGTGTGGTGAAGCTTGTGTATTTTTGTGTATACATCTGGCTGTAAAAAAAACCCAAAAAACCTATTTGGACACCAGCTGTGCCTTAGCAAATGGTGCCTGAAATAACACGAAGACGACCTCATGCCCGTCAAATGGGGCCACCTTGCGAGTTGGAGGGCTTCTTGCAAAGGTGGTACAGTGGAACCTGGAGATCAAGCCGTGTGCTCACCCACTAGTGTTCTTCACCTACCTTAACCCTGCCTACCTGCTGCCTGTACCCTCCTGTCCCACTCCACAGGTCGTGTCTCCTGTGGTATCTCCACAGCTCCGAGATCATGCAGAGGGCAAGCACCAACAGGCATCCTTGGTCTCCTCTGACTCTGGCGACACTGAGCTGTTCTTGGCTTCGTTAGAGACTGATTTGCATAGAAGAGAAAGAAATGGCTCTAAGTGATTCAGTCTGGACATGGTCTTCAGAGGGACACAATGCTTACAAGGGAGTTGTGGAGCAAAGAGGCTTTTTCTACCATTCTAGGGAAGGGACACCATATATATGTATCTGTGTATACATGTATATCTTAGTAGTAGATATAAACTTTTGCAGGTCATAAAGCTTTTTATTTCACTCATTGTAATAAAAAGAGATTACAGGTTTACTATAGCAGCAGTTGGTGTCATTTAATTTCTGAACATCCTAGATACACCTCTGCCCTTCATGCATGGTTTAGATGGAATATTTCTAGGGTCAAAGCAGGCTGGAGATGCTGCTTTCTCAGGAGAAAAGAGCTGTTGTCCAGAAATCCTGATGGTGCTTGAGCTGCCATGCACCAGGACACCAAAAAAACATTTAATTCTGGGTTGTACAGGACAGCCTCAAGGAGGCGGAGCTGAAGGAGACCCCACTGATCTCTTTCTACCTTCATGTCTGATCATTGCTTCTGGGGACAGCGGGCAGAACCCTGTTATTTGGAACATGAAATTATTAGGCAAGCTATTACAGCATGGAGGCACTCTATTTCCCAGTTTCTAGCACAGATGCTAAAAAGCACAGTTTTTAAAGATCCTTTCTGGGTGGAAAGCCCCAGAAATGTCACATAGAGCCTACCAGAGCCCTGGCCAGGCCCCAGCCACCATGGAGCTTGGTTTCCATGCTTGCATCCAGAAGGCTTGTGGCCAACCTAGTTTAAACTCAGCACGAGTGGGAGCTCGGTATGGAAGGGAGAGTCGATCAAGGTATGGTTGATGCTTCCCATCTCTTCTGATAAATCTGCAGCGCTCGTGAACTAAAACTGTGGCAGGGGAATTTCTCTCCTGCTCTCCTATGCCAACACTTGGACAAGGCTCAGCAGAAGTTTTAGTGTGGATTCTACTGGGCGTAATAGTGGAGCCTTTATTTGTTGTAGGAGTTGGCTTAAATTCCTCTATTTCTTGAACACCATTGAGACAAACATCCTGGCCAAGGAATCAGCCCAGACACAAGCTAACTTGCAGGCAGCAACTTGGGCCAGATATTGCTGTAAAGCACTGAACAGCCCTCCCAGCATCCAGCCCGGCTTTGCCCTTAAAGCAAAGGGCAGTAGGTGCCAGCAATCTGGGCCATGCACTTAAAGAAGATGATTTAAAGAACACAAACCCCATTGAAGCAGCACTGCTCTGGAGCCAGGGCAGTGATGCTCCGGATGCTGATTGTCACAGCTTGGTGGCCATCCTCTGGATGTATTAGCCCCACTGCATCACAGCAGGCCCCCTGCTTGTCACAATAGGCCCCGCCCAAAACTTGGGGTGGGGGGTGGGGAGGGAGTCCCACTCTCTTATAAATAGCCCTCTATTTGCAGCAGCTTCTGCTCTGCAGCACAAGGTGCTGAGTGTGGAGAGAGGATGGAGGTGTGTGCTCTGCTTTGAGGAGAAAGAATAGGAAATTTAGGTTGCTGGCCAGCCCCGTGCAAGTTCTTCTTCTGCTTGTCCTCCAATTAGGCAAGAAATCTCACTCTGCTCCTTGGAAAATAATCGCTGTGATGTTCACCAGTGATTGATTTGTTGATTGTAAAAATTAAAGGAGGCTTTGGGATTAGAGGGATCCTGACCTTGGATCTAGCTCTTCTGAGGCTGTGAGTGCAGGCTGGTGTTTTAGCTGGGAAGCATAAATTTTTGAGCTAGCAAGTAACAATAAACGAGCTTAATGTTGGTTTGTTATGCCTCTGCTAGAAGGGTTTTAAATGTGGAGACCTAATTGTAGTGAGAGCCAGGTTAATACTGAGTAAGGGAAGCTGGCTGGAGGTTTTTTTTTTTAATTTTGTTTTGGAAAAACTTGAGTTTTTTGTGGGAGGAAAAAATGTTTTACTTGCTTTCTGAAGCTATTTTTAATGGAATTAAAAAAAAAAAGCATAAGCTGGACTTTTTGTGTGTAACTGGTATTTCCTCTTTTTCCATACTAAAATGGTAGGGGGAAGATAAAGGAGCTGGGAGAGAAGAAAAGTGATATAAAAATATTAGCCCCTCTCCCCATGTCTTTTTGATAAAAGTGTTTCTAAATCAGTTTTTATAGAGTAAACACTGTTCCTTCTTGAAGTAGATGTGGTAACTATTGTGTTGGAATGAGTTGTTCACCTTTTAAAACCAACTTTGGCAAAATACCTGTAGTTTAGCTGCAGGGTCTTAAATTACATTTATCTTGCATGCTCAGAAGTCCTTCCATTACCTTCTGAAGGCTGATGTATGTTGGTTTTCTTTTTTT
>VXBJ01000233.1:1869108-1888795 GCA_013400055.1 Nycticryphes semicollaris | reverse complement strand
TTTTTTTTTTTTTAAATAGCAAGGAGCAAACTGCAAAGAGAAAACATGGGATCTTCATCTTTGGTCTTAAAATCAGTATGAATGTTCTCTTAGAAGTCGTGTCTGCTTGGAAGTTACTGGACTCAGTGCTGGAGTTAAACTCTGTTCTAGGTGTTAGTGTTACTGTGAAGGGTCTTGCCTGCCCCTTTGCATATCAGAAATGCAACACACAAACCAGAAAACTTTACAATAATGCTTCATGTGAGGCAGGTTCCTGTAGTGACTGGTCTAATAGTCCACATGTGTTTGTGACCCAAAAATGGAGATCAGGCAAATAACAGGGCCTCATTCAAGGCTGCACCTGTCTGGAAAAGGTGAATTTGCCATTGCTGGGGCCAATACCCATTTATGTGTGAGGGTCTCTCCCCTCTCTGGTAATGACAGTGTTGAAACCCAGCTGGGTTTAAGTGGTTGTATTTATACAACCAATGAGGGTACAGTTTGCTTGAGTTTCTTGGATTTCCTTCTAGTTTTCTTGTCTAAGGCTCTGCCTTCATTTTGTAGGCTCTTCACATCTTATTTTGCAAGCCAGTAATGAAGGTGTATCAGGATGCAAGAGAAGGTGTATCAGCCTGGTTCTTGCATAATTTCTGACTCTTCTGTGGTCCTGTGGCAACTGTTGGCCAACAAACAGTACTTTGTAGCTACCTCAGCGTCAAAGCTGTTTTACAGAATGAGCTGGACCTTTCATTTGGTTTCAGTGGGGTAGATCACTTACCCTGTGTTTGCTCTGCACCCTATACGTAGCTTAACATTCTCCTAGATATTTTGTGACCACAAGTTCCTCTTCAAAATGGAACAAGACACCTTTTTGGCTGTATATAAACCACGGAAATTCTGCTGAGATTTTCTATTTGAAAGGGGAACAATATAACCTCAACAGAGGAGTTAATTATAGCAATGGAAATTTTTCTTAAAGACTTTCTGACGTGAGGCTGGTATTGCTTTTCAGCAGGATAGAAGTCTCAGAAATGACACTTTTAGTGAAAAAAAATGTTTTAATGGCAAATACTTTCCACAGTGTAATGGTTATTCTTGGGTTTGTCTGAAGCCTATTGAACCTCTCTATTTCTTTGCAGCATTACATATAACATGGCTTGGCTCTGCTTTTTTGCTCTTGCTCAAGTGCAGTCCGGGTCTAGGTGAGGTGGGTGCCAGGGAAGCTGTGGGAACTGAATATGATAAATGTGCAACTATTTTTTTAATAGTGATTTGTATTGAACTGCAGTTTGAAATGAGACACTTCTGAACCTTGGACTAATGGATATTTATTTCCACTATCCTGGCCCCTCTAAAAGCGTAGGCCTTATTCTCTTCTTTATCTTAAACACCATAGTTTAAGTTATGCTCCAGCTTGAGCTATTCCTGATATATTTGGGTTTAAATATGGGAGAATTCTCCTAAGGATTGATTCTGTAGGCTGATTGTCAGGGAAGGACTGCCTTGGACGTCAGTGATAGGTATCATCTCACACAGATACAATCCTAAAGCAGAGTTCTGGCAACAGAACAGATTTTTTTTTTTTCTCTGTAATGATGATTTCTTTGAGGAGAAGGTGGACACTTTCAAATAGCTGATATCCAATCTGGTTTTTATTCTGTTTCACCTCTGAATGGTCTGAACTGTTCTTTCTTTTCTGAGTTTGTAGTGCCAGACTTGCTAAGTTACCCTTCTTCTCTGGAAATCTCTGCAACTGTGATTAAGGCCAGCTTATGCTAGCTGGGAAGGTGAGAAGCAAGTGTCCAGGCTGGATCATGGTATCAGATTGCTACTGGCACTAATAAAAGGACTGATAATCTAGTCATGTTCTTGAATACTGAAGCAACTTTTATGGCCTTAATAATACAGAGAGGAGGAGGGGAAGGGATTGGCCACCAATAAATTCACCTGTAAACCTGCGAAATAAAAAGCCAAGAGATTAGTATGTCCCTATGGTCTTCTCTTCGGATCTCATGGAGTGTACCGGCAGAATTTAGATATGTCAGCCAGAGCTGACACAACTCCTCCAGCATAACACTGTGCCCTGGCTACACCAGAAACTAAGTGGTGTGACTCTGCAGTTTGATGCCATGATGACTCTAAGTGGAATAAGAGGATTAGGTACAGTCATGAAGGACAAGCTCCTCAGTGGCTGTTGATCATGGAGTTCTTTACCTCATAGTAAATTGTCCATCTAAGTGCAAAACATTTTTCTGAACATTACCCATAGGTGGGTTTTGGCTCACAGCTAAGTTTCTCATGTCTGCACCTCCTGAAGGTCCAGTAGATGCGTTTTAGGTGTGTTAAAGATCACTCTAATAGCACTGAGTTCTGCACTAAGTGCATCCTATCAAGGGTGTTGAGAGATGTCCTCTTCCTTCTGAGTGTGTACACAAGAGACTTGGGCATATGGTGGCCTGTGGTTTCTAGTTTCAATGCTACATTTACGTGTTAATTAGTCACTCTTGGATCCAAAATAAATCTTTAAGCCTAGAACCAGAGTTCACCGCTTCTCAGATCACAGGACAAAATCTGGCCCCTGCTTGCTTTTCTTTTTTGGGCCCTGTAGATTCAGTGTTGTAACATGGTCTGAGGGAATGCTTCATCTCTGCAGGGTGTGGATGGTGAGTACAAGTTGCAGTCCTTCCTGTTCCCCAGGTGAGGATGCTTGACACCAGCTATCTGTTCAAGGTCAAGATCTTTCTGCTGAACTTTGGAAGAAAAGAGTTGGGTATTCTATGATCTGTGCCCAAAGAACTATGCTAAGTTTCTACTGCAGGAACAAATTTAGAGTCAATTCCAGTTTCTGAAGTACTAGTGGATGCCTATTGTGGCAGAGGCCTCTGTTTACTGCCTGAAAAGTAATATACTCAGCAACATGAGTTATGGAGCCTTCTCTAGCACCCATAAATCTTGGAGGAGAATCAGAGTCTTCAACCATGTACCCACCCGGGCTAATACCATTTCTTGCAGCTGGAATTAATCATGGCATTAGGCAAACAACAGGGGTTCATTAGGACCAAAGGTGACTTTAATTTAATTGAAATATAACTTGGCAAGTAAAAAGGCGATCCAGTTCACAACACCTAATGGGAGGTCTGGGTTATATATGGAAAAGTTAATGGCCGTAAAAATATCCAAACAACATATTTGTGCACGTGTTCCAGTAAAAGTCTGAGCCAACTACTTTTTAATGGTTTGGGTTTTCAAATGTATATATTAATGTTCTTAAAATAAGAATAAGCCTATATGAGCACATACAGCATTGAAATGCAAGGTGGGTGGGGGTGTGAGGGAGGGGAGTCTCATGATCATGGCGGCATCAGTGGAATCGTGTTCCTCATGCTGAAGGAGGTTGCTAAACCTCTTCATTCTCCAGGGTGTGTGTCTGTGTAATGGATGTTGCACCCTTACCCTTAGAGGTTGAGGTGTAAAGGCTCTTACCTGTTTCTTGTGCTATTTTGGGTAGAGGTGCCATAGAAATGTACCTGAAAAGGATGCTACAGATTTTTGGCAGTTTCATGTATTTAGAGTTCATACAATTATACGAGCCTGTGAAATAAATGAAAAGCCTTCAAATGATGATATTGGCATTCCCTTGTGAATGGCCACCCACAGCCCCCCAAATAATCATATTCAAATACTAATTAAATCAGGCAGCCTGTAAATCAGTGCAGCAACACAGCCCTTTTAACCTCTCTCCTGTAGAACAGGCCCCCTGGTTTCTGCATAAACACTGCCTTGTAAATGAATGCCTACATAAAATATTATTTATATTTTAGTAGGTAAACATATGACAGTATGCACACATCGGTGGGCTGTGACTTCATCATCATAGGACCAGCCTGAAGGGTATGTGGCTTTATACCTACATCATTCCCTAGGCTGGTTTTCATAGAGAAGGGGCCATCTACATTTTCATGGGTGTGCAATCTGTATATCCAGTGCTGAATATGAATCTATACTTTGAAACAGCCATTGGATATCAAAAATCCTATAGAATTATTTTTTCCCTTCCCACTGGTGGTTTTCCTTCCCTTAAACTTCTTGTGTACCTTGGTGAAAGAGCTCATCTGATGGGTGATGATGGAACATTATCTTGTAATTGATTTCACAGGGAACTGACTGGTGCTCATTGTGGGATGCCAACAATGTGAAAGCTTGCGAGATGCTCAGTTCTTCATTGCTTAAATTGAAGAGTGGGTGAAAGTAAGGGCTCTTAGATGGCAGTGAGTTAGGAGTGCATAATGGGTGAATACTTATGCATGGTAAGTACAGAAAAAGGTGGAGGGGGAGAAACAAAAAGCAAGGTAGAGGAGAGGGAAAGAAAAGGGTCATATGGGAGACTTAGGGGGTCTTAGTTGAATGGCTTGCTTGGTGTTATCCCTTTGTGCAGGTTGCTTGGGAATCTTCTGTGCTGAAAGAGGGAATGCTATGAGGCGCTTGGGGAGCAACACTAGCCGGCACTGAGTAGGAATACATCTCTTGATGGCTCAGCTGAGATTACCATATGGTTTTGCTTAGACAGTGCCTCTTGGGGCTTGTTCTGTCTTATGGTGGCCTGTGTGCCTGTTCCTTGTTTCAGCAGTTTTTCTGATGGCTTTTATCCCCATGTCCCTTGGGTTTTGGGATACAGAGGAGAAGACAGTCTTTTTTCCAGGTGACTTGAGCCTTCAGCAGGGTGTACCTTCTGTTAAGCATTTCCTCTTCAGTAAAGCAGTTGTCTTGGAAGATTCATGAAATCCACAGTTTGGGAGGAGGAAAAAGAAAAATGAGATAGTGGCGAAGGAAAAACTGCTGCTGCAGACAGGAGGTGGTGGACTTCCAAGCCCCAAGGGGAGGAGTGTGATTGAATATTAATATTGAACCCCTTTCATTAGCTCCACAGCAGATGAGAGATAAGAGCAGAAATGACTGCCAATCTCTAGTTTTAGCACGTAAATGTGTCTGCCAGACACCACCTCCCTGTGCTGGAGCTGTCTCCAAAGGGATGTCCCCAAAAGGGGGAGCTTTTAGCCCACCGTATGGTGTGTCCCCCACTGGCTGGCTTGTTTCACTGTGTTGGAGACCCTATTGGACAGAGAGTTGTTTTGCACCTTGCACTTGGCCCTGAAACTCAGCCATCCTCTTTGCTTTGTGGGGAAATGAGGTGTAAAAGTAGCTGCACTCCACCGAGAAAGTCATGGCTTGAGTTGCTTCTTATCAGAGCTTTGCCACCCCACAAAACTTCAAAAATTTTCACCCAGAGGAGGTAACTTGCTTTCTGTTATTGCAGGGAAAGAGCAGCACAGGGAGGTGAAATGATTTTTTTTTTTTTTTTGAGCTCCCTGTAGGGGCTGGCAGCAAATCCCATACCTCCTCCTCCTGACATCTGCTAATATTCCTGCCTGTATGGTGCCTCAAAAGGCCAAAATGCCAAAAGATGTGTGTTTTGTTTTTGACTAGTGATGGCATATTTGACCTTCCCCAGCACTTTTGGCACCTGGTGTCTTGACTAGTTTTGCATGTGTGACCCTGCATCTGTGGGGCAGCCCTAAAGGACGTGGCTTTAGATTGTTGTCAATCAGTGACTAGAAGCATGATATTGTCACCTTTGCTGGCCATGTTCCATCCTGGTGTTGCCCATACCAGCTCTGGCCCTTGCATCCTCTGCCAGCTGATGCTCTGTGTAGCCCACCTTTGCTCCTTCCATGCTCGTTGTGTGACAAAGAGGTTTAAGCAAAATAGCTGACCTGCACAAAACCTCTGTGGTGGGTGTATTTTGTTCAGCACCGAGGTGGCCTGTTTTTGGCTTGGTGCCCTTTGGCTTGGCCAAGAAGCCAGGCAGAATGAAAGTGAGCCAGCTGGTCCTCTTCAGAAATTTCCTTGGAAGAAATCTAGGTAGGGCTCAGCCTTGCTCCGCCTCCACCAGAGCAGCTTGGTGCCTTGCACCGAAAGCATGGCTGCTTTCTCCACCAGTGCTCTGACTACCTGCAGCCTCCTTGGCTAAACCACTGCAACTTTTCTTGCTCCTTTGGGCACAGGCGACTATGAGAAGCATTGCAGCTACAGGCAGGGATGGGGTAGGGACTGGCTTGAACGAGATGCTGGGATTACTAATGTACCCTGGTTTCCCACATCAGCCTTCTCCCAAGGCTGGATGTGACTGTTATAAACTTGTTTCTGTCTCAACCTGAGGGCCCTCTATGGGCACTTAAGAGTGCTGAGCTCAAGCTCTTGGTCATGATGGGGGTTCAATGTGTTTCTCTTAACCCCTCCCTTGCTCCCCAGCTTGGTTTTACTAGTCACTGTGCCAAGCCGGTAGTGGGGGCAACAGCCAAGGAGTTGATGGGGCTCAATTTGCCCTTGCGGGCTTCTGTGCACAGAAGTGTTTGTCAGAAGGTAAATGAGGTAAACTAGTTCCTAATTAGTCTGCACAAAGGGTTTACTAATGCTGTAAATGTGGAGCACTATAAATCCAGCCCGTAGCCTGCTGCACGGTGATTTCCCAGCATAGACAAGCCTCAAGTCACAATTCATTACGGCTCTGCTTCATAGACCCTCCGATGTTGTGCTTCCCCTTTGCTGAGGGCAGATTGTCAAGCTGTGACCCTGCCTTAGTTAATTAACCTTCAAATGGGATTTATTTTCCCTTAGTTACTTGTGCGTGCACACATTTGGTAATAATGACTGTCCGCTTCCCTTGCATTTGCTAAAAAGGGAGTAAGTAATTTGTTAGTGTTTTACCAGGAGTAAAAAAATAAAATAATAAAAATAATAATCCATGCCTCAACTTTCATGGAAAATTGATAGCTTTGTGCCAGAAAGAGACAGTTCCATCACAGCCACTTCTTCAGCTGTCTGCAAATATTTGAAACCCTGAGATATTTAATGCTTTTCAGATGGTGATAAATCTGCAATAGCGCAGGCTCGCTTGAGCTTAGTGAGAGATGAAGTGAGATAGGAGAAAACACATGAGCCAGCACGGGAGAGGTATTGCTGGTCACACTTCTGCCGATGTCAGGACAGGTTTTCAGGACCTTGCACATACCAGCTGGCTTCTCTTCGCCAGGGAGAAACATACACAAACATGAGCTTCCAGTTCATTTCCCATCCAGTTGTGAGCTAAATGTTTGCTTTTTTTTCACCCACCCTTCTCTCCCCCCTCTTTTTTTTTTTTTTTTATTTTTTGCAATCTGACATTAAAAATATGAACCTACAGCTGGGGAAGGAGAAATGTCACTGGCTGAAAGCTTTTTTTTTTTTTATTTTTTGCATCTGGCAAGCCTGAGACCTTGCTCGGGTTTTGTTTGTTTAACCTTTTGTTTGCTGTGCAGAACCTCAATGGCCAGCTGCAGAATGTGGTTTGGTTGCAGATGCGTTGGTGTTTTGCTTTTCCTTTTTTAAAAAAAAAGAAGAAAAAAATAGTCACATCATCTCCATGTGCTTTGCTTGTGGCATTGCCTCTGCCTGGGGTAAGCCTTGGATATCTTTCCATGTTACTCAGATGCACCTGATATGCCCTGGGGCTGGTCTGTAGGGAGATGTAGGGTCTGAGAGGAAGGCTGTGGGATCAGCAGGGACTGTGAGGGCAGGTGTGATGGATGGGAAGGATATCTCACCTGCAGCATGTGCATTGCCCAGACAGGGACAAGTCCTGGAAGGGGCAGGAGGGGTTTCTAACTGGCTTTCAAGACACTTGGTCTGTGCATGGCAAGACACTTGGTCTGTGCATGACTGACAAACAGGGCAGAAAGGTGATGAGCTGGGGACGCTTGGGGCAGGGGGGTGGCAGGAGTCAAGGTGCAGATGCTTAAGTGAGTAAACTGGCATCATCCTGCTGAAATACGGATGGCAAGCTGTAGCAGAGCCTGGTAGTGCTGGAACAGGAGTGGACCTGAATGTTTACTGATATATTTTTCCTTTGGAAGTAAGGTGTAAAATGATTATTTTGGAAAATGCGATTTTATTTGTTGGGAGAAATGGAAGAGCGGTCTGGTTCTTCAGACACTGATCCCTCTCAAGCAAAGGGGCTGGTGGGCAATGCCAGTAGGGGTTCTGTGTGGCTGTGAGCCCCCGCCTAGGATGGCAGAGGAATGGGGCTGTACCTCAGTTTGGGTTTTCTGTTTTCAGGCTGCCATGGCTAAATCAAATCCCCCCGCCACAGCTGTGATTCACGGATGGTTTTTTGTCCAAGTGTCTGTTTATGAAGCTTTAAAGAGACAGAAACACCTCAGCAATTTGATTTTGGCAAACAGCTGTAAGCCAAGTGTGGAACAACAACAACAAAAAAATCCCTGTAAAAATCAGGGAAAATGCCTGCGAATTTCCACACATTTCACAGAGGCGGTGTGGTCTCGGAGGCAGCAGGGTGGTCTGGATGTTTTAGCGCTGGCGTAAAAAAAACAGGCGCTCCTGTGCTCGAATGCCAGCTCTGCCACCGATGTGCTGTTTAGCCTTGGCGAAGACATTTGACCTTTCCACATCTTGGTGGTTCTTCTCTCCCCTTTCCCCCTTTTTGCTTAAAAATGAGAATTGGTGGCCCCAAATCTGGGTGGTGGCCAGTCTGAGCTTGGCACAGCCAGGGAAGGTGGGGCAAAGGTGGCTATGTTCCCAGGTTTCAAGGGCAGCCAGGGACTGGAGATGTTCCAGGAATAAAGAGTGTCTTTGACCTCGATGGAGGTCCTGATCCCACAGCACAAGCTGTTAACGCTTAGCTGCCTCCCACCTTCCCACTCTGCTCAAGTATCCCGGAGAAGTGGTTTTTCCAGGAGTTTGGGATGCCGAATGGGACTTTATTAGCACCCGGGCAGTCTGGTTTTGGCAAAGCCCATGCAGCCTCCACACCCTGCTCTTACATATTCATGCCTATCCAAAATGTTCCCTTCTGGGCTGGACTTTCCCAAGCTTCATCTCTGGTCTGTGAGTTTGTAGACTGGGGGGAGGGGAAGCCCTTTGGAAAAAGGGTGAGTTTTGGGCAGAGCTGCAGCAGCTACAACGGCCAAATACTGGCCTCAAAGCTAGGGCAAATGGGGAACAGTTGTGGGGAGGTGCAGGGGCTTTTTGGGCTGTGAGTTTGGGGACAGGGATGGGAAAGCAACCTGGGTATCCTGACTCTCCCGGGGCAGCTGCCCTCTCCTGACTGTCTGCTTACTGGCCATCCTGATCCCTCTGCTGCTGAATGAATGGAAAGGCTCCAATGGGAATTGGTTCAGGCCCTAAATTTTGAGTGCTCTGAGAACATCCAGTGTCTGCTGCCAAGTTCATTGGAGCTTTGTAATATGTGTAATTCAGTTACCGTCAGGTTTTGGTTTTGTTTTTTTTGTCTTCTGGCATTTCAAGAACCGGACTAGGAATTTAGGTGAAAAAAACAGGGAGAAATAAGAGTAATTGGTAGATCAGATGTGCCAAAGTTAAGGATATTCCCCAGCCGCCACTTGCTTTTATAAATTGAATATTTATTTCTCCTGTTTGTTGTCCTGCTGGTGACCATGGCATCAACCTGATGGTTGGGAGCGACCCTCTGGACTTATCCTGTTTCTGTCTGTGATATTCCTGAGTGGCTGCTGGCAAAGAGCTGCTGGCCCCTGAACCTGCTGTTTCCCAGGGTTGCCCTAGTCCTGCTGACCTGGGTGTACATGTGTTTTCATGCCCTCTTCAACCTCCCAGGTGCTGCCCTCCATGTCTTCTGGGCTTTTCTCTAAGGATGCTGGTGCTAAGTGTCCCTGTGGGAGGCAATTGTAAATCATAGTCTTGCCAGGGCAGCTCATGCTTGCATCCAGCACTGTCTTGGTGACCCAGAGTCCAAAGGATGCAAGAAGCATCCCTCCTCTCTCTTTTCCTGGGCTTACACCCATTAATGATTACTGCAGAATAAATAGGATCTGTGACGTGGTTCAGTTAACTCCCTTTTGACTGAGACCATCCCAGGTGGAAGCACTAACATCAGAGCTCTGCACTTTGTCATTTAAGTCTTTGGCCTTTTTTTTTTTCTTTATTGGTTTTATTCTGAGTTTAACTCTCTCTCCTCCCATTATTCAGCTTAACAGGAACCAAGCCACAAACCAGGCTATGCTATTTGAGTGCTGGCTCCTGCCAGCTCTCTGCTAAAAAGTGACTAACGGGAGAGGTACCTACCAGAATAGTCAATGAATGCTCCATGTAACCCTTCTGGAAACAAATGTTATTTGCTTTCCCAGATCCACCCAAATATTGCTGTTTATGCTGCATAATTGGCTTAAAACGAATTAAGTGTGTATCACCTGAATATTATGAAAATATTCTTACAGTAACTATGGAAAGTTCTTGCCTGTTGGATTCAGAGTATAATCTGCATGACTTGAATTTTAATAATCATCGTTGCTCAGCAAAAGTGCCTTTCTCTTCGATGATGACTCCAACATCTCTTAATATTCCAATTAATGCACTTAACTTTCTGGCAATTTGTTTTTTCCTGAATTCCACGAATTCTTGAACCTGGCTATTCTTGGGTAGTTAAGCAGAAAGCAGTAATGAAACATTTCTTTGTAAGATGGTGTTATTTTCACAGGCTAACATGCAATGCTTTTACTGACACTTAGTGATATATTATCAAAAGCAATGGGAACTAATACTTTTGCCAAAGATTGAAATTATTCTAATATGTCTTGTAATGTTTTGTCCATACTTTTTTTTTAATCCTTTCTGTAATTTCTTTGCATTCAGATCCAACAAAGCACTTAAAGCACTATAAGAATTTTTTGACAGTTCATTTCCTCCCTGCTGTCCCCCTACCCCCTGTTTGGAAATCACAGCTTTGTCAAAACCTGGATTTTTTTTTAAAGGAATCTTGCTGTGTTCTCTGTGACTTCTCTGAGGATCCTCTCCTCCCAGCAGCCCTTTGGTTTCAACGTGAAAATGGGACATGGGGGTGGCTCCAGACTTTGCTCTGCTTGGAAAGGTGTAGGGTTTGGGCCAGGGTACCCCTAGGAGCAGAGCAGTTGGGAAACTATCAAGTAGGTTGGAGTTGGGGGATCTGTCTCTCTTGCAAGCCTTGTGTTTGAGCTGTTTTTCTGAAGAGTTCACAAATGGGTTGAGTGAGGCTGTAACACCGTGTCCTTCTGCTCCTGTATGGAGTGTAAAAGGCAATGCTCCAGGTATGGGTCCTGGCACAGAGTTATGGTGCCAGTCTTGGTTGCCTCAGCAGTGATCCTGGGGCTCCATGCTGTGGGATGCCTCCGTGTCCATACACACTGCCATGGGGCAGCGTTCCCCAACAGAGCAGGCAAGGACTGGCGTGTCTGTCCTTCTGTAGCCCTGGCTTTTCTTCCCTGTTTGTTGCAGGAAGAAATTTCCAAAAGACAAAAAAATATTCATGAGATGAGGAAAGTGACTGGAGGTCCAGCTCTGCGTAAGCATGAATTTAGTTTTTGGTCATGGGAGTGTTCACCCTGGGGCCCACTGCTTTGAGGTCTGATTCACTCCACCCTTTATAGCAGCCTTTAATTCTATCAGTAGTTGTTTACACCTCATTTTTGCTGTACTTGAAGCTGTCAGTAGCTAATATTTTTAAATATGTGCAGCATCTCTCATTCCCTTTGGGTATAGGGGAAACCTTACTGTCTATCAAAATTTATAGGCTTTTTGCCTGAGAGTTCTTTCAGCTCCTTTGAGCTATGAGAGCTCCCTTCCTGGAGAGGGACACCAAGTGACAATGCTATCTAAGATGGGAAATACAGGTTGGTTTTTTTTTTTTTTTGGTTCAGACATTTAAATGAGTGACTGAGCCTGGTCACGTTGCTGAAGGACTGGGAACTGTGTGCTGGAGAGGCAAAGACACAGCTGCCACCTGAAAGACTGTCTCACTGGACTGGACAGACGCTTCACTGCCTCGTGGAGCTGCAGAGCTCCAGTAAATGAACTTCTTGGCTGCTTCTGCACATCCAAGTGAAGCACAGGCAGGGCCATACATATATTTTGACAACTTTTAATTAACATACCATAACTTCTTAAGTGTTATGACAATGTTCTGTGATCACAGATCTCAAGAGGCGTTTTTAATGTTTTGGAACAAACCAGTCTCTGGCCTCAAGTGTCTCGGGTTAGCTGGAGTTGCACCATTGATGGATTTGGCCCTATGAGTTCAGTGGCTCCGGCAGGCTGTTTGCAAGAGTCAAACCCTGGCAAAATGATCGACTCTGAGCTCAGTTGGAAAAGCTTGTGAAATGAAATCACAGTGCTTTGCCCATTAGGCTTGGGATGAAAAGCGAACCTTAGAGCTGCCAGTGGTTCATATTTCATGCACAGAGATTTACTTGTATTAGTTAAGATTGTGATGAGTTTGAGAAAGAAAGAGGGAGACAATTTGTAAGCCAACGCAGAAATAATACTTCCCTATAGTAAGTGTATAATGAGAACTGTTGCTTTTATTGGATTGAATAACTTTAGATTGTTTAAGATATGCAGGTTTTGAATTGTGAATAGTATCACTGGTGATTGACCTCCTATGTTATTTTTACATCACTTCTTATTTCTTGACATCCTGAGTTTGCTTCTGAGACTTTCATTCCTATTCCTCTACCCCTTTTTTCCTTCCACACTACTTCTCTTAATCTTTCCTCCTCTGGCTTTGGAAGCCGCTTTGCTTTTAATGGACAACTAATATTTGTCATAGACAGCATACACTTCGCACAAAGCGGGTCTCTAGATCTGATTACAGCACATGTAAGCCAATCTGAGCTGGTTTTAATCAGAAAGCAATGCAACCACAGCATCAAAGAGCCTTAAAGAGCTTTGCTCATGCTGTAGTTTGCAGCACCTACATTGGTCACTTAGAAATATCTTTCATTGCCTTGTGCTTTCTATGGTAGCTCAGATCTTCTGGCAATTAGATCTTGTAGAAAGAGCAAATTAATCTACAAGACTGAGTTTGGCACAAAGACTCCACCACAGCTGCATGACACAGCCCTGCCTGGTTACTGACAGATTTCCATGTGACTTGAACGTCTTGGCTTTTGAATCCAATGGTTGGGGGAAGGAGTTTAAATAATTTTGATCCAAAGAAAGCTGCCCATCTTCTGGCCTCTTTCAGAGCAAGTGAGCTCTCACAGAATGCAAGGGAGGATATTTCAGTTGTTTTCATGCTCTTTGGCTTTGGATGTTACTTCCTCTTTGGTTTGGGATTTCGTTTTTTTTCCATGCTCTGCATTTATTGATCTTCAGAGCAGGCTACAGATCGTTCCAGCTTCTTTGGGAAACTGTAGATGTGTCTCAAAGCACTGACCCAGTTGCTGGGCTTGGGCAGCTGATTTAAGGTCCATTGCCTTAGAAATCAGGGGTTGGGTGCTTGATCTGTTGGACTTTGAGGGGTCTTATTTTTCTAAATGGGCTAAAGAGCCAGCTGCTTTCTGAACATTTTCTGGTGATCATCTAATCTTCTGTGATCCTGTAATGCTCTTTGTGGAACAGTCTCCAGTATAATTCAAACTTGGTGTGGTTTATTACCTGTGCTTCCACTAGACTCAGTCATAGAAAGAGTGACTGCTCTCCAGGCAGGAAAAGCCCAACCAGTAGACTAGCCCTGCTCTAACATAATTCCAGTCCAATTCTGATCTGCCTTCTCTAACTCACTTGATGGAAGCAGAAATGGATAGGCAATACTAGAGCTTGCACAGGATTTTAGAATGAGACGCATTAAAATATACATATGTAAATTGAATCTTTCTGCAATTTCACTGATGTTTGTCCTGTGTGGAAGCATTCATCCATATCCATAGTGGAAGTAGTAGTCATATACATGTACGTGGAGCATTAAGAGACCAGAATCTTCCCCAATTTCTCACTTGCAGCAGGACTAGATATCAAACAGGTTTTAAAAAATTTTGTGTTGAAACTGTTGAAAATCTGTTGGAGAATCTCTGAGACAAAACTGGGATTTCAACCAAGAGAATTTTGTCCCCCTGGGTANTATATTTATATATATATATTTATAAAAAGGGAAAGCTGATTATTATTTTTACCACCTCTCCCTTTTTCTCTATTTTTGTGGAGAAAGCTTCTATAATGTGTCTCGTTCAGCTAGAGTGTCTCAAGGTGGGCTCATTCCTGTGTCGAATAACTATGGCAAGTGCGAAGAACACAGTAGTGTCCCTCTTGCAGTGTAGCTCCAGACTCCTCTGAGTGTTTTGAGAACGGCTAAGAAACAATCAACTGTAGAAAAAACAGGCCAGGAGGAATGAGAATAGTGGAAACTGTTTTGCTTCAATAGTGGCAGGAGGAGAAAAGCCATATAATATCAGACTTGTTCTGGGTGCACTGCCTGTGCTTGATGTGATGTTGTATAGCCACAAGGCATGAGGTTCCATGCTACCTGTCTTCAACATAGCCTAAGCTCGTAGAAGGCAGTGAGATGCCAGGCTTGCTTTCAGCATGGTGAGTTTGTGGGGTGTCAGCAGCAAAGTCTCTGTCATTGACTACCAGTGCCCCAGGAGGACAGGAGCGAGGAATGCTGCCAGCAGCAAGCTGCGGCTGATGGGTGAAGACAAAGTGGAATGAAAATCCCCATGGGGAGCAGAGCTACTGCTCCCAGGCATGAGAGACTGGGATGTTACGAGGCAGAGACTGCGGTCACTTGTGTTTGGGTCATGCTTCTTGGGTCCAGGTTGCTCCTGGGCACTTGTCCTATTGTCAAGTCGCAGGGCTCCCCTGGGATGGGGGGAATATCCTCTGCTCAGTCTGAATCTGGGGGTAGGGTGAGTCTGTGAGAATATCCCTGGGTATTTAGGTTTAGTTCCTTGCTAGGAATCTCCTTGACCTACATCTTACTGCAGGCTGTTTTCTTACCAAGATCTTGCCAGGAGTTTGTGGTGCAGGTTGCTCTGAACCCTGTGACATTGCCCGCATGCCTTGCCCCTCACTTTGCAAATGTTTTTTTCATTTGTTCCATTGTGACTCTTGAACTGCTCCTGTTTTAAGGCTAAAATGAGAGAGATAAAATGTTCTTAATTTTAATTAAAACAAAGTTTATTTTGTTATTTCATTAGCTAGCTGTGTTATTTCAGGGCTTGACAGTAAAGTTATATGTTACCCTGTGGGTACTTCTAATTGTGTTACAGGGTTTCTCGTTCACTCTGTCCAGAACAGTTTGACTCCTGTGCTGAGCTCCATCCTCTCACAGTCTGGAACCAGCACAGCTAATGAAAAACACTCCAGTAATAACAGGGGGCTCTCAAGGGCTCCAGATAATTGGGGGAAGGCACTATTAATTTTACTGGAAGGCAAGTCGGACAAGCTTTAAGAGTCTACTGCTAAAGATACCAAGAAACAGGGCCTGATATTTTGGAGGTAAGACAAGTACGTGGAAGCTGGTCAAAATAAACCAACAGATCCAGGGAAAATACTGTCAGTTAAATGTCAATGTAAGGACATGTCTCACTGAGGCAGCCCTGGGTCTAGCAAACTCCTGCAAGCAAGGCAGGAAGAGAAGTCCTCTCCTGCCATGCTGTTTGGGTGAGATGCATTCCTGATGGTGAGGCTTGTAAGACACCAGCGGGAAAAACCTGTGCTCCAGGTGGAAGCCTGGGACTGTTAAGGCTTTTTGGGTTTGTGTGTTTGGTTTGTTTTTGGTTGGTTTTTTAGGGTTTTTTATTCCCTAGATGAAGGAATAGTTCCTATTCTATTCTGGGACTATGTAGGCCAGTCCTGGACACCTGGACCCTCTGCTGCATCTGGCAGCATCAGCACAATAGACTTTGAAAAGAGATAGGAAACCAGGAGGAGGCTGGTAGGCGTCATGCTCCCTGCACACAAAGCCTCTCCCCATTCGTTAGGAGTTACCAGGATTTACTATTAGGATTTAAGGAAATCTGTATCTTGTGCAGTGTGAACCCAGGGTGGTTGTAAAATGCTTTTGCAGGGGAACCTGAATAGAGAATTACACCGATTTAGAGGTGTTTTATCCGCTGTCCCTGGTATAAATACAATTGCTGCTGCTGAAGTTTTGGTGCCTGGAATTTACTCGCTCCAGCAGAGAAGGTGCAAAGGGAGAGGTGTGACAGCTTAATTCTTCTCTTCTGTTCCTTGCACAATTTTAATGCTTTCAAGAAAATCTTTAGTAGGCATTCAAGGCAAAATGAATCATGTGTGGAATGGAAGGGTGTTTTGAGGGTAGTGGTATAGCAGGATGGAGAAGTTTTAGGTTCAACTGCCTCCTTTGACCCAGGGATAAGCCTACAGAAGGTAGATAGGTGCCTGATTTCTAGCCAAGTATCTCTGATGTAATGGGTTGAATCTCTTTACACCTTTTCACCTTTTTTTTTTTTTCCTCTCTCCTACTTGGTGGTGCACAGGGAGGTGTTATCTCAAGCTTGGGTGGTATATAAGCTGTCTTGCTAATTTTCCTCCCTGTTTCTCATGCTGGTTGGCATTATAGGATTACATCATTCTGTAAAAATATGAAGTTCTTTTAAGTTGTTTGATCCAGTGCTTGTATTTCCAACAGGATTGCACTGTACTTAACCTTCAGTATGTTATTGTTTTAGTAGTTTTGTCCAATATGAATAACACCTTATACCATAACATCCTCGGTGGATGTAGAAAGATGTTCCAGAAAGAACTGAAAAGGGTTCCAGGAAAGTCAAACTGTATGGCTTGTTTGATTTTTCTGTTTAGCCTCTTAAAGTAGCCAGAGAAGGAGGAGTAAAAACATTACAAAGGATATGTTGCTGGATAAAAGATATTCCGTTACAAACCCTGTCAACATTAATAACTCACATCTCTTCAACAGTGCTCTGAGCTGTCAATAAGAAACAGGAATGAACCAAGATAAAACTGATCTGTCAGAAAGCAGATCGTATCGGAAAGATAATAGAATCAAATTAATTTATGGCGAGGAGATTTCACAACAGACAACGAGGCAATACTGAAAACCACAGTCCAATGTAATCCCTTTGAAGAAACGTTGTACTTATTACAGCTGTGACGATTACAAATGTTTGGTTTAAAAGGCTGTGTTGCAGTCTGGAGGGGAAAAAAAAAAACCCCAGGCTATTTATGGTCTCCAGATTTTAAAGATGGGAGCTAAAGAAAATAAGCCTGTAGACATATGAGCTGAGGCTTAATATTTCCATCTTCATTTAAGAAGGGGTGGTTAGAAAACAGACCTGCCAGCCTGAAGGAAAATTGGATGTGTCAACATTTTGTTGGGCTTTTGAAATTTTTGGTCCCAGTTAAGATGAAAAAGTTAAAATAACCTGTTTCCACTGAATAAAAAGTTCTGATTGAATAGTGCCAAAAAGTTTAACTCTGTCATTCTCCTCCTGAGGTTAAGGTACCTCAAAACAAATTATTCCATTTGCAATGTCCACTTTGACTTGGAAAAGCATGATTTTTATACTCAATTTAATCTGGAATACTTCAAACTGGAAAGTGAAACCTTGCATTTGGAAAAGATGCATTCAGTTTCCTGGAGTTGCTCTACTTTCCTAGAATTTGACATTTTCTCTTGTTTGGGGAATGGGAGGAGGAAAAGACTACCTGGATTAAACAATAGTTTCTAGTTGAGGAGAGGAAAAGAAACTTCTTGTTGTGCAAAATTAGGACCATACTTATGCTCCTAGCTTAATTTTCTTCTTGGCTAATGCACATGAATCTGTGAATCTCCCATGGTTTAAGATGTCCCCTCATCACTCTCTATGAACCTGCTCTTCCTTTCCCAGTCCATGACCATGGATAGGGCACACAGCTGTGCTGCCTTCCAAGTGGGAGCAAGTTGGTGCTGCCCATTATGAACTGGAGAGGGGTCTATGCCCCTCCCTTTTGTTAGTCCTGGTTTTGCCTTTGTAAACCTGATCTGAAAAGGGCCCATATTATGTGGCTTGTGGAGTGAACATGGTAATATAGTTCTCCTCCCTGAACCAAAGCAAGTAAAGAGCAATCAAAGCAGGTTGGATGTGCCTTGTCTCCTTGCACATGTCCTGTTTGACAGGGGCAAATATCCCCTGTGCTGTATTTGAGTGGGACCACTGAGTTCTCCAACAGCCTAATACTGGCTTTGAAGCCTGTAAGATGCCAGTACTGCCCTCCTTGTCCCAAAGGGGAAGGGGCTGGTGCTGTTGAGAGTTGTTGGAAGGGTTACTTCCATGTCTGCATCCTTGAACACAGCTAGGAAGCAAGCAGGAGGAGGGCTGAAGGCAGGCAGAAGGTTGCAGGGGTGGGTTGTTGGTTTTGCTCTGGCTGGTACCATGACCCAAGGGAGCTTGGGTCCATGGATTAGGGAGCAGGAGGATGGAAGCCTGGAGTTGCCCTTCCCATGCCAGGGACTGCATATGCATTGCTGTCTGAAGTTCTGCAGACCATTTTGGAGTGGGTGCTGTGTATGTGGGAGGCTTCCTTCTCTAACTTCTTTCATCACACTCAAAAGGACCTGTCTTCCAGCTGAACTGAACTTCCTCCAGTAGCTCCAGAAGTGCTTGAGGAGTTCTCTGACCCTATCTCTGTTTGTCACTCCATCCCCTTTTTTGCTGGAAGCTTCTGCCCTTGGTGTGGAAGTCTGTGGCTGCAATCAAACTGAGAAGGTGGGAATATCCAGAAGAGAGATCAGAAGGGCTAAAGGTCCCCACCGTCTCCCTTTCCCCCAGTTCCCTCTGTAGCTTACAAATCAAAATATACAACCTGCATCTAAACTATATATTTTTAATAGGATGAATTCTTCCCTCCCTGTGCCTGCCAGCCCTGTTTGTGGGCATCATCTGCAGCGTGCTTAGCACTGACTCTCTCCCTCCCCTTCCCGCCCCCCCACTCCGGCTTAATGACAAGTTCTCACTTTGTTTGTTGTTGTTTGTTTTGTTTTGTTTTTTCCCCTTTCAGCCAAGCTGACATTTAATTCTGCCTTGGCCAGTTAAATATAACCCTGAAACCCGCGGGTGAGAAAATGCGTCTCTCTGTCACGCTCGTTTCAGAGGAGCCAATTAGCAATGGTGATCCTTGGGACTTGGCAGCCTCTTCCCGGGCACCCGGCAGCCCTGGCCCTGCCTGTCATTCTCAGGGAAAACGTGCTAGGAAATGGTCTTGTGGTTTACTAAGAAAAGCAAAACAAACAAACAAACTCCCTCTTCCCCTGCCTTTGCAACCTGTGGGCATAATTGATTTGCAAGACTTGCAGTCAGGATGTGGCTTTGTTGCAGGTGAAGTTGAAGAGCCTGCTCCTCTCTGGCTCTATGCCTGCTTCCCCCTGTTCCAGTGACTTTCCACATCCTGAGGCATCCAGAGTGGAGGCATTAATAGGACACATCTCCCTCTTCTACTTCACCCTGTATTTTGCCACCTCAATTCCCTTCCCTATTTCCCTGCTGTGGTGCTGGTACCACCCCTATTCCCAGTTCCAGGCTGTGGTTCCTCCTCCAGGAGTGGGAAGCTGATTGACCAGGCTGTGGGCTTGCTGGGATGCTTCCTGTCCCTGTGACTTGCTCAAAGGCTGCATCCCTCCTAGTTGCAAATATACTTTGTCCTATGCTGGGTCAGTCCACAGTACATCAACCCAGTGCTATGCCTGTGGCTGCTTGCTGGTAAATGGGGAAAAATGAGAAGGTGCCTAGTGTTACTTGTTCCCTGGCATATCCTCTGCATCGGAAGCTTAGCAATGTGGTGAGGTGGAGGCTGTCTTCTGTTTGAGTCAATTACAGGTCTGGTATTGAATTTGTCTTGTCATACCCCC
>VXBJ01000233.1:1843662-1865181 GCA_013400055.1 Nycticryphes semicollaris | reverse complement strand
AAAAAAAAGAAAAAAAAAAAAAAATCTGGCTGCAAGCAGTCAGGCTTCAACCAGCCTGTCAGACGGCTCTCTGCAGGAACACAATCCATGTTGATTTTACAGAGAAGGTTGTTATCCACATTTCACCACTGATTTATTGTTTTTTAACCAGCTCCTTATGCTGGGCTTTTTTTTTTTTTTCTTTTTTAAAAAAAGATCCTTTTGCACTTTGCGAGTGGGAAGACTCTCTGGTGGTGAGGTGGAGGTGCCCTGCTCTTGCCAGGCTGGGAGGGAGCAGGGGCGAGTGCTGCCATCCTCTGGACCCCACCGCTGGCCACCTGCGATGCTTTCCTTGAGATTTGTCAGAATTTATGAAGGCCATGGCTAATGCCCGATAACACGCTCATGTGTCCCCTCTGCCTGCGGGCTGCAGCGGGGCAGCATGGCTTCGAGAGCGTTGAAACCTTTTCGTTTGCTTAAAGAGTAATATGGGTACGTGGGAGACAAGTCTGATGAAGCCCCGCAGAATTAAAATGGCCAAACGCATCCCGTTGCCTACATCTGCAGAATTCATTAGGCGAGCTTGATTGGCCTTTGTTAAACAAAGATGGGATAAGGTTTCATACTTTTTCTGTGGGAGTCAAGCTAAAGTTTCAGGCTGATGATTTAGTCAGGTGTAAGCATGAAGTTTCCAATTTAGAGAAATAAATCTAAAGTGATTTTATTATCCTCTGTTTTACCCTGACACCCTGCTTCACCCCGACTCCCTGTCAGAGCACGCATGATGTGTTTATACAGGCTGCACCGTAATCGACCGACAGGCAATATAACACGAGACACAGAATGCATCTTCCACCTAACACCAGCTTCGGTAGCTTCTATATTTCATCATCTTCCCCTTCCTCTGCCGGCAACTCTTTCTTTCTCTCAATCTCTTGTATTCTGCCCGGTGAGAAACGTGTATCCCAGCTCCACGGGAAGAGCCATTTGTGGATAGAGACGCAGCTTTTTGGCTCTGCTTGTATGTCACAGCTCTGTTTTGCTTCATTCCATGCATCTTCCAGGGAGATCCTTGGATCCGACTAGGCGTCCTTTGGCTGGAGTCATTTTAATGAATGTATGTGTGCCTAAAACGCCCACAAAACTTTTTTTTTTTTGTGGGAGCTGGTAGCATTTTAAATATGTCAAAATGGGAAAGTTTCTTTTTAATTTCTTAGTGTCTGATTCAGAAGCAAATATTCGATGAAAACTGTATGTTAAGATTTTGACAAGATATGAAAAAGATTACATGTTTAAATTGACTGAAAATACTTTTTTTTCCAAAGTTACTAAAGAGAAGTCAGTATGAAACTAACGCTGTGGGGAAGAAAGCAAGCCGCTTTGGCCAGGTTTTCAAATTCCGTTGATTAAAAGTCTGTGCAATTTAGTTATTAGTTAGAACATAGGGACACAAACCACAATAGGTCAAATTCATTTCTTCATCTCAGATATATCCCTGTTGACTTCAGTGAAGTTCCTTTAATGATGAATTTGTCCCACTGGCTCAAAGATAAAAAGAGAAGTTATTTTTGTTTAATATTTCAACAAGGGGAAGAGGTTAGCAAGGGAATTTGGTTTGCACAAGTTGTGTTTTTCCATGAAGTTTAGCAAGGGCAGCCACCACCTAGACAGCTCTGTTGTATATTTGTCTTTTAGAGGGCTGAACGCTTTCTCTATAGACTCTCCCCAACCCTTGAAAGACAATTTTGGCCAGATGAAATCCACAAAGGACACTTGCAGCCGTGGTTTGTTTGTGTTTCTGTGAGCAGTGATGTGAGCTGCTCTCATTCAGGTGCCTACTGATCTGATTTCATTTCAGGGTAGACTTTTGGAGGTAGAGCTGAGTACTCTCTCTCTGTTGTCTCCCTGGCACTGCAGCATATGAGTGCCACCTGGTGCTCTTGGTGATGTCCCTAACCCTGGTGGTGTCATGGCTGGCTCTTTGTAGGCAAGTCTCTTGCTGCTGTGCTTATGTTTGCCTGGATGTAATATTTTTCCCAATGCAATATCCTGTGTCTTTCTCTTGTTGTGAGTTAGTAGGGCTGAGTTCAGGCCCTCTTCCATCTCCGTTAGGCCCTTCTGACTGAGGACAGAGCAGTGAGAGAGTCCAAGAGCCTGGAAAGCCTGGGGATGCCTTTGGAGATGTTGCGAAGCAAAAGCCAGCTCTGTATCTAGCTTGTGTGGAAGAGCAGGATTTGAGGGTTTTCAGTATTTCCAGTTTGAACCCGGTCAGGAATCAGTGGGTAATGTGTCGATGGTTGAGGAGGTCTGGTTATTTTGTGTGCTCAAACTCTGGGTGAACTCCCATGGACTCCCAGGAAAGGACAACTCATGCATTGCGGTGTTTTGCTTGTTGTTGTTGTGATGTGTACATGTGGCTCTTCACCATGGGTTGGGTTTATGGGTGTCAGGCAGGTATTTGCATGGAGAGCCGTTTCACTGCCTCGTTCTTGTTCCAGAGCAAATGGCCTTATGCCCAGGCAAGGAGCTGAACGTTTCACTGGTTGTTCTCCATCCCAGAGTTCAAGGCATCTGGCAGGTTTCTGTAAGCCTTGGCTAAAAGCAGCCTTTTCTGCTGTGAGCAGTATTGCTTTTAAACCTGGGAGCAAAATGCTTTGATGAAAAGGGATGAAACCTTTCCCATGCTCTTCTCATCCTTGTATCCATGGCTGCTTTCTAGAGTAATTCAAAACTATTGTAAATGGGACAAACGGAGGCACCAAGCAGCACTATGTGTGGTTTGGCAAACACCTCTTTACCCTGGGTAACAGGGAGACTCTAGTTTTTTCAAAGGAAGAGCCTTAAAATAATAAATTTTCTGGAAAAAATTGCCATATTTTGAGGTGCTAAACTGACTGTGGTTAGTGACACAGTGGTGTGACTTTGTTTCCCTCTTGGCCCACTGTTCCTACTGCTGGCTATTATGATGTACTGCACATGGCTACCTGTGAGAAGACCCACAGTGATGGAGGAACTGGGAGAAACTGGAAGAAAGTGTTAATCAGATTTATAGAACAGCCCTTGGACTTGGCTGTGTTTGCACTTACCTGTGATGAATGCTACTGTTCTTCCTTCAATACCTGTATCCTGTGGAAATCTGGAGCTAGGATGAGGGCTTTTGGAATTAGGATGAGGTTCCCCAAGCATGGGCTTGGCGTATGCCCAGGTGCTGTTCCTTGATGTGAGGATTGGGAAGAATTCCTGGACCCCCTAGTTGTGTGGGCATCATGGCTGTCTCTATCCAGGACATTCTCACTGGCCCAAAAGTCGTGAGACAACAAGAAATACCAAGGAAAATGGATGTGGGGGATTAACTGAAAAGGCTAAAACTTAAAGTAGCCACAAGGCCACGAGGAAGACGGCAGAGGTGGGAGCTGGCAGCAACTCCATGTGGTGCTCTCCTGCATTGACCCAAAGTCATTGCCCTCAGCATCTCCTACTGTCTCACTTCCTCCTGGCTTACCCAGTAGCCCTTGTGCCAGCAGATCTCTGCTGCCACTCAAGTGGACAAGCGTCAGCCCGGGAGACCACACGTGAACTTCTTGTGAGGTACAGATGTTGCAGAGTCAAAGCCTGGCCACCCTTGGTCTAGGAGGGACTTGGGTTTCCAGTGCCCCAGAGAAGCAGGAAGTGCAGGAGACATGGATATCATGAGAAAAGAATCGATAGTCCCCCCTCAGCCTGACCAAATATTGATTTTGCTGTTCGGTTCATATCGTTTTTCACCACCTCATTGGCCCTCAGGATGGAGACTCCTTCTTGCAGCCCCACAAGGGGTGTTTTTGGCAGGGAGGGGAGGCAGAGGGACTGAACTTCTCACTGGCCAGGCTGAGGACAAGGATCAGTCACCTGCTAAGCTGACCCTGGCCAGGGGGACCACAGTGGTGGGGGAGGGGAGCTTTTGGACATCCAGTCCTCCACGAAACCTCCTGCACTGTTCTGTTAGCGAATACTGTTGAGAGAGCTTGTATTGGAAGAAGTTTGCTGTCTTGTATTCCCTGTCAGTGCCCCCCACTGTGCTATGACTCCACGTTTAAGGCTTGATATAAAATACTGGGAATGCAAGGGATCTTCCTGGCTTTCCTCTGTTTTGGAGTGTGAGCTTAATCTTGGGATCCAATCGTTAATAAATGCAGTGATTGGTAACCACAATGCAGCCTTCCCAGGCAATTCCTGCTACCGCAACTTTTCAAGAGCATTGCTATCCAAACAGTCACAAATTATGATTTTTGACTAAAAATTGTATCTGCTACTGCTGGAGGTAAAACTATTAATATATAAATAAAGGCTAATTCTGTCCTGGTTGTTTTTCTTCATGAGGTCACTAGTCCCTGAGGAATTATAAGCAAAACAGCAGAGTGCCTCACAAGAAATAGAAAAAAATCATCTCTAATGGCATGAAAAAGAAAGATGTTTGGAATGTTTTTAAAGGATGTTCTCTAGCTTTCTTTGGTTATAGTCTCTACCACATATACCATGTTTTTACTGGGATTGAAAATGATGGCTTTTTCTTCATGGCGCTGTTTCTAGAAGCTAGACTTGCTGGGAATTTTGTGGCCAGCTGAATTTTTTTAAAATGTGTAGCTGATTTATATATTGATATAATGATGCAAAAACACTTTGAATCCCCATTAAAACAATAATTTTCAACAATTCTGTGGTCTCAAGGCAATATTGACTTGCCGTCTTCACAAATCTTTGGCTTAATTATAAGTTATGTTACCTGATGGGAAAATACCCTTTAAAACAGGAAGAAATGGTGTATGGATTTTTTTTGTTCAGGCAGCTTTGGGCAGTGTTTCTCAGACTATGTAAACCAAAGGACTAACCAGCTTTAAATAAAAAAACACACGACAGCAGTAAGAATCAGGGAGTTGTGTAGTTGTGTGCCTTTGTGTGACGTGAGCCACCTGTTGCAATGGAAAATCGGGCCAATTCTCAAATGTTCATTTGTACTTTGCACACCTGGATGCATCCATCTCTTCTTATCAGTTTTTCTGATAAGATTCTTAGCTCAGGGGGTGGTGCGATACTGGAGCAGGTACCGAAGAAGTTTATAAGATCACCACCCTGTGAGAAACTGACAGAAAACCCCCAAAACACGGACCAAAAAACCAGACCAACAATTGGATCAGGACCTAAAACACCCCTGAAGGCTTTAGCTAATGGCTGACCTGCTCTGGGGTTGGCAATAATCCTGCTGGTCAGTCTCCAGGTACCCTTTTCCGCAAATAGATCCGTGCTTCTATGGTTCTTTGGCACCTCTGCAAGTACTGTGTCTTCTGGTGCATTGTGGGCCATAAGCAGGGCAACATTGACCTGAAGTAGACACGGATTGACATGCAAGCAACCTCAGGGACACTGGAGGTGTCCATGAAGAATGTGAATGTGTTATGTGCAGAAGATTGGACATAAAGGCCTGGATTTTCCCCATATAGGCACTTTGCTGTGACATCTCAGTTGGAATAGCTTGGGTTTCATCTCTAGACAGCAAAGAAAAACTCTCCAGAGAGCAGCTCAGTCCTTCAAAACTAGCTTCACCTAAGAATGGAGAACTTGAGCTGCCTGTTTGGCACTGTCTTTCTCTGGCCATAGCTTAGAAAGCACCTCCAGTGGTTGTTGCTGTGTTTCATGGGACCACAGATGAAAATCAGAGAACTGGCCCAGGACTGATCTTCTCGTGTCACGTAGACTAGCAGAGCAAGCAGTGGTGAAGTCCTAACCCACACCATTATTGGGTGGCACGATGCTCCTGTCTGGCCCATGGGGACGGCTGAACCGTATGAGAACCTATGATATGCCTGTATTTACCTGCCTGGGCTTTTAGCCCAGTTTAGATAGAGCCCATATTTCAGGATAATCCTCAAGATCATAAATTTACCTGTGCAGATGGGACCCAAAGGGAATATTAGACCAACGAAGGAAAAACACCAACAAGGAAAAATGTACCTATTAGGCAATCTGAACCTTTGTGCAGCCTTCATTAGTACCAGCAGGGTTATAGTTACTTTTAATCATTCAACTAACTCTACTAGCGAAAACTTTCAACTTTCAGCCATTTAAGTTGGAAAGGTCCTTAAAATATTTATTATTACTGTAAATCACACCATTTAAGGTCAAAGCAGAAGCATTTGTTGGATTCGAGCAGGATCCCAGGTTGTTTTCTTACCTGGAGGTTGAGTCCTGGTGGAAAGGTCTGTGTTTCTAATTTTGCTGTGCTATTTTGTTTCTATGAGATGATGGGAACACCATTATGCTGTGCTATTTTCTATTTTTTAATTGGTCGTTCATACACAGGTCTGCCTGGAGTTGAAAATCTCAGGGAAAAAGCCATTAACACCTGCATGTTTGACCTGCAGTTTATAAATCAGAACATATGTTTTCATATTTCTAACCTCTCAAAACCAGAAAAATGTGTTAGTGGATATTTGCAGCAAACGCCGATGCACATTGTCTTTCCAGTGTCAGCAGACCGGAGTGTCAAAAGGTATAAATCATTGCAATTACATGGATTTTGCCTGAGGTCTAGCCTTGATTGATGTCTCTCCTAAATAAGATATTGTTGGGGATGTGGAACATGCACACTTCTTAACCTGCTGGGCTAAGATTACACAATTCCTCTCTTGCTCTTTTTGTGAGCGCGTGTAGGGCGCCTAAAAGTTTCGGTGGATTTCTCCATGTTATTTGCGTGACGACTGGCATCTTAGATGGTTTATTTAGCTTGCTATTGTGGAAAACACTTAAGCCTGTACTTGCATCCTCTTGCAATCACTGTTGAAATCAGCGAGAATGACTTTTGCACTTACAGTTCATCCCAATTTAGCTGACTAGAATCATTAACAGAGTCTGTGTGGAGTGGCTTATGCCAATGCCATGGTGCAATTGTGTTGGGAGAAACCCTCTTCTCTTTCCATCCCAAAGCAAACCCACCCCAGCACTGCCCTGACCTGCCTGGCTCAATCCTGGCCTTCCCGTTTTTGATGAGCACACCTTCAGCACTTCAATACTTCCTCAGCATCTCACCTGGCATGGTATGAAATCCAACTCTCCCCTATAGATTTTTCGGTTTTTGTAAGGTTCGTATTTTGCTTTATGAGGTGGCACAAGGAAAAATGTTCTTGGAGAGCTGGCTGGATTTAAAAAGCTAAGGCAGCTACTCCTGTAACTTGGATGAGAGTGGGTGAAGTGGATTGACTTTTTGAAGGTGGTGCCCTAAGATCTCACTGATTTCCAGAGAAGAAAGGTTGGGCCTAATTACACCCCTGAGCTGCAATCTTTCATCTGCAAGAAAATAACAATTTGCATTGGATCCAGATGAGGTTTTGTATTTAGGATGTACACTTAAAAAAAACCCCAACAACCTCAAACCACAAACAAGCAGATGGGTCAGTGGATTGTCATGGAAAAAAAGCATATAAAAAGAAAAATAAATTAATGAATCTGCTTGGGAATACTGCACATTTAAAAAGTTCCTACCCCTGCTGTCCTGTCATTTTAGGTGACAAAAACATAACCATTTTTTGATGGGAAGGATTTAAACAGTTGAAAAAAGGAGAAATTGGCTGGTGTTTTGGGGTGGTTTTTTGGTGTTTTTTTTTTTTTTGTTTGTTTTTTTTTTTTGTTTCCTAGAGTAATGACACTTACTTGGAAATAATTTTTAAGGCTACTTTACACTTTAAAACCAAAAGTTCTAACTTGAGTCGACATACTTAGCCAAAAATCCCTGTAGAGATTCAGGTTTCTTGCTTGAGCTGCCTGGAGTGGTGAGTTCAGGCCTTTGCAGTGATTGTCAGCTAGGAGAACATTAATGGAGTATTAGAAAAATGAAGTCCCCAACCCCTCCTCCTTTCTGGCTGGTTGTTTCTACATGGTGGGAAGGAAAACATTTTCCCCGTCAGCCATTTACTGTGCAACAGGGGGAAACTGTCAGTTTGCTATGAGCAAACCCCGGCAAGATAAGTCAAAATGATTTACCCTGTAAATAAAGTGGGCTGTTTTCTTTACTTGGAAGAATTGCCCATGTGGCGAGACTTCCTATGGGAGGGGATGTGGTTGGCCCTTCGCATTTATCCACTGTGTTTGTCTTTTTTGAAAAAGCAACATTGGAAAGATTAACAAGTCTGTCACTGAAGGAACTGATATATCAAAGCTGCGGAGACAAAGCAGACCATTCATTCCTTACGTTTCTGAAATCTCACTTCCAGTGCAACCCAGGTCTTCCCATTTAGGTCCAGATGAAAGGAGGGATTTCCCTCTTCCTCTTTCCCCCCAATAAAGTCTCTGTGATTTTTATATATGTGTAAGTATATATAAAAATGTGTGTATATATGTGTCCATATGCACACGCTCACCCTGTACATTGCAGTTGGAGCCCTCCAAGGCTGGTGAGTTATTTGCTGGTTGGGGAGAGGCCATGGGGGTGCAAGGAGATGGGAGTGATCTGAGCATAGTGGTAGACAGCAGGGATCACTGTGCCCATGGACACCCCCAGAAATTTAGGATGAGTCTCTCGGTGTGTCTCTCTTACTTCCTTACTGTAAAAGCTGGAAGAAGTTTTGGTGTGGTGTGTCATTGTGGTTTTTTGGTTTTTTTTTTTGCTCTTATTTCAATTTTTTTTTTTTAATCTAACCATGAGAGGGGTTGGTGGTGAGGAGGGGCAGAAGATAGGGACACTGCTGTAGAGGGAACTGGATGTCTTGAGATCCCTTCCAGCTGTGTGGCCATGCCTTAGTGATTACTAAGGTTTCGTTCCACACAGAAAATCCTGTACGGAAATACCCATATGTATAGCTTGTCTGACAGGTACTGGCTATGCAGGATTTATGGTGCACAGAACATATGCACATAGATCATGTTAATTAGCGCCTATGCACTGGAGAGGAAATAAGTGAATTTTGTTTCCTCAGGCTGAGGGATGTTCTGAAATTTCTGATGATGTGATATTGGGTCCGCGTGACAATTTCTAGGGAGGAAAAAGGAGCATATAGAAGACAACTCAGAGATGTGGCAGTTCCAGCTTGCACAGACTGCTAGGTAGATAGAAATGCTTTCTAGTCATGTGTTTCACTTTATCTAGGTCTCTTTATTTGTCTACTTTAGCTGGCCATCTATATCTATATGTTCTTCCTTCTAAGGCAAAGAAACAGCACATTGTTACTCCCAGTTCCAGAAAGGCTGTTTTAAACCCTCATGTGCACAAACAGCTGGTGTCCAGATAAGGATCCCAGCATTAAAAAAAACAAACCCAAACCTATTTAAAACTGCCATTTGTGGATGTGCCATATGCTTCTGAGCATATTCACCAGAGAAGCGAGAAGATGCGTGCAGAGTGCTTTCCAGGGTGTCACTTCCGTAGCGCTCCTGCTCGGAGGAAAAGCCCCTCTGCTGAGAGGTGCTGCCTCCCCCACATGTGCTCGACTCCATCTGGAAAACAAAACTCTGCTTTCCTGGGGACTTCTTTTCTCATTGGCCTGCAGAGCTTCAACCACCTGCTCCTGCATCCTTGTTTATGCCTCAGGCAGGATAATGCATGGTGTCCCAGGCTGTGGGGGTGTTTCCTTGCTGGCTGTTGTTGCTGGAGCAGTATTTTGTCTGAGCAGGCATGGTGGTGTGTTATACCACACTGGGCATAGAACTTCCTCTGTACTGGTGGGGTAGGAATGTCCTCCCTGCTGTGAAAGTTGTGCCTAGACAGACGTGGTGTACAAGATCTTATCTCCTCAGATGGTGGTGTGCTGGCAGAGCACTGAAGGACATCCTTGTGTGAGCCTTGAGCTTGTTACAGTCAAACCTACTGCTCTGCCTCCGCACGTCCTGTGTGTGCCCAGTGTGTGCTGGTGCTGGATGATGGGAGCTGCAAGCCCTGCTTTCCCTTCCTTCCCCAAATCCATCTCCCTTATGAGGAAAGGCTGAC
The DNA here is from genome assembly GCA_013400055.1 of Nycticryphes semicollaris. Classification (NCBI taxonomy): domain Eukaryota; kingdom Metazoa; phylum Chordata; class Aves; order Charadriiformes; family Rostratulidae; genus Nycticryphes; species Nycticryphes semicollaris. The sequence continues at coordinate 1,855,250 of VXBJ01000233.1, read as the reverse complement.
AGAGTTGGGACTCTTTAGCCTGGAGAAGGCTGAGGGGAGACCTTGTCTATGTTTACAAGTATCTGAAGGGTGCGTTGAAGGAGTACGGAGATGGACTCTTTTGAGTGGTTTCCAGTGACAGGATGAGGAGCAAAGGCACAAGTTGGAACATAGGAAGTTCCATTTAAATATGAGGAAAAACTTCTTTGCAGTGAGGATACCAGAGCACTGAAACAGGCTGCCCAGAGAGATCATGGAATCTCCCCTGGAGGTTTTCAAGACCCTCCTGGATGATGCAGTCCTGAGTAACGTGCTCTAGGCAATCCTGCTTTAGCAGGGGAGTTGGACTGGATGATTTCTAGAGGTCCCTTCCAACTCTGACAATTTCATGATTCACCTGGGGGTAAACAGCCCTTCCCTTCTTCTTGTGCTGCTACATAAAGGCTTTTATGAAATGTGGTCTTCTGTTTTTGCCCTTTGCTGTATGTTTCTATTCAAAGGATCCTTGGGAAGAAGGGGGTGAAGATGAGATAAGTGTATAATTTGCCCCACCTGGCAAGAAATCTCTATGCTGGCATTGGAGAGGCAGGGCGAGGGGTAGCGAGGTGGTGGTTAAGGACCTTTTCTTAGATGAAGAGGATTGAAAATTTAAATTCTTGCTGTTGAAGGAGCAGATTCTGGGTTTCTTGAATTCCAAGGGATTTGTGGCCTTAAGGCTTTGTTTTTTCCTTCCTACCTTTTCTCTTGTAAAGATTTGGGGTTCAAAGCACAAAAATATTCAATGCTGTGTCAAACTGGACCTTTATTTATTGCACCACAGTCAGTGCAAACTTCAGTGACAAGCTTTTATATGACCTTGGGCTATATTCTTACCTGAATAAATGGAAAGTGTTTCTCTTACGAACACCTGGGTTGTATTTTGTATAAAATATGTACGTTCTGGAGAAAACAGTAAATATGACCATGAACTCCTGAGCTCAAGTTTCTTCATCAAATATCCACCACTTTCNAAAAAAAAAAAAAAAAAAAGAAAAAAAGAAAAAAAAAAAGCCCAGAAAATGCTGAAGCTTCCCTGTACAAACGACAATAAAATACGATTGCCAGGCACAATTCCATGAAGTTTTACAACAATTGCTTTTGAGCTGTTAAGTATGCTGTGCTTTAGTCAAGGATCTTGTGCTTTTGTACACAAGCCTCATGTTTGGTGACATTGAACCTTCACATGCAGATACCGATTATTCAAAAAGGGAGGGAGGAAAGAGGAAAGAAAACTCAGGAAAGCTATTTTACATTTGTACTGCGGATTGTTCTCTTTAATCTGCAATATAGAACAAAGACTCATTCAGTTTTTATTACAGTCCTCTCGGAGGCTGTTAGCTACAGTGTGAACCCCTCCGGGGTTAAAGTGTAGAAAAATTGGGAGATGCTTGTGGTTTTGACAGAGAAGTGGAAGATTCCAGAGAGAGAGAGAGGTTGGTGCCTCTGTTGGAGAGTAACAGGAGGCAGTGTTAAGTGAAAGATGTTAGCTCATTTACAATCACTTTAGTTCAATTTACTTGCTGAAGTCGCTGTCCTGCAGAGTTCTGCGCAGGCTTTATGCTCTCACGTATGAATAGTTTCACTGAAGCCCTTAGCTTAATCAAGTAATTATCTATCAAGAACAAGCCACAGGCAGGGTGATGGAGGTGATGCTATTGTTAGCCAGGTATATATAATACGTACCCTGCTTGCATTGTCCAGAGCCATGGTTGAATACCACAGCTTTCACTTGGAAGCGTTTCTCTTTTCTTTCTCAGCTTTTCCATTAGATCTCTTCTATTTCCCACCAAATTCAGCATTTTGGCATCTGCCTGCAGAAGCAAGCTTCTGGGAGAGGTGATGCAGTTACCTGGTCAAGGCAGCTGTGGTTTTGACCAAAGCACCTGCTGATGAGTCAGGAAAAAGGACACAGAACCCATTTTTAATTGCTAGTTTGCTTTAAATTTTCTGCCTCTGAGAAGTTTTTTCTCAAGCAAGAAGAAAGTGAGAGGTCGTTGCTGGATGCTGTTCCTGTCTAGAGAGGCAGCTTGAGCTCGGTGTTACCCAGCAGAGCAAGTGGGCACAAAGCATTGTTTCACCTCCTTAGGAAGTGTAGCTGTGTGGTGGGGAGAGGAGAATAGTCACCTTCCAGGTGGTGCTGCTCTTGCTTGGCTGGGTTGGGCTGGAGGAAGGGTATTGCTGATGCCCACATCCCACTTCCCAACACAGTTTGAGAAGACAACATGGCTGTGTTCTCTCATACCAAGGGAGTCTGGCTGAGAGTTCAGAGAAAGGCTGGTGTTGGCTCAGGAGCACATGACACTATTATAATCACATGTAAATCCAAACTGGATGTAAGAAGAGAGTGTCTGTCTGGAATAAATGGGACCAGGCTGACAGCTGAAGACATAGGAAGTGAGCTCCTCTACAGCAGAGCTTGCATGGATTACCCAAGGGTTACTTTGAATGACAAACTCAAGGCATCTCTTTCAATTCCCTGTAGCTCAGGCTGTCAAAACATTAATGAAGCAGCACCATTTGCCTCCCATCATCCATTTGAGTGAGGGTGCCTGTAAAAATATCTAAAGCAGTGGTGCTTTCAAGTTCGTCTCTATTAAGTCGTAGGACTCATAATGGAGGCAACTGGTGAATGTCTCTTTAACTTTGCCAGTCACGAGAGGGCAGAGCATAAGTGGTTATTTTTCTTTCCATACCTCAGTTTCTCTTGATAATGTTTAACGTGCACCTACTTTCCTCATTTGATGCTCAGAGGATGAAGATATTGTTAATTAGTCCCACATTTTATGGTGCTGCTTCACGTACTGTTTTTCAGAAGAGGGTCACTAACAATCAGTGCTGGACCTTTGTTAATTAGCTGCAGCATCTTGCAAGAAGGGGTTAAAACAATCCAGAAATAAAATCGCCTCCTTTGCAACCTTTGTTTCAAAATCTTGACAACCCAAGGATGTTTGCTTTTCTCCCTGAAGGTTAAGTTGTCCTAACAGGTGCTAATTTTGTGTTTTCTCATGGAGATCTGTCCATATTAGAAGCAACTGTGAGCAAACAAAAAAGCCAATTAGAGTGCAAGGGTATTCTTCCTCCTTGTCTCCATGTAGTCCCCAGCTATCTCTATCAGTCACCTTAAGCCATAGATTTATCCTTTCAAACCTTCTTGAGAATCTGTAGACTTGTGCCCTCTTTGGGGGGGAAAAAACATCCTTTTAATGTCATGGGAAAAATACTGTCATGGGCAAGTAGATGATCCAAGCTAACTGGGATTTGTCATCAGCTTTGGCAATTGGTGTAGCAGGGTTTGAGATTAATGGAGCCAAAGACTTTAAGCAAATATTGTTGGCGTGTAGTTAAACTGTCAAGAGAGCAAGAAAAAGACTTGCTCTGCAGCCACTAAATAAAGATTTGTATTCACCAAACACAGTGAACCTTTTATTAGCAATTATTTGCAGCTCACTACCTTCCAAAAAGGAAACAACGTGGTGTAACTTATTGTCAAGGGTTTATTTGCAGTTCAGGGTTTTCCCTCCCCCCCTTCCTCTATTTTGAGGGTTTCGTTTGAGCAGGAATTAAGCTCTGCCGTCTCCACTTCTTTCAAAACACTATGGGCCAGATCTTTGTGCCACAAGTAGTTTCATTTGATTTCAGAGAGATTTCAGTCTTCGGCCAAATTTGTACAGGCAGTTAAAATAAATAAAATCCCCCCAAACTAAACCAATGCCCCTCCCTCCCTTCCCACTCCCCACCCCCAAACCCTCACAGAAATTCCCCAAATCCAAATAATGCCTATTAATTACTACAATATGTTTAAACAAGGTCCAAATTGTTTTCTTCCATGTAATCAACTATCTAGTTTGTGAGCTGTAATAAACCAGAACAGCACATCAATTATAATATTTTATGATTATTTTATACTCTTGGCAAAATGCGTGTGCTGTTATCTCCAACCTTATTAAAGCTCAGCTGATTAGAGGTTGAAGTTTTTACATAAGTTATTGATGTTGCTTCTTTTATTCAAATATTTTCATAACAAACTAGCTAGGAAAATATTTTTCTTGGCCAGGCTCTTAAGATGAGACTTATGTAAGGTAAGAGTATGCAACTGTTTGTTTGGCTTAAGAACGCTGAGCAAACAGCTCTCTGCATCTGTTTTTGAAACACTTCTTTAGCACAAGGCATTTACGCTTGCTAAAATGAGACCAATACCTCGTGCTCAGAAAATGGGCTGTTTAAAAATTACCTGCATAGATTGCTTGTGATTATAAGACCCCTTTGTTATTCAGTGGCTGCCCAGCTCTATAGCTCCCCTTTTGTAGAAGTTTCTGATCTACTTATTGTCTTAAAATCCAGTAATGCTGGTCTTTTCCTGAAGAATTACATTATTTTAATTCAAAAGGAAATTATTTCTTGGGTTATATTGTGGTGCAGGAAGGGGATGCATGTTTGCATACTGGTGCAGCAATGCATTTAAATCAATCAATGAGTTCCAGAGCAGTAGGATGAAAGTTCAGGGGTGAAACAATCACCTAAACCCCTAGGGACAGTGACTTAACCTACCTCCAGGTGTCTTTTCTGTTCTTCTCTGGCTCTGTCAGAAGCCTGGTGAGGCATCTGCATCTGAAACAGAAGAGTGCTTCAGCGAGCTGATATCATAGAATGGTTTGGGTTGGAAGGGACCTTAAATATTGTCTAGTTCCACCTCCCCTGCCATGGGCAGGGACACCTCCCACTAGACCGATTTGCTCAAAGTTCCAGCCAGCTTGGCCTTGAACACTTCCTCCTCCCTATGCTTCCCTTCTTCCCTTGGGTAAGAGGGCACTTAGCCTACTGTATAGGTGATGGAGAAATGGATGTTTAAAGATGTGACATAACTTTCCTAAAGCCTTACAAAGAGCTTGTGATGAAAGGGAATCGGACCCAGGTCTCCTGAACATCTAGACCACCCTCTCAGGACTACTTGACCACTTGGTAGGGCAGAGAGAAGCAGGAGGAAACCACTGGAAAACATTGGTGATTGGAGAGCTACAAGAGTTGACATCAAAGCTGTGCAAGGAAAGATGTCTTTCATGTGAATAGAATGTAGAAAACTGTGTGCCCAAGTCTTGTTCTCTTTAGCTGTATCAGCTGATCCTGGAAAAGATTATTTATTGTCTAGAAACCCCATCCCTCTATTTCCAGACCATTGTAGCTACAACACCACTACTGCCTTGGAGAAAATACCCACTGGAGGATTATTTTGGGGTCAGCATGTACATTTCTGTTTCTACCTTTGAATGTTTCTAGGAAGTCTAGAGGCAGTTTATTACAGAAATACCACTTAATTTTCCTTTGCCCTTTTGACACAGAAAATGCATATCTGGTAGACGTTATTTGTTTTCACTTGCCATATGCTAAGAAAGTTTATACATTGCAAGTATTACCAATGTAAACAACACAGGCTAATTGGTGTCCTTGTGAAAATAAAACAACATGGTTGTTTGAAGGTTTGTCATGGGTTCTGGAGTAGAAATGTTGAAATGTCAAAAAAATTCGGTGTCCACGACCGAACTTTCACCTGTCTTCTGAGTTTATAGCTATAGGAAGCCCTTCATCTCTGAGCCATCTTCAAGCGTGACTTTATGCAAAGAGTTGAATTCTGCACATTTAAAGGATTTTTTTTTTTTTTAATAGACAAAAGGTCTTTGTAGAAAGGCATTAATGATCCTGGTCACACATATAGTGATCTGTACTTGACAGGGTGATGGAGGATATCTGAAAAGTGTTCCTTAACACTTCAAAGGGAAGGCACAACAGCAGAAGTGAAGAAAGATGAATGGTTGTTTGGAACAGCCTCTTACAACCCACAATGTGCTGTGTATTAAACATGTCCTTGTGAGGATTTTAGTGCTGTGTTAGTTACCACGTGTCAGCTTCTCTGCAATAACATGCTTAACAGCTAATAGATTTGCTGTCACTACCTTGATGGTGCATAGATTAATTTTGTAGTAGTCTAGGAGATTGACTATACCAATACATTACTTCTGCAACCCAACTGGGTATTTAAGGAGGTGTAACACCCTGATTATGGCTGTACTAATACTGGGATAAAAGTGTTTCTGTTGACATGGGCTGTTTTCAGGCAGCAGGAGAAGCAGCTGCACTGAACTATGGTATCATTAAGGTGAGAAGTGACCCAGACACACTTTTGATTGAGCTGCACCATAGACTTGTGCTATGTGCAACATGGAAAAGGCATCTAAGAATAGATACTAAGTCATTTCACTTCTCTCTGTGCAACTGACCTCAGAAACCAGTCTACACAAATCCTGCTAGCCAAAGAGGCTGAATCCTTAACATAGAAGAATTTACCTGGGATGCTCCCTTTGGCATATCTTGGGCCCCTTGGAATCCCTGGACAGTTAAGGTCCAATGCCATGGGTAAGCACAGACCTGTTGTACGTGCACAGTATACCTGGCGATTTCGGTTTAATGATCAACATGGAATAGGTCTTCCTGAGTGTCTGGTTCCCCACCTAGAGATGTCTAATCAGTTAGAAGCACCCAAGCAACCATCCAAAGGCTTGGGCAGCAGTGTTGATGGTCTCTCTGGATAGTGCTCTGCTGGCTCCTTTTCTTTTACGATGGGATTTTCCCCTTGTCTGTGGAAGGAGATTATAGTTCTTATTGTTGTCCTGTTGCCATCCTCCCTAAAGCTCTCTCCTAAAGAAGAAAGAAGATTAAAGGCACCAAGAATGTTCTGGAAAATGTCTGAAGGTACAACTGGATGGTTGGATCATTTAAAAGGCTGGCTGACACTGGAAAACATGGTTTATGTAAGTTTAGATTCCAGAAAAAGATGCTTCTGAGAGACTTGGGTCTTGACCAATGCGATTCAGGCAGTGAAATTAAGGATTCTGAGTTTAAGTAGAGAACGAGGCTCCTGGAGTACTCAAGCTCAGCTTCTGGACTCAGCTTTAAGAGCTCTAGATACCTTTGTGTGTGCTTATCAGCTCTTTCTGAAGCTCCTTTTTTGAGTTCAAGAGTGTGCAAAACTACCCATGGAAATGTCACATGTATTTATATTGTGAGGAGCTGTGATGCAGCTTGCTTTGAGATGGGTGCAGTAAAGTAACTTCGGCAGCTGTGAGTAGCTATGAGCTTACCCCCAACCAGCAGTGGTGCTGGGTGGAGATGCGGTCATGGCTGGGTTCAGGGATCCTCTCTGACAGTGCCTTGCTGTACATGGGGTCATCAGCACCTACAGAAGGTGGTGGTGGGGGAATAGGGTGAGAAGGCTGTGGCGGTTCCCAGCAGAAGCTCACGCCAAGTAAGCTATTTCCTCTCCAGCACATCTCAGGACGCTCCTTGTTGACATACGTGTTTCCATTTACACTGCAGTATGTTTGCCAGAGGGCAATTGCTCCTTTAACCCAAACCCTTCTCTTCATGCCTTCTCTGTTTACTCATTTTTAACCCTGTTCCCTTTATCACTGCCTGCCCATCCCTCCCCTTCTCTCTCCTCCACCTCTGATTCCTATTTCTTAATCTGCCTTGTTCTTTCACCTTTCATTTTTTTTTCTTTCTTTTGTTTTCATCTCCTCCCCACTCCTGAATTTGCCCACCACGTGTCCCCTCCATTGTGACTGCTTTATTCCATCTTTCCCTTCTTATCGTTTTTCTTGTTATTATTTTTTTCTTCACTTGCACCGAACTAAGGGTCCTCCTAACATGAAAGGTATGCCCTCCTTGGGGCCATATCTCTGTCTTTGATTTAATTTCATTGTCTTTGAGGTTCTAGGAGCTTTGAATCTTGTTTTTTCCTTGTAGCAATTAAAGGCATGGTAGGCGTGCCCAGAGATAGTAAGAAGCTTCCATCCAAATTTCACAATAAAACCCCCAAAAGGGAAAATTTTAGGGCTGTGTTCACACCAAAATACCATGGCCTGATTTGGTGGAGCTAAGCCAGTCACACCAGCTGAGGACCTAGTTCAGGACTGAGTTACTTCCACTGTTCAGAGAAGTGTTTTGCAACATTTGCAATATTTTCCTGGATTATGTACATGCTTTGAGTTTGATTTTCAGCATTTTCTATTTTCAATTACTTCAACAGAGATTGGAGCCCGTCCCCAGTCTCATATAATAATGCCTTTCGTATCTCCACTCAGCGCTCCCAGCCAAATCTGTGCAAAGAATCGTTGTCAGTGGAACGGCATTGCAGAGAGGCATGGCTTTTCATAAAATTTGTTAAACATATATATATATGTTGGCAAATGCTGCGTAAATGTTATAGCTTATCCTGGCAAAATAGTGCTTTTGCTGTTACAGTGGATTTCCTTAGGGAAACTGGTATAAATTATCCCAGCGGAAGCATCCTTTTTGCCAGTTGCGAGGAAGGTAGGCTTGAGAGCAGTGCCAGTAAACCATTACTAACACAGCTTTGGCCTTGGAACTGAATCGGCATTGTTCAAACTCGTGCTGAGAAGGTTAGTATGTTAAAAAATTGAGCTGGAGCATCTGTGTCGCTTTGTACATATGTGTTTTTTCCATAATGGCAATCTGCTCTAATTTTCCTTTGCTATTAGCATCTTTTTCAGGGAAGAAAACAAACAGCGTTTGTGAGTAAATCTGTGTCAAAATTAAAGGATTCAAGAGTTAAAGCTTTGGGTTGTGTTTAATGGAGCTTCTGGCTCTTTTTCACTCTTCCCTGGTGACTGGGAATTTAGGGTGATACTGAAGTACCTACAGGAGAGATGAGGAAGGGATTCTTGATCAGGAAGCGTAGCGACAGGAGGAGGGGTAATGGTTTTAAACTGAAAGAGGGGAGAACTTAGATTAGATACTAGAAAGAAATCCTTTATTGTGAGGGTTGTGAGGCACTGGAGCAGGTTGCCCAGGGAAGTCGTGGCTGCCGTGTCCCTGGAGGTGTTCAAGGCCAGGCTGGATGGGGCTTTGAGCAATCTGTTCTACTAAGAGGTGTCCCTGACCATGGCAGTGGGGTTGGAACTCGATCTTTAAGGTCCCTTCCAACTCTAACCATTCTATGATTCTATGATAGTACCACCCCCTTGCCCCACAAGAAACAGTTCAGTATCAGTTGCTTTTATGCCACTGGACTATTGTATTTCAAAGGCTTCATCGCATCCATGAGTTCTAGAAAATAATGGATTAAAAGGTATATGTACGTGTTTCAGTGACTTTGAGATTGAGGACTAGTGGAAAAGTCCCTCGTGTCGCAGAGCCAGTGGCTTTCCTGTGTGGAGACGTTGTTGTAGCCTAAGAATCGCTCCCTGTGGGTTATGGCTGCATAGGTCAAAGTCATTGTCCATTTTGGAAGGTGGGGTTTTAGATTGCGTGTGCCCTGGGTTTGCACTTTGGACCCCAATCTGCTGCTTGTTGTATCAGGGTTATGTAAACCCCAAATAAAAATAATTTGAGCAGCGGCATACAAGCTCGTTGTGCCTTAATAAGGAGAACAACACCACATTCACTCATCACACTTTGAAATTCAAGTTGTAATGTCATAAAAGGGAAATTTTATTGTTTTCAGAGAACATAAAAGCCCTTGGAGCAAAGTCAGAAGGGTATTTTGATGAATAAGGTCAAAGTCTGGTGTACATAAAGCGAGCATTGTACAGCATTATAGGTTGCACTGAATGTCAGCGAGTTACCAGAAGCCCTCATCTTGTCAACACTAGTATGTGTGCATGAGTCTACCCTTGTAAATACCCTCATGCAAATACAGCTGTAGTGAAGTTATGCTTGAACTTAAGTGTGGGGAGATTCAACATTTTCTTAATGAAGTGGTAAGGAATCAACATTTTGAAAACACAAATTCACCCCCAATAGCTAAACTGTGGATTTTCCAAAGAAACCAAATTTTCAAAACTGTTAAAGCTTTGATATAGACAATGTGAAGCATTTAATCTTGATGCTCACGTTTGGGTTTTTTATGATGAATATTGTAACTGTAAAACAAAAAATAAGGACATTACAGAAATGCTTTCTTTGGATTTCCCCCCTTTTGTTAAAATTTCCATATAAATCACCCAGTTTGAAAAGAAAGACTTAACTTTAAAACAAATGTCTTTTTTCAATACTGTTCTGATGACTTCTAATATTCCAGTTAGCCAGATATCTTTCTAGAGGGGCTAAAACAATTTTCTTTAAATACTTTTTAAACTGCTTTCTGTATTTTGCTAAAAGCAAAACAGCACATAAATCCTTTCCAGTTTATCTTAAAGCTTGGAGGTTTGGAGTTTACAAAATCTTTCTGTGGCTATTTTAGGATCTGCTTCAAAGCTATTTTGAAAATTAAAAAGAAAAAAAAAGGTAAAAAACCACTTGTGTGGAAAAGGAGGCAATTCAGTCATGAGAAAAGACTGCTAGCTGATAAAAGGACAAAAATGTATTTAATCACCCAAATTTCAGCAAGGTCCGCTATTCAGATCTTTGAAATGTGCATGTGCCCTCCCTTGGCTTCAGCTGGTGGAGGGTGAGGAGTATCTCTTTGTACATCAGTTGCACTGCGGTGGCTGGCCCTCTTCACAGTGGGCGTTTCATGCAGCTCTGTTCTCCCCAGCAAATACAGTTATTCCTGTCATCTAAATCTGCACCAGTATTTGACTTAAGGTACCCTGCCATGGCCCAGATTTCCAGCCAAAGAAAGGATGTCTCTGGGCAGAGACCCTCTCTGTCCAGGTAGCCAGAGAGGTGCAGCAGGAGAGGAGAAGGAGAGGCAGGGGTTTGCAGCCCTGCTCCTCGCCAGCTCCATCTCAGCTTATTTGAAGCTTTAAACCAGCAGCTCTGAAGGGTGGAATAAAAGGTGGAAAGGAAAGCTCGTTGAAACAAATAAGATTTTTCTTCTTTTTCGTTTTTTTTTTCCCTTTGTCTCCTCATGAGGAAAGGCAGGCTGTGACTTGCAATGAGTGGTGTGACTCACTGTGACAGAAAAAAACCCCAAAAAACAAAACACCCCAACAAGCCACAGAGTGTTTGCTGGTGCAATGGTTGCCTTGCTGCCCTCCTCCATCCCTTCCCTATTTTGCTCCTGAGCCCACGTGGCAGACATTACGCTGATCTATTCTTAAACTGTTCCTGGTTTCTTTTTGGTACCAAGCCACAGGGGAGCAGTGTCACACGAGCAAAGGCAGTATGTTTTGTGGCTCTGCCAGCCATACCCAGCCTGGTCACCCCAAAGTCTGAACAAACCCAGCGTGTGTCACATGCAAAATGTGGGAGCAGCCCCATCCATGAGCTCTTTCGGGCTACTCCCTAAGCGGGTGTCTGCATTTGTCCCTTGGTTAAAAGGAAAAAAAAAAAAAGGGGGAGAAGAAAAGGAAAGGATCAAAGTGTTAATTGTAAAACATCTTGCAGTGCCAGGTGGAAATGAAAGCCGGGTGATCAGTGAAATAACTGATGGGGATGGAACCAAAGTGCTTTTTCCAGCAGCTCATTAGAATAATGAGGAACCCACAAAAGACATGGGAGATGCAAACAAGCTTTGTTGCTCTGTCATTATTTTTAGGAGCAATGTGATACCACTAAGGACTGGGTTAATAACAGATAATTGCCTGGCTTTACTCTCGCTTTTTTCTCTCCCT
>VXBJ01000233.1:1819922-1843606 GCA_013400055.1 Nycticryphes semicollaris | reverse complement strand
CCCCCCCAGTCCCTCTTCCCTGAATGGTTTTATGGGATGTGGACTTAGTAATGTTGTGGCAAAGTGTCATTTCCTCTTTTATTGGAATGACTCAAGTCTACGCGTTGCGGTGGAGGTCAGGAGCACGTTTATGAAGTTTGCACTGTGGTTAATCAGTAGGAGCATGGAAGTTTCTTTCTCTCTTCTGTAGGGGGATGGAAGAAAATCTCTATAAATTTTCTGGACTGTGTTGTTCTGATGGGAGCTTGACCCTGAAGTGGTGTCCACTGAACCAGCCTAGGGATCTTCCCCAAATCCCCTACTCCTACATACTGCTGTGCTCACTCTTGGCAGGGGTTCCAAATCTATTTGCATGAAGCTTACGGAAACCCTGAGATCTTGGACTATGGAGAGGTCTGGGCTATCAGTTGATTTCCCTTCTTTGCCCAGGCCTGTTTCTGATGAATTTAGGTCCCCGTTTCAATAAAAATTCTCTATATAATTATATTGGTTGATAGAACTCATTTTTGTTTTATTTTTTAAATTATCTTAACACCAGTTTTTTACTTTTTTCATGGCCTTGATTTAGCTGTCTGACTTTATGGGTCTGCAGAGACATTTGTAGTTGTCATCAATGACCTCCAAAATGCTCATGAGCTTGCAATTGCTGACCTAATGTGAGGTTTAGGGACTGTATTTGCAAGGAACTGTGATCATGGTTAGGTGGCCAACTCACTCCCAAGTCCACCATGTCCCTCTGGAGTGACACAGCAGTGGTGAAGGACTCCAAGGGAACAAATACAACCATGCATGGACATTGGGTAGATGTGCTAACAGGGAGCCAGAAAGGGAAGTACTCAGCAGCACAGTCAATTGGAGTGTAAAGCTGCTTGGAAAAATACAAAAAATGCTTAATTTTGGTGGAGATGAACTGGAGAAACCATCAGCAGAATTATCAAGGAGAAACAAGGCTTTCAATAAAACAATTTTTTTAAAGGCCCATTAGATTAGAAAAACTTTCATTTTGGGGTCAATGGTTTTTAAGAGAATTGTGTGTGGGGAAAATCAAGGAAGAGAGTTTTAAGCCCATGTAAGTTAAAGCTGAAAATGAAAAATCAATTTTTATTATACTTCAATGTCCTGCTTCTTTAAGACAAATTCAAAGTACAGATAAACAAAAAGCCTCTGGAAATAAAATTGTTCAAATCCAATCTGGGTTACAGTAGTAGAAAACTTAGAATATAGTCATGAAACCTGTTATTGCCCATCAAAATAGTATTAGTGAAGAGATTTGCTCTTTCTAATAAAATACATCAAGTAGAAATATTTTCAGTGTAGAGGAACTAAGCACCTGGTTTAACTTCATATATGTAGGTAAAGAATTTATAACATAAAAGGGACAGCAAAAAATGGGTAATTAATCTTTTATTTCTGCCGCTAACATAGTCTGATGGTGTTGGACAAAATAGATGTTGGATCTGCATTGAGGCTACGTGGTCAAGAGATGCGGACATTGCATATTTCAAGGGGTGGGTGTAAGGGATTGTTGAGATCCATGTTAGGCATTCTCATGTTCTTTGGAGCAATGTAGCAGACAATGAAGATATCAGAAGAAGAACGGGTGTGTCTGAGACTGCAGGTTACAGTAGCAGTGGAGAGGGGTCATCTGAAGGGGTGCAAAAGGGGAGAGTGAAGTGGAAAAGGCAAGGAGATATTTGGACTAGCAGAAAGTCAACAAAGCTGATGTTAGCTTGGCTGTGTGCAGGCTCCTTTGAGATAAACTGTGGTGGAGCAGAGACAGTATTTGTCAGCTGCAACTCTACAGCTTTCCTCATCCTTTTATGCCACACTTGATTTATAGAGGCATTTAGTGGCCAGATGTGAGAGAATAAGCGGCAATCAGGGGGATGTTAATGTTGTCTCTTCTTGATCTGTTTCTAATGAATGCTCAACCATTTAGTCTCACTTTTTTAACTGCATATTGTGAATGTGGGTTAAATAAATCAGTAACTGGTCAGCTGAAATGTTCAGAGGAAGCTGATAAAACAAAAAAGCAACCCACGTTCAAGTCACATTAAGAGTGGGATGAAACCATCAAAGAAAGGAAATTAAAACTGAAAGCAATCTTAACTTGTGTGATTAGAGATGGGGGCCCCAGAAAAACAACATATCTGAAAGTGACCTTAATGTGATAGCAAATGTCAGATGAAATCCAAATTCTGAATATAGTGCCAAGGGCAAGGAACAAAATAGCTATTTCAAGACCCCCATCGCTGAGCTTAGAGTGGCAACCTTTTGTACATGTGAGTACAGAAAGCACTGATATCTTGGTGCTGTCCAAAGATACAAATAAGTCAGGTTTTAGAGAAGAGCAGACCGTGCTTAAAAAGCTTGGAGAACTGAAAAGTGGGAAAAACTGAGAGGCATTGCTTATGAGGTGAGCTAGTCGGACAGGGACAATCACTGCTAATGAAAAACACTGATGAATTACAGACAAAGGCAGAAAAAGAATCGTCTAAGGTGAATTTGGTGGAAGCTTGGAGCTTGTACGGATGAAGCTGTATAAAAGGATAGAGAAACCTTTTGGAGCAGGGAACGGCATAAGCAGAAGATGCATTTGAGCTGGGAAACTGTGCCAAAACCACTGGTGGCACTCTGTGAGGATCAAGCTTGCATTAAGGCTTTAATATGGGCACTGATCTCTGGTCAATTCTGTACAATGGACCTGAAATGAGATGCCAGACTTTGGGGGGAAATCCAGATCGTTTCCAGATTTGGGTGTGAGTGTTACAATTCTGGGATCATGTCTGTTTTTGAAAACAGGGAATATTTGCACAGAGCATCTATGGGGATGCTGTGATGGCAGATGGGCACCAGAGTGGGAGCGCTAGCATGGGAAGAAAACACTGGGTATGGACTATGTGCAATATTCTCCGACTACCCAGCTTATGGTAGGTGGTCCAGGTTTCTACACTCCCCCGGGCATAGTCAAGTCTCACAGAAAAAATTGTTTATGCCTTTAATAACTGAGCCACCCTTGGTGGTACACAAGAGAGAGCATGCATTTTAAATTACAGGAAAAAAAAATAAAAAAAGTGATTCACAATCTTATCCCTGTTTGCAAACCCACCAAAGCATCTGAGAGCCTTGAAAAGCCTCCAGCACCACGAGGTTTGCCTATTCCAACTTTGTCTCATTATTTTCCTTTCCCTGCACCTCTGTGCGTCTGGAGCCCAGCTGAGAATGGAATGAGCAGCACTGAAGGACTGTGAGAAAGACGATTTGTGTGGTAAACCCAGCACAGTCAGAAGCAGGAAGTACCAGATTTATCATGGGAAATCCTCTTGTTGTTAGATGTTTCCAGCCTACTTCTCCAGGCTTAAGCTATCTCAATGCTGTGTGTAGGCCCTGGTTTGACAGGGATGCTCAACGTTTGCCTGACTTGAAATGCATGAAGTTAATTAGCAGTCTGTTAAATCAGGGCTCTGTCACTGTGTCAGACAATCCGCATTGACTCAAAACTTCTTGAAAGTTTCCCGTGTCTCCCGGGGCAATGTAACAAACCTATAAAGGAAGTTTAAGTTACTTGAGGTAGTGTTGGATTCCCCATGCTCTCCTTTGGAAATGCCTGCCCCAGTCCTATTCTGGTTCTATGTTGTATAGGTGGCTTTGGAGCTGCCGGCCACTTCTTAAGGAGCAGATCTTCTGCCTGCCATCATTGTGGCAGTTCTGCGGTCAGCTGCATCCTCTCTGAGACTGGTCCTCACTTTCCATCGCTTCCAGACTTGGAAGCCAGTTTGCTTGCTGTCCCCATGTAGATGGGTAGTGCAGCATCATTGGTGCCTTAAGGCACAGAGGCAGGCAGGATGATACCTGTGTGTATCTATTTTCTTGGCTGTTGTGGAGAAAATGAAGCTCAACCCTACATCCCTGTCTTCTGCACTGACTCCTTTTGGCCCTGGAGATGAACTTGAAGCCTATCAAATCTTTTTTGTATTTGCAGCAGGTTGCTCCACAGCTTCAATATGCATCATGTGGAGAACGACACTCCTCTGTTTTCCTTTTATTTCTTCTTCCTGCTGGTTCCCTGTGGTGATTATTAAGTAGGAAGAGATGGTTCGATCCTTCCCTATGCACATCTCTGTGCTATGCAAGAATTTATGCAACTTTCATACCTCTATACTGTCTCTCCCACTGTAGCTCACCCATCTGCCTTTGTGCTTCAGAGTATATGTCTCTCTCTGGAGGAGCCACCATCACCACTGTACTGGTCTGAGTTGTATGCAAATTAGCACTAATCAGGAGGAATAAGCCAACCAACAGTTAGGACATAGCAGGGTGTCATGAATGATTTATAATTATTTCCTCCTGAAACCACTTGACATTTGCCATTACTTGAAGTCTGTGTTTGCTGTGCTTGAATCATGCAGAAACATATCTCCCGTTAAACATAATGGGGGTCATTCCAGTAAGCAAAACTGTATGTACTGTCGATGGCTATGGTATAATTTTATTGATTTAAAGTGTTTTAATTAAAGGCATGATTTCAAGCCTGGAGATAAAGGTGGCTCGTTGGTGTAATTGCACAGTAATCTTGTTCAGTGCCCCAAATAACACTGTGATGTCTCCTAATTTATGGACAGTGTGTACATCAAGTGATTATGGGTCTAGGATGATGAGGCTGCAGTATGGAGGGCATGAATGAGTGGGAGGAGATGACAGAATCCTAGGCAGAGACACTTCACAAGGGCAGCCAGCTCGGCTTAGCACTTAGCTGATGTTCTCCTCATGTCCCCAGCTCGTCATAGGGGAGCAGAGGTCAAAAGCAAGGACTATGAGGTATGCATCTTGGCTATGGGTCTCTAAGGAGATTTCACAAGAAATTTGGGAGTGTCTAGAACTGGGGATTTTGATTCAGGCCTATCTCCAAACTCTTCTGTTTATAATATAGCAGTCTGCTTTTCTTGTGAATAGTGCATATCATCTTTGCTGTAGCTACCCTTCAAGACAAAGTAAAACCAAAGAGGCAGAAGGTTGTTGCAAGCATTAACTTAATGCTTAAGTTTTTTTAAGCTTTTGTCACTGTCCATTCAAATGAAGATCTTTTGCAGCATTGTGACTCAAAGCATCCACTTAGCAGGGAAAGGATATACTCTGTTTTTTGGGAGCCAAGCAACTCATCACACTGGCTGTAGGACTCTCATGGCTATGAGATCCCAAGTCTGGGACAGGGTGACAAAGGAGAAGTACTGAAGGTCAGGATTGCAGTTCTGTTAACCCAAGAAATTTCCAACCACGTGAGCAGAGTGTAAGGGCACCCAGCATAGCAGGTTGAGGTTGTTGAGCAGGAGCAAACTGGCCTGTGGTCTTGAGTTTCCATACTGTCATGTTTGATCTTGAGTTTCCATACTGTCATATTTAGCTTTGATACTATAATGACTGAAGAAAAAAAAAATTAAAAACGTCAGATTATAGCAGAATACATGCAAATATTCCTTGTTATTTTAGTAAGTTAATATGTGTGTAGCACATCCCAGGGAATGCCAGTGGCTTCCATGGAATTTTACTAGAAATAGAACGGGGTACATTTGGTCAGAGGGAAGCCTCAGGCTGCCAGCAAACTTTTGCTCCCTTTCTGATTATTTAGATACATATACATATGTGTATATATAGTAACTTAAGGCTAAGACTGCTGTATTGACTACTGTTTTCACCAGGCTTTGAAAGAAAACAGGAATTTTGTTGACTTGCAACTAAGATAGGGAAGCTTAGCTGAGATGAATCTTCTCTAACATGGCTGTAAGGCTGGTTTGAGATAACACTCAGAGAGTAATTATCATAATTTCATTATCAATCTGTGATGCTACAGTCTGGGGGAGTTTGAGGTCTCTGTCCTGAACACATTGCTCTGCTATTCTTTCCTTAAGAACATGGGATGATGGAATGTGACCCATTAAATTTAGTCTTAAAAGTCTTATGTGCTTGAAAGATAGAGTAAGACAGCAGAGAGCAAGGATACTTGGAAGGTACATTCTTTTCTTTCATCTTACAAAGGGGTATAAATATCGCTTGCACTCTTGATGCCAATATTCTAACTTTAGCCTAGTTCATCAGGTTTTGATTGGTTATGGTACCTGTTCATGGCTTCTGGGGTGGAAGACTTCAAGGTTATGTGTTTGTAAAGATCTGCTTGCTACCTGCCATATCATGGGTGAGAAAGCAACGATCCTCTCTCCACTGGGGTACTGGGATGTAGGTAGCGAGATGGTTTTTGCCAGCTTTGTAATGCTTAGTTTTCAGGGCTGAAGAGTGAATGCAGCAGAAGTGAAGTGAAACCAAGGTCTCATCAACATAGTGCTTTATAGACAGATGTCAGAGTGTTGGCCAAGTCTGAACGGAGAGGTCTTTTGCACTATCGCTGACTCAGCATCATATTGCAGAGCATCTGTTCAGCACCAAGCATAGGCACAATATGCTTCCATTTTCCTGGAAATGACTGTGAAGATACCATATGAGATGGCAGTTGCTTGTGTGCACCACCCATGAGAAAAGAGGAAAACATGCCTTGATGGGATTTGCCCTGCCATGGGATCCGAGCCCAACTTTACTGGTTGATCCAGGCCACAGGGCCATAATCCTCTCCTGATGATAGCATCCTTGCTTTGAATGACTGGAACCACTGTGGCCTTCTCCCTCTCATTTTCTGTGACAGTGATGAGGCAGTAAAAGTAGTCCTTTCTTAGGGACCTGACTTTATAACGATTTGGTTTTGGAAGACTATTGGGATCTGACTAGCCAGAAATAGAGAAGTCTTTAGAGTGGCATGCAGGGCATGTGAAAATGTCCATCAATCCCTTTCCACTGGGGTGTGTGCTTCAAGGGCAAGGATGGCTGTGGTAAAAGCACAATCGATTATGAGGGCTTAATTGCTTTTGAAATGACCGTGAACTTTTTATTACCATAGCTGAACGTGCTTTGGACTCTACTGTGGCCAGTATTTAGATTGAGGCAGACCACAGGAGGAAGAGAGCATGACCCTGCTACTCAATTCCCCACGCTCTTGTCTAAAAACAGAGAGACAAAAAAAGAAAAAAAGAAATTTTTCATGTATTCTAGTCCTCAGAGCTCTGCAAGCTGCATCTAGCTATAGGTTGCAGAGTTTGGGGTCTTGTGCCATTAATTTTGTGGAGAAGGGGGAGTTGCATTTCCTTGCTTATCCGTGGATCCTGGAGCCTGCTCGCTTGGAAAGTCTCTGCTCTTAGAGAATTTTCTTGGCCATGTCCTCAAGCAGGGGCAGAGGCAGGACAAAAGAAAAGTCTTCACACAGAAGAGTCGATGTTGGAGGGTACCTCGAAGTCATCTAGTCCAACTCCCCTGCTCTGAGCAGGGTATGCTAGAGCAGGTTGACCATGACGTTGCCCGGCTGGGTGTAGAGTATCTTCAGGGATGGAGACTGTGATCTTTCTGGTCAACTCGCTTCAGTGATTGACCACCCTCAACTTAAAAATGCTTTTGTTTTTTCTTTGGATTAATTGAAGTGGGTGAAATGGGGATTTTGTTTTTGGCTTGTGTAGCTCCACATGCTGTCCAGATCGTGTACCTTGCCTCTTTTTGTGGAGGCCAAATTGAAAGTGACAGTCTTGGACTTCTGTGGCTGACGTTAATGTCTGAAATCTGGCTCCCTGGGACTTGGGTTTTAACTTACCCCTTGCATTTCAGACATCTCACGTTCCTTATTCTCTGAGTGCTTCAAGCCTCCACTTGGCCGGTTTTACAGTGGAGTGGAATTGTTCTCATTTCACCTTACCTGAAGGTTGAGCCAGTTGTTTTATGAGATTACAGCAAATCTGTATGTGGTAGAGAGCATTTGCAGGCCCTACCCAAGCCTTTCGTATTGCCTAACAGGAGTTATCTCCTTCACTCGCTCCCTTTTCCTCTGTCATGCTCTACAGAATTCTGTGAGACTTGTGGAAAGGGATGGTGAGCAGAGCCTGGTCTCAGAAGGTTGCACTTGTGAAATATCTCCATTTGAATCTGCATGTTTGTTCCAGCTAGACTATTTTCACAGCTGCTTAAGGTGGAGGGGAGGGGGGGGGAAGGGACACTAACAAGTCTTGTGAGAGACCTCTCTAGTGCTTCAGTTTCTCATTTCCAAACATCCTTGAAAAAGAAATCACATCCACTTACTTACACAAATGCCCCAAATAGATTTTCTTTTTTTTTCCTGTAAACTGAGGGAGAAAAAAAAAGAATCAGTCTCTAGTTGAAATTTAATTCAACAAAGGACTGAATCCTCCCAGCACTGGAGCTGTTCCACATTTGCATCCGTTGAGGATGTGACCCCCAGCCCTCAGCCCTAACTGAACTTTCTCACTCGTTTTATACAGCAATAGGACACACAGGCTAAAAAAAAAATGTAGATTTCAATGGGTAACATTTACAAGCCTGTATTGTTTCCATAGTTTCACTGCAACTATAATTCTAGCCCTAATGATAAAAACTATAGTATTACTAAGATATAGGTTTTTAAATTTTTTTTCTGGTCTTGGGTGGTCCAGAATGTGCAGTAATTCATGTTCTCAGCTGGGTTTCCACCACATTTCTGATTGACCTGATTACTTTCCCAATGACAGAATCCAAAATTGAAACCACATCAGAACTCACTGGAGTTGATTCTGTGTTTGATGTTCCTGGAGCTTCTCTGGTGGCTCAGCAGGATATATGTCTTCATGAGGGCTTTTTTTTTTTTTTTTCCCTTTTTTTTTTTTTTTTTTTCTTNTTTTTTTTCTTCTCATGGTGGGCTTACATTTGGGATGTTACTAACGGGCTTTGGACTTTTACCTCTGCAGCCTGAACTGGTTAGGGAAGTCCTGGAGGGAGGGCAGCATGGGAGGAGAGAATTCAATAGACATGTTATATTTCAGGGCCTAATTCTGGTCATTAGCACATATGGCTGGAGGGGGCTGTGCAGAGGAAAGGACTTTTTCTGCAGGAAAAAGGATCTTTCATGACAGTTTATATTGTTGCCCTGACCCCTTAACCTCCTTCCTCCTCCCAGTTCTAGAGGAATGAGCACATATTAAAGGATGAGCACATATTAAGGGAGTCAAGAACTCTTATTTTTCACCACCTTTCCTACAAAGGGAGTGGCTGGGACAAGCTGAGGTGAATTTATTATAGGGAAGAGTGTTTATGATGACATTGGGAAGGTTCCTCTGAAAGTTGTGCTGCCTCACAGGAAGTCCTGAATTTGAATGTATTTGACTGGGAGATTCATGTAGTTTCTTTTCCTTCCTGTCTGAGCTTCTTATGGTCACCCCCAGCAAGGCAAAGGAGTAATGGACTGTTCCTTCACATTGGGACTGGGCGCACTCCTCTTTCTCTCTGTTTCCCAGCTACACATAAAGTCATTAGGGCAGTATGTGATGTGGGGTTGGAGCAAGTCCAACTCACACTGAGGACTTCCTTGTGCCACTGCACCCATGTCTTTGAACAGTTAATATCCGTGTTTGCGTGCCTCAGGTAGGGTTGCATCTAGGGGAGTATGTGCCATATTAGGCAGTGTTAATGGTGGTGGCACCTTCTCCTATTACATCTGCTCCCTAAAAGAGTCTGGAGGTGGGAGGGCAAAGCCGCAGGCACTGTACTTCTATGCAGGCATAGACAACAGGGATCCAGAGAGGACATCTAGTTTGTGCTCAGCTCAGTAGCTCCTCCTAGCAGAAAATCTTTGCTCTCAGAGGTGTATTGTTTTCAGAGTCCTTTCAATAAGGTGGAAAAAGCGTTTTGCAAAACAATAGGAAGTGGAGAGTGTCGTGAAAACACACTCCAGCTGAGTTTTGGCACCAGCAACAGAAAGCTTAAAGAATCTTGTCCAACTCTTCATGGCTTTCAAAATGAACATCGCGATGCTGTAAGTCAAATAACATTGTCCAACCCTTTTCATCCTGTTTGTAATTCCACTAGGGACATCATTACAGTAACCAGCTGCTCTGGGATTCTCTAATGAAAACTTTGTTTCTGAATAGAATAATTAAAGCTTCATATTCAATTGTCAAACAGCTCCGTCTTTGCTCGGTGCATGGATGTGATTAGCCCCAGCAAACCATTCTGCAGCTTAAACACACAATTGCATCTAGTATAAAAATGATTAATTAGGCGACGTGCTGTTTGGGAAGTTTACAAGCAGATCAATGAATAATGTTTAAGTGAAAATTTTATAGAGACGTTACGGGCACTGCAGGTTGTGTAAAAGCCTTGTTGATGGCTTACGAATGCATGTGTTCATGTCCTATAAAGAAATTGTACATCATGAAGAAAGGTTCAGCACTTATACATGGGAAGGAAAAACCTGAGGTTTTGGGGGTTTTCTCTGCATAAATGTTTTTGACAAGGAATAATTACTTTTCCCCCTCTCAAAGCAAAGTTCAGTGGATAGTTTCTACTTTGTTCAATGGATAGTGTCTCCTTTGAGCAATCTTTCCCCAATTCTGTTTAAAAAAAAAAAAAGTGTCTTGTCCCTTTTCCTTTTGATTTCTGTTCAGAATGGGGGAACAAAAGATTGTGTATGTCTCGGTAAATTACCAGTAAGCTGAAAAAAAATTCCACTATCAGTAATCAAGGTATAAAGAAAAATAACTGATTAATTGAAATGAAATGCCCTCTCACCCTTAATTTTCCTTGATGTTTTTTGCATATGCAAAGAAATGGGAATTTGTGTTTTGGTGTAACATAACCCATAAAATTCTCCAACCTCTCTTGAAATTTATGCATCCTGGGCTCATAGTCCTTGTGGCTTACTGATGTCTGATATCGGAGGTGAATCAGAACATTTAACTGAAGCTTGCAGACTAACTATTATCTTGTATTGCTCTCTATGGCTATTTTGGATGATTTCTTTAGAAAAAATGTTAATGCTTTTGATTCAATAAAACAATCTCTTGCTAAGAGTATCACAATGCAATGTTCTTGAGATGTTTTTGTCACCCTTCATTTCTTGTTCCCATCAGTGGATCAGAGCCATCTTCTGCTCCTTGCAGCAAAAGCCACTTCTTCAGCTGTGGTCATGGAGACTGTTTGGTTTGGTATTGGATTTCTGGAGCTCTTTTCTTAGGGAAAGCTCAGAGAGTACCTAGTATAGAGACAAAAAATGAGTTCTCAAAGGAAGGTTAATTCTGTCTTGCAGTATGTGGCACACAAATGGCCCCAGGGGAAGGCTTTTGATTTGCACCTGAGTCATCTTTACATTGACAGACACAGGCTTTCTCTGAAGTTACTTCTAATACATCTTTCTCCCCATTTACAGCCTTTGGGATGAAGACAAATAAATAAACACAAGCAAACGCATTTCTATCCTGTACCGTATGTTGCCAAAAATAGTAGTCAGATGGAAAAGATTTTTCCAGAAGTCTTCTGCTGCATAATCTGTTTCAAATAAAGATAATAAAATAAACAACTGTTTATAAAGAGAATACGAATGAGCTGGGCTCCCCCGCTGCCTGTTGCGAGGGCGCTCTGTGCAGGCGTTGTCTGCGAGAATTCCTGATCTGGCATACAAGGTTCTGGTTTTTATCTCCAAACCCCCCACTCTGAAGCATTAGGGACAGATTTTGGGAAACCTTTGTTAAACATAGCACCCCAGGAAACTCAAACTCAGCAGGCAAGGTACTCCAGTGGTCCCTGTCTATTTGGCTCAGTGGTGGAAAATACATGACATGGACTAGGAGACTTATCAGTTAGCACTGCTAAAGGACACTGCAGAGCAAAATGTGACCCGTGTAAATACTGATCCAGCCAGAGAGGTGTCATTTTGACGGAGCTGCTTCCCCTTTACCATGAAAGTTCACAAGCTCCTGGAGTTGTGAGTATGGCCATTTTCCAGAGCTCTTTATTTCCCCTCCAGCTTTGCTGTGTGGAAGTCTTTGACAATCAACTCTATTTGGAGATTTCCAACTCATCTTGCACTGAGAGCAGTGGCCAGAAATCCTTCCAGAGCAGCATTTCACACCACAATACGTTTAAGAAAGTCTGCCTCTAATCCTGGCTAGATAGCTTGAAATGCAGAAGAGCAACAAATGAACAAGAGCCAGGGAATGTGGGAAAGGAAAAAGTGACCCAAACTTGGGATTGGTTTTTCTTTCTTTGGTTATTTCTTTTTTTTTTTTTTTTTCTGGGAAGATTTGATTTGAATTTTGGCCTTTGCTTTGGACTGATTCTCCTATTAAAGAGAAAAGAAGCTAAAACCTAAACCTAAATACACAGAGAAATAGATTTCCCGTCACAGGAAAAAAGGAGCGGACCTACATGGCAAGCAAAGGGGAGAATATTGCCAGAGGTGGAAATTTTCTGGGATCTGCGAGTTGGGTTCAGCTGGTTACAAGTAAGAGGGGGCTAGATGTGAATATTGGATCCCTCTCTAATTTGATTCTTATGGCAGTGATTATATTTATATACAGCCTGCAGACTCCAACCAAGTGTGGTGTCTCCAGGGATGGCACAGCCACACGCAAAAGTGTTCCTACCCTAAATTGTCTGTAGTCTAAGCCAACAACAACTGAGAAGGGAAATGGAAGAAGAGAAAAAGGGGTGGTCACCAGAAAAGTTTGGATGTGAGGTTTTGATTCAGATTCCCCTCCTGCTGGAGAATCTGCCTACATCTCTGCAAATCTCATCCCCTTTTCACCTTTCCCTTGCCTCCGCTACCTCTGCACTGATCCTGATCTCTGGCCTCCAAGCTCTTGCTGAGATTTGGGGTGGCCAGCTCTTGGCGGCACCCTGCAGTGTCGTGGGGTGGGTATGGTACAGGAGCAGAGGGACAGACAACTGTCTTTCCCCCTGGCAACTCACAACCTGGGCCCCTTGCCTGGATGAGGGCCTGAAAACATGAATCTCTTTATAAGCTTGGGTTATCCAGTTTATAGTACAATTCCCTGGCAATGTATCTGTTGATGGGCTTTCCCCCCCCGCCACTGTTTATGACAACCTTTTAATTCTTCATTGTATAATTCTGTTTTGTTAGTGTAAGTTTACAGGTTATGGGCAGTATAAGGTTGGATGAAGCATATAAAATAGCTGATGTTAGAGTAATTAAAAAATTACTGCCCCAACACACTGATCTGGTCAGACCAGTATTTGCAGCTATTGCTGGAGTCCTTTAAATTGTTAATTTCGGAATTAAGGTAGGATTTGTTCTCTTCTGTCTGCCAGCCCCCTGTTACTGGTATGCACCTAAACACTTTATTTATCTCTAGAGCGACTCTGCAAGCGGGTATCTCTCTTGCCCATCCACTTCAGTTGCAGCCAGAGTTTCTTTTTATGTATGAGGAGGGGAGGCAGGCTCAGTTTTTCCTTTCTCATCCAGCCATTTCTAGGCTTTATTTAATTTTTGACAGTTTTATTTAAACGTTTATAACGTTGGGGCCTAAGCTGGTCTCACGAGTGTGCCGGGAAAGTGTTAAAAACCCATGTCTCATGCAGGGGCTGAGAAGAATAGGTTGATGCCAGGGCAATGTGCGTTTGATAAACATATGGATTTGAAGGCAGATAGGAGCAAGGAGGCACTTTGCCTGCATATAGCTGTATTATTTATGGATGTCTTTGCTGTGCAGTGAGAACCAGGTTCTGTTTAGCTCTCTCTTTGGGTGGTCCGCGAGAGATTCTGAGTAGCCTTCAGTAGCCTTCAGGCATAATTGCCAGGCATGCTCTTGTATCTGAGATAGCTTAATAAAGCATTACATATCTTACTGCTTCTATATTTTATTACCTAACCCAGTGCACGCGGTCAGCGGGTAATTAAATTCAGCTGTGTTTTTACTCTCTGTTTTAAGGTCGAAGTATGAATTTCTCCGTGAATTCTTTGAAACGGACTAATACGATGCATGCATGATAAAGGCAAGGCTAATCAGAGCCAGACTGTTAGTGCAATATAAGGTTGCCCCAGGTGTAATTTATTTTCATATTATTGGTGGTTTTACTGTCGAACATATTAGAAGACGAAGAAGAAATAATAATTCTTTTCCGTGTATGGCCAGAAAGCTCTGCGGGCTGGTTTGAGTAGCTGGGTTTTCTTTCATTTCTATTTTATGCCACGTTTCGGCTCAACTGCTCGTACTCCGTACTGAAGTCGATTTCAATTAACCTATTCCTTCATTAACTCACTCTCTAAGTGCATGAGGATATTGCTAGATTGCTCTGTGCCATTATGAAAAGGATTGTGGTGCAGCCTTTATTAAAAGCAATGTCTGCAGTAAAATGCATGCTGGAAAAAGCTTAAACAAATCTTTTTCTTGGATTTGACCAGCTGGGGCTGGAGTGGCCGCGTGGGCTACAGGAGGTGGACTGCTTTCACTGGGGGTGAGAGTGGGTTGGGAGCTGGCGCTGGCTGTGAGGTGGAAAGGGGGAGTTGACCCCTGTCTGCTGCCTCATGCCAGTGAGTTTGGGTAAGGCCACTTGAATTTGGGACTCTCTGTGGCCGTGATGTCATAAATGAGGGTGGACTCGGTAAAATGGAGAGGTAACAGAATTGGGGAGGCAGGACCCAGCCCTGCAGCTGTCAGGAGATCACCTGTGGGACTCTTCGTGGAGCTACAATGAAGATGCTGTGTTGTTCTACCCTGTCAAACCTACTTCACAAATTGTGTTCCTTCTCCATTCAAAACTGGCCCTGCCTGTCTCCTTAGACCACCATGTGTGCAGTATTGCTGTTGCTGCAGCATACCAGTTGTCAGTGCCAGAAAGTTGTTTCATGGGCAGCAAACCCAGCAAGAATTAAATTCCTAGAGGCTGGTGCTCCAGGGCCAGCGCTTGAGGGACATCTCTGGTGCCTGTTGAGGGCTGAGACTTAACCTCACAGAGTGCCACTCTTTCTTCCAAGAAGAATTTTAGAAAACTTACAGGAACTTAAGGTGTGATTAGTCTCTGAACTGAGTTGATTACAAGAAAAACATGTCTGTGGAGCTAGTCAGCAATGCCTTTTTTGGTGGGGAGAGATGAGCACCTTCAGAATGCAACTCATCTGACTCAGTTTCTTTAAAACATGTCAAATAATGTCTGCTTACGTTAACCAATTAAAAACAGTTGAGGAGAAGACACAGGTTAGACCTGATGAGCCTTTATTGTCTTCTTTCCTGGGTAAAGGTATGTTTGAGATCAGCCACGGGATTGAAATGCACTGGAGATGGTCCCCTGCATGGACATATGGCCACGCAGACTTCATGAAAGAAGACTCTAGAAACCTCAAACTTTTGAGGTGGAGGAATCAAGTCATCCATGACCAAAGAAAGCAAAGCTGTGGCAATTTGCAGATGAAGTGCTGCAACTTACTGCAAAGTTTCCCTTGTTTGCACCTGCCTTATGGCCCAAGGCAATAGATTAAACCCTTCTTTGCTGAAGTCCTATTCCAGAGCAGGGGGGGACCATCCTGTAGGTAAATGGTGTTGTGTGTCCCCCCCACCCTGGCCCCTGCAACTTCCAGGGCATTTCTTTTCGCATTCCCCCCTCTACTTTGCACTAGTGGGCCTAGAGCTGGAATACTGCATCCAGTTCTGGGCTCCCCAGTTCAAGAGAGACAGGGAACTACTCAAGAGAGTCTAGCTAGGGCAGCAAACATGATTAAGGGATTGGAGCACCTCCCTTACAAGGAAAGGCTCAAAAAGCTGAGGCTCTTTAGAGAAGAGAAGGCTGAGGGGGGAGACCTTGTCTATGTTTACAAGTACCTAAAGGGTGGGTTGAAGGAGGATGGAGAAGGATTCTTTTTGGTGGTTTCCAGCAACAGGACGAGGAGCAACAGGCACAAGCTGAAACATAGGAGATTCCATCCAAATATGAGGAAAAAACTCTTTATGTTGAGGGTGACAGAGCACTGGAACCGGCTGCCCAAGGAGGTTGTGGAGTCCCCTTCTCTGGAGGTTTTCAAGATCCTCCTGGATGCAGTCCTCAGTAATGTGCTCTGGGCGACCATGCTTTAGCAGGGGAGTTGGACTAGATGGTCTCTAGAGGTCCTTTCTAACTCTGAGTTTCTGTGATTCCGTGATCCTTTCAGATAGACTGCTCTCAACCCTGGTCGGAGCAGGAGGAGGCTGGGCAAAGGGTGGATACATGCAGCCACTTGATGAACCTCCCCCTGCAGTTACCATGATAATCACTTTGGCTCTAATCCAGATTTGTCCAGGTGAGGTCCAGAGCCAGTAGAGAGCCTGGTTTAGCATACACGAAACCAGGTTGTTTTTTGACCCCTGCTTTTGCCTCCCCAGCTGTGAAACAGTGAAAGAAATGTACCCTCTCTCATGGTTGACTTTTGCCTCTGAATTAATATTTGCAGAATACTTAAAGCTCCCTAGCTGATGGTGCTGCAAACCACACAGCTTGACTCTGCTGTCACCAATTGGAAAGAGCCATGCTGGGCTTGGGATTTAGTCCTATAGAAGTAAGATTATTTTATTGTTCTAGGAACGATAGGGTGGTCTGGCTGCTAAATTACAGCACTCCCTGGGCTGGGCCAGTGCTTTCCCTGCCTGTTTGGGGTCAGGATTTGGCCCTTTCTGGTTTCATGTTTTCCTACTGAACTCATGAACCTGTATCAAATGTCGAAGCAGCAAGAACTTGATGATCATGCTCTGCCAGCAAGAAAGGGCTTCCCAAAAATCAGAGTTCTCCTTCAACTGAACTCAATCTCTTTCTCCCCCTCCTTTCCTTGCTCTCTTTCCCCCCCCATCCCATCCCTGTCGCCCCAGTAGAAAACCACCCTCTGAAGCTGGTGACCCCAAGTGCTGCCTGAGATCCAAAAAAACTTGATAGTGTGCAGATGCTGTTCCCTCTCTCAGCAATATTTACTTTTCAGATGGGTTTTAAGTAAGCGTGAGGCCAGGAGACGCTGGAGCATTTCTTGACGTGGTGAAATGGCCATCGCCGCCTCCAGCTGGAGGTGGGAAGCTCTTCCCTAACTTTTCTCACCCTCTTTGGCCTTGCTTGGGGAGCGGGTGGGGCTGGACCAGCACCCTCATTCCCTGACCCCTGACTCACTCTGTGACCTTGGGTGTGGAGGAGGAAAAAAGGCTCTTTCTCCCCCCCACCCTCCTCCCCAAACACAGTCTGGGACAACTCAGGCTTTGTGATATAGGGATTAATTTTGCTCCATCTCCTCTTTAGTCTGCGTCCTGCAGCCAGTGCTGGGGGCATGGAAATGCCTGCCCACTGCTGGAGTGAGCAGAGAGAGGGATGTCCTCTCCTCGCACAGGGGACCAAAGGGGATGGATTCAAGGGGACAGGCAGCTGAAAAGCCGTCTGAGTCCCTGTGCTTCCCAGGCATGGCTCTGGGGATGCACACAGCCTCCACCATGCTAAGGCACGCCCCGGGGCCCTGGCGGGCTCTTGGGGGATTTGAGGTTTTCTCCAAACCCATCTCTGATATTGAGATCTGACTTGAACACATGCGGCAAGCTAATCGCGTGCATCTGTGCCTTTTAAAAACGCGGTCGCCTGCTGATTGGGTTTAATTCTTTATCTTATTCCTGCTAATCCGTTTTCCAATCTGGTTCCAATTTGGAGACAAATTCCCCCAAACCCCAGCCACTGGTGGGATGGATGTGCGGCGGTGGAGGCAAAGCTGGGGAGAGAATGGAACGATGCTTTCTGTGGGGCAGTTACAGGCCGAGGAGAGGACATGCTACCCTGTTAGATGCTGGATAACAAAACCCCACCCTGGCTTGTGCCACAAATGTATAACAGCCTCATAACTGTCTCCACTTGGGATCCCACCTCCCGCAGGCTGCTATTGCCATGAAAACGTGACAGCAGCAGGCTGCCAAGCATCCGAGGAATAACGGCCTGAGGGTTTTATTGCGTGGAAAGATTCCCTTCAAACACACCAAGGAGCCAGCCTGGTGGTCCAGCAATAGCGTAACAACCTGGGCTGCTTTGAATTTCGTGGCCGGCGTTGGCTGGAAGGCGGCAGCGCCCACGAGTTTGCTGTAGGGCTGGTGGGTCCCTGGCGGCTGGGCTGGTTCCTCGGCAGCAGCCAGCGCTTCCCAGCCAGGGAAAAACGTACTGGAGGTATAAACTCCCCTTCCTCCTCTTGCTCTCTCTCCTTACCCAAGCCTCCAGTGTTTTCATGCTCAGAAGCTGCCAGTAAGGGGGAAAATGTGCCCTGGCGCTGTGCATTGTCTGCAGCTCAGCTGCGAGAGCGTCTTCCCCTCTGACAAGCAAGAGAGGAGAGATCTGTGATCCGAGGCTGGGCAACCCTCACCCCGCCACCTCTCCGGCTTTCAGGAAATCATTAACTGTTGCACATCCTTTTCTCCCTCCTCCCCTCCATTTTCTCTTGGTTATCTACCTTGAATCTCCTCACCACCGCCATATTACTACAGATTTTGGTCCTCCTCAATTGCAAATTTTCATGGGTCATGACGATGAGGCAGAAGGCCCTGTGATGTTCTTCTCTTGTGGAGCATTTATCAGGACTCATAGGGCACGTTTTCTCTTGGGAAAAGTGCACATTGTTAACGTGACTGATTTAGCACCAGGTGAAATCTGGGAGAAGACCAGGCATGTTTTGGTATGAGCTGACTGTGAGCCCCCATGCCTGCAGATCATCAGCTTGTCCTGCTGCCTTGATCCAAACTCACAGCTTTCCTATCTGGCCTTTCAACCAGTTGTGTAACTTTCATGGCTTGTTTTCTAGTAAAGACCATTCCCCAGCAAACACTCTAGCAAAAGACTCAACCAACAATTAAAGTCCTTCCAATTTCTGGGTGATAAAAAGCAGCAGCAGCACAAATTTATGCCCACTTAAAAAAATATTAATCAAGTTGTGTGAAAAAGACATTGATGCCTGGCTTTGTGTCAGTTTGAGACCTGTGTTTCCCCAGCTGTATGTGTTGTCCCTGGTTCCTTGCTGAGTCTGCAAGGCGTGGGACCTGCCCTCCCAGTTCCTCTTTGTCTGGGACCCCCAGCCCTTTCCACTTGCCCTAATGACCCATGAGAAAAGCATATCTTTTTTTTGTCTTGAAAAACACACCCAACTGAAAAAAAAAAACCCTTGCAATTCCATGAAATCATGGGATTTTCAGAGTTGGAAGGGACCTCTAGAGACCATCTAGTCCAACTCCCCTGCTAAAGCAGGATTGCCCAGAGCACATTACTCAGGACTGTGTCCAGGCAGGTCTTGAAAACCTCCAGGGGAGATTCCATGACCTCCCTGGGCATCCTGTTCCAGTGTTCTGTCACCCTCACTGCAAAGAAGTTTTTCCTCATATTTGAATGGAACTTCCTATGTTCCAGCTTGTACCCATTGCTCCTTGTCCTATTGCTGGAAACCACCAAAAAGAGTCTGTCTCCATCCTCTTTCAACCCACCCTTCAGATACTTGTAAACATAGACAAGGTCTCCCCTCAGCCTTCTCTTCTCCAGGCTAAAGAGCCTCAGCTTTTTGAGCCTTTCCTTGTAAGGGAGGTGCTCCAATCCCTTAATCATGTTTGCTGCCCTAGCTAGACTCTCTCCAGTAGTTTCTGGTCTATCTTGAACAGAGGAGCCTAGAACTGGATGCAGTATTCCAGTTGTTGCCTCATCAGTGTAGAATAGAGAGAGGGAATGACATCCCTTGGCCCACTGGCCACACTCTTCCCTACGCAACCCAGGTTTCCATTGGCCCTCTTGGCAACAAGGGCACATTGCTGGCTCATGAGAAGTTTGCTGTGCACCAGGACTCGCATATCCTTCTCCTCAGAAGTGCTTTCCAGGAGACCCACCCCTAACCTGTATTGATGCCTGGGGTTCTTCCTACCCAGGTGCGGGACCCTATATTTGCCCTGTTGAACCTCCCTTCTTCTCTGCCCACCTCTCCAGCCTGTCCAGGTCATGCTGGATGGCAGCACAGTCCTCTGGAGTGTCGGCCAGCCCTCCCAGTTTGGTATCATCAGAGAACTTGATGAGGATACACTCTCTCCCCTCATTCAGATCATTGATGAATATGTTGAACAGGACTGGGCTGAGTATTGACGCCTGAGGGACACTGCTGGTTACATTTGCTGAAAGACTTATGGGTGGGAAGTAATGAGCAATTACAGAAGGCAAGTGAGAAATGTCTGATTTATTCTGCTGTGATAAAGGTCCAGAAAATGTGGCTCCTGTTCCTAGTTTTGTCCCTGGTTTGCTCTGTGGCCTTGAATGAGCATTTCACTTCCTTCTGTTTCCTCTTCTCCTTCTGCTCTTTGGCCCTGGAGCTCATTAGCCCTCCAGGACGAGTGGGCTCTACCTTGTGCTCGTGTAGCAGGATCTGCTGCCATAGCCACAAGCAGTGGTTTGCACACTGGTGTGACCGACGTCCTGGTAAAACACCTCTCTTTACAGAGAGCTGGATAATAAATGCTGGGTAATAAATAACGGATTTTTTTTTTTAAATGCAGAAATGTAGCTAAAACAAAGAATTGAAAGGAAATAACCATTTCTAAGCTCTCAGAGGACTAACAGAAAAGCTAGCAAGCTTGTATTTATGTTCTTGGTCTCACAATATTAGCAATTCATGGTGGCAAAGGACATTGAGCTTGAAAGAACTGTGCTTTTCAAATTTGTTTCCAAGCGCGCGCGTGTGTGCGCATGCATAAAATCCGCAGTGTGTTTTATAGGCTGGCCAAAAAGCACATGAGTGAAACAGCACGTGATGCAGCCGTCGAAAGAATCCATCACCCAGCTCAGGAAAAAATTATGACTGTAGCTCTAACCATTTTTTTATCGTTTCCATCTCTATTGACTGACATGTATTTTCTTCCTTCCCTGACCCAGAACACCAGGACTCTGAAACTACTGAAATGTTTGCACAATCTTGAAGCATTTATTTAAAAGTTGCTTTTCCCTGAAGGCTAGGTACTATGGCTAGATTCAAAGTCAGATCAAAAAAAACAAACAAATACTATCTTTACAAGCCCTTCATATCGGTATGTACCAAAGGACCTATCGGCTTCCTTTTCCTTTTGGCATGCTGACAACAGCCCAGCGCCTCAGGCAGAGAGCTGGAGTACGTGTTTACAACCCTTTCAAATTCACAGGCCAAACAGGAAAAGAAGGAAAATGTCAAAAATTACAAATAAAACAGTTGATCTTCAAAAGCAACGAGGCCTGCAAATGAATAATTTTTAGGCATGCTGTATCGGATTTCTTAAATATTTGTCACAGCTGTGAGTTGCATAGTGCAGTGTTTGTTAACCTTAGAACTTGTCTTAAGTGCTCTCACGAATAAATTTATTTATACTGAAAAATCCAAGTGTCTTAATAAGTAAAATGGTTTTCAGAGGAGTTTTTCCTCTTTTTTTTTTTTTTAATGCTACTTCAGAGAGTTCTTCCCCATGTGCTCAACATATTGCAGCATTGCTTCAGCACAGAGCAGAAGGGGAGATAGAGATAGTGTGAAGAAGGGAAAAAAAAAGAATGGTAAAGAAAGAAGTGGAAAAATGATGGGACTTGCCTTTATCTTGGGGTTTTGGAGTGGACCCGCCATTATGAGGTGCCCTTTGAGTGCACCACTGCCTTGGATGATTTTGCTTTTCTTTTTTCATGTCTGAGGAACTGAGGCACAGAAGGGTTTGCAGTGGGAATGGTCTTGTGGATGCTTAGAGACTTCTTAAATGGGGGTGTGTGTGTGTGTCTAGCCCTGGTTAGTCTAGATTTCCCCTGTAGTCAATGGGGGACCTGCCTTTCACAGGGTGAACTTTCTTATTCTAAGTATTGAAGTTGCAGAGAGGGATGTGCTTCTCTCTACTGGCTATTGTGGGATCCCGAGTGACTAGTTTGGATTAGACACTTCTGTAGCCAGTTGAGATGAATCCCACTTCTACTTTCTTGGAGAAAAAGATGGAAAGCAGATGGATCTGAGCCTGAGCTCTCGGTCAGGTATCACGCCTCTGAAGGCACCATGTGTAAGAATGATTTGGAATTTACCCCAGACTCCCTGAAGACTCTTTGCAGAGATGAGTCCAAAGTGTGGCAATCTGCTTCGGGCAAAGGAAAGCACTGATGCTTTCTGCATGGCCCAGGCAGGCAGATGTAGTTTGAAGAAGCCACTTTTTACCTCGGTGCATCTTTGTCATTTTGAAGGGAGAAAGTTCCAGCCTATCAGATTTGGTTTGGTGAACCAGCATAGCTTATTTACCTGAGAAAATGCAGAAAGGAGCTGAAAGCAAAGCACAACTAGTACCTGTCAGAATAGCTTGCCTGGGAAAGAGATGGAGTGTCCATCACTGGAGGTCTTCAAGGATGAAGTAAGTTGTTTGGTTTGCTTGTTTGTTTCCCCCCTGACTTTTTGACAATGAGATATATCCTAAAACATCTTCCCAGTTCTATCCTGTTGTTCTGCAAATCTCTGTGTACATCATAGATGACAGTTTCTGGTCCAGGTTAAGGATGCAATTCCAATGAGGGATCACCACGTCATCTGCTGTCACACCCAGCCGCCAGCATATCTGCACTAGCCAGCATGGTATTGATTAAGAAATCCCTACTGTGATGCACTGAGTGAAAGGAGATATATTTAAAACCACTATTTTGGCAGTACTCGCGAACTTTTTTGTTTTGTTTTGTTGAGAAAAGCAATTCAACGTGAATAATCTTTTCCTGTAAACGCGTAGAAAACCTTTAATCAAATACAAATTAGTTCTAGGCCTGAGAAATAAACGTTTGATGAAAACGTATCTTAGTCATGGCACATAAATAGCTCTTCACAGTTAATATATAATCTTGCATCATTATGAAAGGAAGTGATCATTAAAAATATAATTTGGAGAGCAGTATTTTACGTCCTAGTTGTCACAAGACCCCCCTTTCTGCACACAGTTCTGGACAGGGTTAATCCCCAAATGACTTGCACTATTGTAAATCAGGAGTAACAAACCCTGACTTCAAGTAAAAGCTCTTGGTGTAAATCATGGGAGGATCTAATCCTGTTGCATGAGAGAAAAAAAAAAAAAAATGTCTTAGGAAAATACAACTGCTTTGGCACCGCAGAGAGAAAAATAAAGCAAAATACTTTAAACTTCTAAAGTAATATTTCTTTTCAGCTTCACCTGTGCTTTTAGTCCTCCAAATCAGTAAGCTGTTATAAAGGAAAATTATATGTTCCATTCTCCTGATGAATTGTGTAGTGAGATTTTGCATTAGTAACCATGAGTATTTACACTTTCCCAAGATTAAAGGCAGTTTTCCAAAGCTGTGTCTGCTTATTAATTAGTGTCTGATGAAGACAGATTGCAGACAGAAATAGTGGTAAGAAAATGGAGCTAACCTTTAAGACTAAATTAATCTCAGGTTTAATGGGTTTTACTATGATTTAAGGGTTTTGTACATTTCCTGGTAAATTTCCAATAGAAATGAAAGTGGGTACAAGCACAAAAAAGAAGGCTGAGTAAACATAGTGAGAGCAGATCCTTAAGAACTGCAGATCCACCATAATTTGGTAGAATGAGTTTATAAATCTTTGCAAGCGCACAATGAAGTGGGGGATTTTGAGGGACCAGATCCTCAGCCAGCACCACCTGGAGAAAGAGGGTCTGCTGCACCCCTGGAGCAGTCCCAGCTGGTACCAGTATGGACCAAACTCTGTCACTAAAACTCATCCAAGAAGATGAGAACAGGATCAAGGCTGAATGCACATGCAGCCTTAGGGATATCCTCAGGGATACCTTCATAAGAGGAAGTTTCTTCCTTACCATTGACCTCATTTT